>OZ026619.1:84250205-84447705 GCA_964020975.1 Hermodice carunculata | reverse complement strand
TATATATATATATATATATATATATATATATATATATATATATATATATATCAAAAGGTAATTAGTCCTTTAAATTGAGATTAATTCCCACATATAAAATCTTTATCGAGACTCAGCAATACTATAATAATTCAGATCAAACAAATAAATACTCTTGGAATAATTGTTTGGCAACTTTCCGAATTACAACAGTAACAAATCTCAACACAGTCCTTTATTTTTCTCCTTTTTTTTATGAAAGGCTGTTTAGACATGACTGATTTACCTCAGCAAAATATTTTCTTATTGTGCATAATATATCATTTTGAAGAGATTTACCTGCTTGCCATTTTTGTATACTTTAAAAGTAGGCATCGCGGAAATTTTCTGCTCCTCTGCTGTCTCCTGCGAAAATAAAAGTACATTTGTATTATCGTGATTTCACGTTCAAATTCCTCGTTCATTCTTCTCGTCAAGTACCAGAATAACCAGTCTTAAATTTAACAACTTTTTTTTACTCCATCTTAATTTGTTTTGCTGAAATGGACAAACGCCGAAAAATCTATTAACTGTGCAAAATTCTCCAGGCATATAAATGCACATCTTTTTCACATTTGAAGAACTATACCATGTCACGTACTATTAGTCAGCGTCTTTTCTTGGCACACTTTGCAGGCATTGATTATTACCACAAATTAGCTGAAAAGTTTGAAGGCATTTGAGCTGCGTTTAGGGTTGTGGTATGATACACAGATCCAGTACATAATTTCTGATCATAAGTCTCATTATTTGTACAGGTTATACTTACACTATTTTCATCTACATCGACCTTATATACAACAATGGTGGTATATTCCTGTGAGATAGCCTGCAATGAAAAAATAAATAAGTAAGACAATAAATAATAACGAGATAAGGAAGTATTAAAACATAGAGATTCGGGTCGAACGATGCCAATGTACGGAAACATGGTATACATACATGCAGTGGTGTAACCGTGATGTATGTTTGTACTTCTCGTTGTGTTATATAAATATCATCTTCCAGGTATATGATATACACTTCAGTTCCAACCAATTTTGCTTGATGAAAATATATATTTTCTGCTTGAAAATTGTTACAGTACCATGCAAGTCTCAGCTCTGGCAATCTCGAGGGGTGTGGCGGCTTTTATACTAATATGCAAATTAAATTCTTATAACCAGTCCTTATGTATATTAAGAGTCCAAGTTGAGAGACTGGTTTGTAAAAATAGAAATAGAACTTGTTGCCAACTGGTTCTTGCTGGTGCCGTGTGTAAAATTGTAAGTCGAAACACGAGGTAATTTCCTTTCATTGGAAAACTTCAAAGTAAGATAGGTATTTGCCGGCCACATTAGAGATACAATAAAAGAGAAAGTTGCTGTTGAATAAAAAGTTGTGAAACAGGATGCAGGTGGGGTTGCCTTTAAATGTACAGTTTGAGATTGCCAGTTACAAACAGCTTTCATGAAGGGTATTTTATTAAAGAATAATGTTTAATTTATTCATCTTATTTATTCATCTAAGAAAAAATGTTCTTCTGCAGTGCTATAATGCTACATATGCCCACCCCTGTGCTTGAAGATTGTTACAGTGCCATGCAAGTCTCAGCTCTTTCAATCTCGAGGGGTGTGGCGGCTTTTATACTAATATGCAAATTAAATTCTTATAACCAGTCCTTATGTATATTAAGAGTCCAAGTTGAGAGACTGGTTTGTAAAAATAGAAATAGAACTTGTTGCTAACTGGTTCTTGCTGGTGCCGTGTGTAAAATTGTAAGTCGAAACACGAGGTAATTTCCTTTCATTGGAAAACTTCAAAGTAAAATAGGAATTTTCCCGGCCACATTAGAGATACAATAAAAGAGAAAGTTGCTGTTGAATAAAAAGTTGTGAAACAGGATGCAAGTGGGGTTGCCTTTAAATGTACAGTTTGAGATTATCAGTTGCAAACAGCTTTCATGAAGGGTATTTTATTAAAGAATAATTTTTAATTTATTCATCTTATCTATTTATCTGAGTAAAAATGTTCTCCTGCTGTGCCATAATGCTACAGTGGCCCCTTATTCAGGAGACCTTCCTTACAGACTGATCCGAAAGAAATGATCTCTCAAGCAAGTTCATTAACATACCAGATAAATGACACACAGGAATGTGTAGCTGCTGTCTTAAAAGCCTATTCACATTTTGCATGATTGCTTTCACAAAGGAGGTACCATTGAACATTGCTCACTAATTTTACAAGCCAGATGAAGAGGGACCTTAAATGATACACCATCTGCATTTACCTCTTTTTCGGATTTACTCCTGTGTTAAAGGTTATCTTAAGAATTTTCACCAGCTTTTTGTGCAATTGGGGAGAGAGAGAGAGAGAGAGAGAGAGAGAGAGAGAGAGAGAGAGAGAGAGAGAGAGAGAGACAGAGAGAGAGAGAGAGAGCATTTAAATTATCTTTAATTACAGTTTAAAAAAATGCTTTTGTTGCATCTAGGCCATGGACACAGCGGAGATGCTCCCCCACCAAGGTCAACTTAAGCATACCCTCATGAATAATGACCTTCTGCAGACATTTTCCAAATTTTGTGAGTCAGTATTTTGATCTGGTTGATAATTTACTTGCAGGTCTTATTGTGACATAAACTACTTTTAAATTATCAGATGGTTGTGGTCAACAAATCTGCATGTGCTACATATTAATGGCAATAATGGGAACAACTAAAGATACGGTGAACGTCACATTTTTCCGCCACAGCCAAGCCCAAGTTCTCCAGGAAAATATGGCACTTATATCATGTCATGTGATACAATGGAATCGCCCTACTAAGACCACCTAAGGGACTAAAAAATGGGGTCTTAGTAAGGGAGTGGTCTTAAGGGATATAATTTAAGAAAGGATAAACAGAGAGTCTGTAAATTGGTGGTCTGAATACAGAAATGGTCTCTTTATGGACATTATATTTCCCATCTACGGTAATGGACAATTGCCTCGGTTTCAAATATTGTCTGCTTATTTTTTTTCTTGAACCTTGCGCACTTATAACGTGCGAGGTGTGCGGAGGCTCAGTCTTACTGCAGCTGCAAGTGACCACCTTACGTTACAACT
This sequence comes from Hermodice carunculata, assembly GCA_964020975.1. NCBI lineage: Eukaryota > Metazoa > Annelida > Polychaeta > Eunicida > Amphinomidae > Hermodice > Hermodice carunculata. The sequence goes on along the minus strand of OZ026619.1, from coordinate 84,444,605 downwards.
TTGATAGTTTATAATATTAGATATTTTCAAGTGTCCTCTGTATTTTGTTCTATCGGAAAATTTTGATAATTTCTCAAACCATTTATAATTTTACGAGACCTTCAAGTTAACCACATCTCATTGGCATTTTACGGTAGGCTTTAAGCACTTACGTTTACGAGTGTGTGGGATGTCAATGGGTTAACGGTCGGTTTCACAGGATATGCACATACAGCTAACTCAGCCCCCTTAATACTTTTCATGTTCTAAAATTATTAGAAAGACAAACGCGTAACTCATTGGCCTCCACTCTTTGGTTTAACTCTGACAGTGCCACGTTTTGATTGTGTCCACAGCTTTCCTCGGTGCCAAATCACGCCGAGAAATGCTGTTGACCAGGATCATTCTTATGGCTTCTGCTCTTCTACGGTAACTGTAGACAAGCTGGTACTGGGAAGAAAGGTCAGTTTACAAAGAATATGCATCTTGAGTATCCTTCTGTCAAATCAGGCCAAAGCAACTTTTGTCTAAATTGGCACTGAGAGAGTTTAAACAGACGTAATTCTGAAAATACCTCGAATTTTGGACCTATCGTCCTGCAGGGCCCACACCAGGAGGCAGTGAAGTCGATGATGACGGCCTTGTCTCCCGCCTCCGCCAACTTCTGGTGGAATGTGTCCTACAAAAGTGAATAAAAATATATAGAATTAACTCGTTCAGAGCTGACTAGAGCAGAAGTTGCGCTAATTGGAATCATTAAAATGATTGTAGATTCAAATTTTACCTGAAAAGACCTTTCATTCAGGTACCAACATGCCTTCAGAGAAGGGACGGGGAAAGAAAAATTTCATATTCCAACAGCGTTCTTCGGTACATTGGCAGTTCGTAGAAAGTTGGTCGATTCCGTCCAAAAGCTAGTACTATAAGGAGTTGATGTAAACATCATCTGGCACGTGTAATGACAGCGATGTAATGCATGGGTGACAAACAGTCGTTTTTCATATTGTCAAGTATAAGAACGTAAACGGGAGGATTTTTATCCATGAGAGACAAACAAGACAAATCACTAATTTGGACGATCATGTGTCATGATTAGTTTATATGGATATTTATATTATGGTTTAATTCTTAGTTTTGAATAGGGCAGTATTCATTATTTTGGTAATGCAAAATATAAAAATATCTTAAGTAAAAAGTCACTCAAAAATACCTTGTTTTAATTTTATAATATTGGGAGTTATATTAAGATTGTAAGGAAACAAAGAATTACCAAGGCCATGACTTTGCTGTGTTTGGGATGAGTAAGCTTATTTTGTATTAATTATTCTGGTTGTGGATTAGCCGTGCTGTCGTCAGAAGCTAAGCCCGCTTCCATATTTGGGCGGCTCAGCAAAAGAATGCTGCGTTATTCCAACAAAACCTTTGTGTTGGCTGAAATTCTTCAGAGAGCACATGGTCTGAGGGCCGGAAAACTTCTATATTAGCATCTATCAATAGAATGATTATCCAAAGCGGCAGAGGCTGTGTTGTTTCATTATTTATCCTTCTGTGGTTTTGCAAGGTGAGTGAAAGTTTATTTACAGAATGACAGAGTGAGCAAGTTTTCTATTTTCTTTCTGTTCTATCTGTTTGTTTGTAAAGAATGTGTGTTCTGTATTCAGGCATTGAGTAAATGGTTATCAGGAAGTTAGTAAAGACATAGAATTTTCCGCATACACGTATTTCATTGATATCCCCAAAAGGTAAATGATATCTCTTATACTCAGAAATCATGTCGCCACTTTCCCGACCTCCACTGTCAGACCAAGTGAGTAAGAGAGCTCCCCCGCTGTAAAAGAGAGGAGCGACACATGCTTTAATAATGGCACACTTGAGCAAAGATAAACAGCATAGCAAGAGATACTATGAGAACGCATTTAATAAGTAATAAATCGAGCGTCGCCAAAACGAATTTCCATATGATAATATTTCTTCTGTGTAACAGATTTGAACACCTTTGTTTTCATGACAAATGATACAGCCGAGTGGTCAGCAGTTTTATTTGGTGAACGCTGGCCGTGTAAACAAAGATGCGAATATTAATTGCTAGAATAACTGGCATAAAATTTCAACTTTTGTAAGCAACATAGTACATACATGTTTATTTGATTTGACAATTGAATGTGTCCATCAGTAAAGAGAAGTGAAATTATCTGTTGCAAGGCATATATTCATATGTACACACCCACACACATTTATATATATTCAAAATACTCGTATTTCCATCGGAGTATGTTGTAGCATCAGTTTACATTTAAGTGTGACACAACATACAAATAAAATGAGACGTAATCAATCCAATAACAATTAGGGGAAGGACACGGTGTCAATCCCTCTTGCATTGATCATCTGTATCTAGGCTTATATTCCTATTGTTTTGTAAACTTCTTTATTTCACCCAGATTGCCCAAGTTATAACAGACTAAACAGGACGCTCAGACATACTAACGCAGAGTATATGTACAAAGTGCCACACGACATCAAAGCTTCTGCACATAAACATACAAAATAAAGATCGATAGATCGACAAAAAGCAAGCCAACTGGATATATTGTTGAAGCGTCTTCTTTTGAAAATACAATGACGCACACGACATTAAAGCTTCTGCACATAAATATATAAATAAAGATAGACAGAGAGACAGATAGCTAGCCAGCTTGATAAATATATATATAGTTGGAGCGTCTTCTTTTGAAAATATATATGCAGAAAGAGTGAGTGAGAGAGCGAGAGAGATAGAAAGAAATGAAAACATACTATTGTTTTTTAAAGTATTTTGCCCTCAATCCGACCAGACTTGGGTCATAGTACTCTGCTTATTCATTGTTTTCTGATTATTTCAAGATTATTCACAAGTCGACCGCACATCTTGACGGAACGAGGCAACAGAGTTGTTGTAAATATCCAAACATTGTCGTCTTGTTAAACCGCCACAAATCTGCATGTAAGCTGGAGTATCCTAATCTAAATTGTGTACGACAAATACTGGCAAAACGAATTTCGATGACATAGTTAGTGTCTTAGCACCACATCAACAGACATTATTATTATTATTATTCTTATTACTATTATTATTATTATTATTATTATTATTATTATTATTATTATTATTATTATTCTTATTATTATTATTCTTATTATTATTATTATTATTATTATTATTATTATTATTATTATTCTTATTATTATTATTATTATTATTATTATGCGTAATTCGGCCACCGAAGTGGAATTAAAAATTTCGACGGGAAGATAAATCTTATATTCGATGGGTTAATAACTGACGGAAGGAATGAATTGCCCTAACATTTTGTCATAAAATTTATGACGTCTTGTAATCAACTGCACAGAAAATATACTGCCCGGAAACATCTGAACCGCGCCAAAGAACGTCAGAACACCAGAAATCCTTTGTTAAAGCTGTGTATGTCTTATACTGTCATTCAAGTGAATGGCCACACGCAATCCGTTAAGGAAGTTGTAATTTTCATATAAATTATCAATATTACGTTCAACGAGTAATATTTAAACACAGGCAATGCAGCCAATGACAGAACACAGGTCATCAGCGGTAACAAGCAGAACATGTTTCGGAACCTTACCTGTACATGCTTATCTGATTGCGGCTCCTTGCCTCAGTCTTGTGTTAAACAAAGACAACGCATTCGATAAATTAAAGAAAACATGAAATTGAAAATGGCGTTAAAAGAAAATATAAGTGTTTTAAATATATGCAAGATGTTGTTTATAAATGCATGCATCATAAGTATACGGGCAGACATAACAAAAGACCTGTTGATCCAGACAGAAAACCTCGGTATAAATAAATTACAAACATAACCTGTATGCTGATAGCTAAGCTTCTTGGTATTCATAAATGTAACAGTATTGACCGCAGTAAGCCAATGGATCCATGTCTGGTGAACCCATTCATTAGGATTTAGGATACTGTTTGGGTGATCCAGAATAAATACGTGTGAACGAGAAAAGCGCTCAACTGATGAGTCAAATAAATAAAATGAAACAAGACATCCTTTCTTTAGATTGAGTTGCACGTTGCAAGATTTGCCAAAGGATGGTGGATACCCTAGCTTTCACTTACAAAAAGATGACATAGTGACTATGATAATAAGATTATTGAAAATAACAGCAAGAGCTTTCAGAGAATATTTTCGAAGGGCCTCCCACACCTGAAAAAGAGATTCTGAAAAAAATACCGCAGAAGTGTAGCCTATTGAGTGCATCTGGCAGAGCCGTGTCTAGCAGTTTTAATCTTCGATAGAACAAGTCTGATAAATCTTCGATCAAGTCTTTAGTCCTACTATTATGCCTTTAAATTTGCGAAATGTTCTATGGCCGCTGATTATTTGTCTTCTAAGTATTCCAATTTGAAAGTTTTCTGTGGGTGTATTGCAACGATTTCTTATGGAAAAATATTTTTTCTTCTGTCGCCAAAACTCAAATCATATCATTTTGACTTTGATTATAAACGGTCACGAAGCAATAGAAACTGGAACTTTCTTTACCAGAAGAAATTATTTAGGACTTAGGGGTCATAGTTATCCTTTGGAAGTTTCAAGATGCCACTACAACTTAAGAACAACTTAAGAAAGTACTTTTTCAGCAACAGGATAGTTTGCCTTTGGAACAGCCTGCCAGACTTCATAGTTACAGCACCCAGTATAAATTGTTTTAAGAATTACTATGATTATTTTTACATTGGTCTGTGATTGGTTTTCTTTCACAAGAACTTAAGACATGATTTGTATGTTTATTTACTTTTATGGACCTGTGGTCCTGAGCTCTCATGATGTGTGCTTTTTATGTACTCACAATTTTACACACTAATAAAATGAATTATGAATTATGACTGCACAAGTAAATGAAAGGTAATCTGTTGGATAAAAGAAAGAAAGTATTGTCTGTCTTCACTGTTGTAAGTGTGTCCTCGTTTACGGCGCTCTAAGGAATTCATAATTTGAATCTTGCAACACAAATATTGAATATTCTTTTGAATGGCATATGCCCAGGAACATGAAGCAGCAGACAAAACCACTGTCAAGAACTATCACGTCACCTGCCCTGATCCCAGTTTTGGTCAGAATAGGGCGGGTGATCTCTTTTTTTCTACAGCAGGGCGAGAAAATTTCTCTGTCTTATTGTCAAGGACAAGTAAAATTTGATTCAGGACAAGGAATAATTCATTAAAATAACATGTAAACGACAGGGGCAGGCACTTGTCTGAGGACAAGCACACCAATGATGGAATCGTCTTGCTCTGACCAGTGCTGCCCTCTACTCGTTGCTTCTTGGCTTATGAAAGGACTACACACGACGGTATAGTGGGTTCAAAAAAGATCATTTGTGGAGGTTTCTTTTGAGAAAATCCACTCTTATTTTTGGTGTGGTTAAGCCCACATACTCTTCAAATCTTTATTTTTGTTACACGATGTTATGTATTTCGTTTCAAAGTATCACAAGTCAGTACTAAGTGGCATGACAAAAGTAGAAACATTATGTATGTATACATATATATATCTTTATTCGTACTCAAAATGGTACACTGAAAAAAAAAAGTTATAGTAATGATAAGGTGAACTCTGCTTCATAGCTGTTCATATTGCATCTCTTAGATAATTGTTTTTTTAAGATATTCATTATGTATCAATTTTCCCATCACCTGTTCAGTTTGACAATTTTCATGTGACCTTTGTGTCTTTTATGTGCTCCTGCACCATAACACTGCCGACACGCACGGACTTTTGGGCACCTGTTACAAACATAGATATAGCTTTCCCTGCAGTATGTTTCACTGAAGTCATTATAGGCACAATTTTGTACACCGCAGTGACCAACACCAACGTTGCGGGCTTGGAGTCCTTTGTGTGGATTACAATAGTTGTTGTTGGCGTTTGACTGACTGGATTGGTATTTATCAAACCCTGATTCAATTTCTGCCAATTTGAAATTGCTTGTTACTTCGCCTGAACGATCAGACAATTCATCCAGGACAGACTGTTCGTCGACGTTGGCAAGTTCATTGTTCTCTACAAATCCAGAATTTTCACAGTCAGACAATGTATAATCCCTTGGTTTGTCCACTTCCAGTAGAGGTGACCCTGTGAATGCTTCTGTTGGTTCCAAAGCAAGATTAACAGAAACGGGAGTGAAATTTGTATTTGTCTGTTCACAATTTTCCCTGTCCCTTGCTATTTCTGTTTCCACAGACATACTGGACATATTTGGACTTTGACTTCTTGTCACAACGCCCTGGCTTTTTGCAGCCCTCCAATTTTCAGTACGCTTATGATCTCGAAGTATTTGATGGTCACTTTTCCTCTTGTACACAGAATTATATTGGTCATGGTTGGCTGCATTATCGGCACCATTGATCTCTTTGAACCTCAATTTGACAGTCACGCTGCCATCCTTTTCTTGAAAAATACTCCATGTATTGAGCTTGTTTGTCCTTGCTATAGCATCAAGAAGAGTTTCTAGCATATCTGGGAGTCCTTCCACTGGCATTTTCACAGTGTGGTTTACCCGATGCTAACGAAATAATGAAGTTTTTCGGAGCTGTGTTCAAGCCTGGATCACTCAATCAAGGGAGCAGTCAATATATTGTATATATATATATACAGTATTATCGGCCTCAATTGTTTTGTATAACGATTGATTGAACCAAGGAGTTGACACGAAGCAGGCTCCCTGATTCAACGGATGTTTAGAATACAATAATGAGCCCCCCCCCCCCCCCCCGTACGTTCAGGCATAATTAATGTACCGTAGATACAGTAGCCACGATATAACAAAACACAAGGCGGTGGCCACACTAAGCCCTGGTTTCAGCTGTGGCAGGGGAGCTGTGACATACATTGTCATTGTACGTTCTATGTTTTGTCACGGAATGGCCGGGTCTTGCCTGCGAAGTGGCCTAGTGCTACACACACAAACAAGATTATGAGAGTGTGCTTCGCAGGCATGGCCGGGGCTTGAACCAACAACATTCCGTATCTTACAATCCATCATAATAACATACAGGCCCAAGTTTGATATCTTTTACCATTGACATTGTGCTCCTTTCTGGACCATTCAAATTAGGTCAATTATCTATCTCTTGACATCCAAAAGTGTCTGGTCATCTGCAGCCGCTTTTAGCTCCATATTCACCCTACTGGAAAGCAGATATTGAAGGAACTGTCTCTGACACCCCTTGTGGCTAACAGCCACGCAATTATTGAAGGGGTGGGAGTCCAAGTACGCTGCAACAAGTAACAGGCTTGTCCTCGTGCAAGGCACGGAGAATAAAGCGGGTTATAGTACACATGTACGACAAACAAAAATGCCCAGTAGCTGGCAGTGCGCCAGGGCAGTACGCCATTACGAACCTCCCCCCCCCCGCCAGCCCCTCCCTCAACTAAATATTCTTGTTGAAAATGCACGTGAAAATGAAAAGCGGTGAGAGCATCTGTGTGATCCCTGTACATATAGTTTCTTGTCATGTGTTAATGTGTCATATGTTCATATATGTACATGACTCACGTGTGACTTTGCAATTACGCAACTTACAACCGGGGCTTACAACATATACTTCACATCACCTTCTATAAATAATGGTTGCTGTCAATAAAAAGTTCGTTCATTCATTTGAATACACAAGTCCCAACCCGATTACAGAAGATTGTACATTGCGGCATAAATATATGGTTATTCGAAAGTAGAAATTAAGCTCGTTTGTTACCGCTGACCACTATGCAACAAACGCTGCACATAGCGTACGTTTATTGCGTTTATGCACGCACGGACATAGCTATTATTAGTATTACCCTTTAATAGAAGATCCGTGATACATGTACACGCATGCTGCATGTGTGACACATGCATATGCATGTTGACGGCTTGTGCAAAAGCAGACCTTCACAAACTTGTACGAAAATATGGCCCAGTTACTGATCGATTTTATTTTGCATTCGCACTCCGTCCCCCGGCCTCACATGTACCATTCCACTAATGGCACTAATGCCAATTACATCTTGCATTCAAAACATCTTGGCAATCAACCATGGATGACCATGGACGTATAGTCGGACTTAGCAACGCCAAACGAAGTGAATTGAGACCACTGGCACAAATACTCGCAGTATATGAGCTGCTTACATATGTATATATATTTATACCATGTAGTGGTAAAACTACAGTTTTATGTGTAAAACAAATTTGCAGTCAGATTACAGCAGACGCTAAAAAAAAATGCTTGAATAGGGCACCATATACCGCCAGACATCCAACAGTGCCGCGCTTTGAAAACCAAGCGACACGTAAGTCTTAAATGAACGACACGTTTTTAGAAGAAACGAGGTTCAAAAATGAAAGTTGCTCTGATATATTCGACACAGTGCAGATAACTGTTTGAATCATGACAATCACGAGAAATGTTAACCTCACCTTGTCTGCAATTTTTCCAACCATGATGTGTGTTGACAGTCAGCCGGCTTGAAATAAAAAAGCACGCATGAATGATGGTGCATAAATATAAGCCTGGCAATGCTCAGCCTCGATGTGGCATAAGTATGTCACATGACCATTCATTTCAACACATGGAAGATGAAAATAGCTATGATGCGCTGAAACAGAGAGATCAAATACGCGTCCTTGACTGCAGTAAAACGGTTATTTGACACACATACATTTCATCGATGTCCACACTTTTTCATGGTTCTCAGCCGTATTATAATTCAAATCACTGCGCCAACCCGGCGCGCCAAGCCGCGAAGAGATCGTGAGAACACACACACACGCACGTATGTATGTATTAATGTGTATGCACTGATGGGAGTCTGGAGGTTGAAAAGCCCTAAGGAAAGAATATATATATATATATATATATATATATATATATATATACACACATATACATACATATATAAACCTAAATAACTGAAGTGGAAAGATAGATATCCCGTCGGCAACGTGCCCACCTAGGTCCGCCAATGTCAAATTTAAATGTACTTGTTAACGTGAATATACAAAGGTTAAGATGTGCATAGATCTTATGGCCCTGTAGCTTAGTAAAGCCTTTTTATGAAAGAATATACATAATGATCTAGATGTATTTTTTTTCATGTCAGTCTTCAGTAAAAATGCACAATGCAAAAAAACGCGGCAATATCGGACTGTCTTCGAAGGCAATTTTATTTTTGGCATACAAATTATTTTCTTGGTCATTATTAAACCATTGCCGAACTCTTAATCGTTATCATTGAGTAAACAGTGCACATAAATTTCTTCAATTACATGACAGAATCGAAGCTGGGATTATGGAATCAGTGTGACACAAGGAGCTTTAAATGGTAACAGATTCTTATGATCCTGTCATATTGAGTGAAAAAAAAACAAACAAACAAAAACAGAAAACAGGAATCTGAACTTTTTTTTCGTGAAGGAGTTACACGCAAAACCGTAATACAATAGGGAGACACCAACAAACCCGTCTGGTCAAACGAAGTAATCGCCTTCGGCAATTAGTACTAATAGTAGCTTCGGCAAAACTTTTTCTCCTCGCATGTGTAATAAAGGTTATCGTTCTGCACAGAACCTACGTTCTATTATAAAGTCTGTGTGATTAACTCTGGTACAAATGATTATAGCGATCAACGCGATACATAACACATCGCTCATGACATAGCTACGCTGATAAAAGCAGCAAAAGATCTGACACTGAACAACCAGTGAGTAGTGCCATCCATTTGCCCAAGAGGAGACAATTGCACATTGAAGTCAACGATCTCATTGAAAAACTGTGCACAGCAGAAAATCTTGTTTTTTTTTTGTAAAGACAGCGCTATGTCTTACAGAGAGGGATCTGTAGATCCAAACGTTAATTTGATGAAAGGCAACTTGCATCTGACTGCAGAAGGTACAAAAAGATTAATTGAAAACATCGATTGCCAAGCAGAGCTGGGCATTTTTTTGTACCCATGCAAAAGTGTCACAAAACGCGCATTCACGCAATCAACAAACATATGCTCAAGCATCCACCGAGCTGCGTGGGAGGATACCAAGAAAAAATGCGCGGGCTCAGCAATTACCACAAAGAGGACCCAAAAAGTTGATTGGAGGGCAGGGCACCCGTTACCGCTCTGAACACCAGGCAGGGTCACGGAGGTACCGATGTGCTGAGAGCTGCCAGGTTACAAAAGGTCAAAATGGACTCCCAACGCGGACAACCGTTACTGAGACACTGATGCAACTACAAGCATGTAATGCTTGCCTCCAAAGCAGACCCAAGATGCACCACAAGTGTAGTTAAGAGGAACTAGCTCTGCTTTCCAGGCAAATGCAAGGCGATCATGAACACAGACCGCGTGCACGTTGCCCATCTCTGTTTTGAAGCCAATCACATGAAAAGACAATGCTGGCACTCGGGACCGACATGTGTAACTTTTATATGGCTCATATGGGCACAACGAAAAACATCATGATGGAAATTATGATAAGATCGTGGCCATGTAAATATGTGGGCCGCATCTGGAAGGCTAGCCACGCAGGACACAAAAGAACACACAATCGGTTTAAAACATTAAATAAGGACGACCCCATGATACACGTGACAGTAAAATAGTTAAAAGTGTCATCAGAGAAGAAGGAGAAAGTAATTACCCAAATTCAGATGTTAAAGTTAAAAAGCGTAAAAAGTGTGATGAATTTCAGCAAATGCATTTAAATGTCACGAGCTTCCTGTCAAGTTCACAATAAGGTAACAGAGTTAACCAGACGTATTTTCTATTAATGAGACGTGCGTAGACAACACTATCTCTGGCGCGTATATAAGTATAGATGGTTACAATGTTTTCTGGAATGACAGAAATAGCCAAAGAGGTGGAACAGTTTGTATGAAAAGAGACATTTTTTGTATTGGACACATATTTATTTCTACTGGATTGCCTAATAGTTACATTGTTAACTAATCTGGAGGCTCTCCGGAACATGTACAGACACACAGAAGTATGTACAGTTACGCACAAGACAATACAAGATTATCCAAGCACTAAAGTGGAAACATAAATGATCACAGATTAACATGCCAATATTAACATTCTTATAACAATGACAACCAGTGTAATATATGAAATATCAAGTAATGTGGCTAAAACCAGAAATGGCCTGCTTTCGATAAGATAGTGCTGCAGAGTAGCAAAAATAACTTCGTTTATAACATAACTAAACTCACTTCTACCCAACAGAAAAATGCCAGTGAGAATATGACCAGCTACATGTACAAGAAAATTTGGGTTTACACCAGGAGCAAGTATATTTGTAACAGTGGCAGCGAATTATCCTGGTTTTCATCATAATTACATAACAGAAGACAGTTAATGACATGTAAGTGTAATTTGTTCAGTGAACTGACGGTCACTATTGGAGTCCCTCAAGGGTCGATCCTTGGTCCCATATGCTCTTCCTCTTGTATGTTAATGATATTGTACAATATTCCAACTATGGATTTAATTTATTTGCTGATGACTCAATTTTCTATACAAATGGAGTAACTGTTTAAGAAGTAACAGATTCATTGCAGTTAGTTTAAGATGAAGTGTGAAACTGGTACACATGAAAGAGGCTGTCGGTTAACGCAATTAAATCAAGTATCATGTTGATTACTGGGACAAGAAGTAAACACGAAAATTCAGAAATCTTTCTGAACGGGCAGGAAATAAAGCAAGTTAACGATATGAAATAATTAGGTGTACACGTGGATGGTAAGTTGGCATGGCATAAGCACATAGAGAAGATGCATGCAAAAGTTGGGAAAACTAGCGATACTGAGACGTCTTAGTAATTTTTTTACCGAGGCAAATTTTAGGGACAATTTTTACCATATATTGATTATGCAGATACGATATGCAGCACATGTTCAGAAAATGGATTAAAAACAGCGAAAGACTGCAAAATACAGCTCCAAGGATAATAAGTGGGAATTATGATTATATTATTGTCATAGGTGAAGAGAATATAAAAAGTTTAAAATAGCAAACCTTTACAGAAAGGACACCTCTTTGATGTGGCCACATTAATATTTAGATATACACGGGGCTTAGCCCCAAACTACCCCTGTGATCAAGTCATTTTTAGAGGATACTAATTTTTAACCAACAAGACACACAAGTGATACAAATACCCACATACCTTTTCCCATGAAAGACATTTTTAAACGATACTTTGTTTGTGTATGATGGTGCTACTGATTTTAATAGCCTCCCATTTTTTAAAGGAACGCGAGAATCTGACAGATTTTAAAAGACTTTATATTATGTATTAAACTTTGTGTGGAGGTTCAGAGAACACAGAAAACGAACCACTATTCCTATCCATGTCAAGCACTCCAGCTGTTCCGTATATATGGAGGAATGGATCGGAGAGAGAGAGAGAGAGAGAGAGAGAGAGAGAGAGAGAGAGAGAGAGAGAGAGAGAGAGAGAGAGAGAGAGAGAGAGAGAGAGAAAGAGAGAGAGAGAGAGAAATCTGACTGAATATGTGTTTCTCGGTATTAGTATTGAGTATGCATAATTCAAAGAAATACGCATAGGAATTTGGATTTTACTGACGAACACGGATGGAAAAGTAAAACTGGAAGAAAGGCAAGAACTTTTCATTTCATTTCAAAGAAATCGACCTGAACTAAACACTAATTATACTTACACGTATGTGATAGTGTGACTAAACGTTGAAAAGCGTATATCTCTACAGACATTTGGTGCTACTTGGGATGTCGTGAAAGACTTTCAGAAAAGTCTGCCATCAACAGGGTCAACCAGTTGCCTCGTTGTCCTTTGATCGGGTTTTAAACTAACTAAAGAATACAACGCAAACTCACTTTTTGTGTCCGTCAAGTCCACCTGTTGCAAAGTTTTGATATAACTATACTACAGCAATATATTGTATGATCATAGAGACTACATGTAGTCTTTTTGTTGTGATGTAGTTTTCTTGTTTAATATAGTACAGTGTTGCGTGTACAATATTATGGTACAGTGTAGTTAAGTGTACTGTAGTATAGTACAATGCAGTGTACTATAGTATAGTACAGTGTAGTGTAGTATATTATGTACAGTGTAGTTTAGTGTACTATAGTATAGTATACCACAATGTAGCGTACTGAAGTATGGTATAGTTTAGTGCAGTGCAGTGCATTATAGTGTAGTATTGTGCAGTGTCGTGTATTGTAGCACACTTCAGTGTAGCAAGGCATGCGCAGCATATCATAGCAGGTATTTATATATGTTATGACATGACATGATATGTTATGGTATGATATACATAAAATGCTATATAATTCATATAAACAGCTGTATTTACAAAAATACAGTACAATTTCCAGTCCAAGCCTATATGCAGTGGTCGGGGGTTTCAAATTTTGTCTGCTGTACTTTTTCTTTGATCATGTGCATTTAGAAATATTTTGGAGTCCGGCGAGAGCCATATAAATATGTTGCCTGCGCAGACACACACACCTATTGCGGTCCAAAGCTCATCCTCATTTGAAATACCCAAAACCAAAGCGGAGTGGTGGCATATCTGCGTGCGGGGCAATGTAATATGCTTCAGCTAAAACATTCACGACGGTGAAAGGTGCAATTACAGGGTACAAAAGCAATAAGGTGAAATAAGCACAGGCCCAGTCTTGCCGGGGTGGCTATCACTGCAGTCACACAAGCTACTGCGTCGATCAGTTTACAACGAGCGATACTGTCCAATCTCGCCTGCATTTTATTATTTCCAACGAAGCATTGTCGTTTCTAATTAAGTTGTTCATATTCACCCGTTTTAAAAGAGAACAGATTAAGCAGGAATAGATAAAGGCATGGCGCTGTGGAAGTAAAAGAATCATTGAAGGTGGGGGGGGGGGAGGGTAGAATACGGTCCACTAATGCTCCCTGAAAGCTTCATGCATTCTTGACTGTATACAGTAGGCTTTCTCTGCTTTTGTGTGCACCATGACTAATTTGGAAATACTGTATGTGCGAGTATGGCGGCGGAGTCCCCGGATGTGCTAATCTGGCCCTAGCGACGCTACACCTCCGGCAAACAATGCGTGTTCCGCCATCTTGCCTATGCAAGATATACTGGTAAAGTCGTATTTAGCAGCGTAATAAAGTTAATATTTTTGGCAAACATCTTCAATTAAATTAGCCTGAACTTTGTCAACAACATGACGAAAACGTGCTCGTATGGCACGTGCAATTCAGACCAACGGTATATTGACAAAAGGGATGATATGAAGGGGGTATTCTTCATCCCATTTCCCAAGCCTAAGACAAAGTTAGATAAGTCTTTGCGATGGATCAAATGTTGTGGTCCATTTACACAGTTAGAAACTTGTTGATGAGGTGACATGCATACACAATTAGAAAAACACGGACGCTGCCAAACTTTATGGGAATTGTAAAATGAAAGTTGCCATTCAAAAAAAGGGGGTACTTCTTTCTTTCTTTCTTTCTTTCTTTCTTTCTTTCTTTCTTTCTTTCTTTCTTTCTTTCTTTCTTTCTTTCTTTCTTTCTTTCTTTCTCTCTCTCTTTCTTTCTTTCTTTGCTTCCTTCCTTCCTATCTTTCATTCTTTCTTTCTTTCTTTCTTTCTTTGCTTCCTTCCTTCCTCTTTCATTCTTTCTTCCTTCCTTTCTTTCTTTCTTTCTTTCTTTCTTTCTTTCTTTCTTTCTCTCTTTCTTTCTTTCTTTCTTTCTTTCTTTGCTTCCTTCCTTCCTATCTTTCATTCTTTCTTTCTTTGCTTCCTTCCTTCCTATCTTTCATTCTTTCTTTCTTTCTTCCTTCCTTTCTTTCTTTCTTTCTTTCTTTGCTTCCTTCCTTCCTATCTTTCATTCTTTCTTTCTTTGCTTCCTTCCTTCCTATCTTTCATTCTTTCTTTCTTTCTTCCTTCCTTCCTTTCTTTCTTTCTTTCTTTCTTTCTTTCTTTCTTTCTTTCTTTCTTTCTTTCTCTAGCTGAAAATTTCTCCGACAAATTTCTTTGACACTAGTACTATTAAACGTATTAGAAACTTCGAACTTAGTACACCTCCATACATAAAGTCTTGCCTTTTTATTAAGAGGAGTAAAGATTTTTAAAATTTTACAAAAATTCACCCACAAATGAAACTGATGATGATTGGTCAACAGGGTCAACAAGTTGCCTCAATGTCATTTGATCCAGTGTTGAAGAGAGGTAACAATAGGACAATAAAGACTGAGAGGAAGAAAAAAAATTGGAACGTATGTAATATAAATATACATACTATATTTATATAATATGACATGAAATGATTCATAATATATATGATATGATATGGTATGATACGATACGATATGATATGGTATGATATTTTTAAAAAAAGACAACAGATTAAGCCGGAATAAGGAAAGGTATGGCGCTGTGAAAGTAGAAGAATCATTGAAGGCGAAGCGTATAGAACACGGTCCACTAATGTTCCCCGAAAGCTTCATGCATGCTTGACTGTATACGTGTTTTTCTGTTATTCTGTGCAACATGGCTCATTTGAAAATTATCTTTCAAAAGTTAGAAACTCGTTGATGAGGTGAGATGGTTACACAATTGGAAAAACACGCACGCTGCCAAACTTTATGGGAATTGTAAATGAAAGTTGACAGTCAAAAAAGGAGGGAACTTTTTCTTTCTTTCTTTCTTTCTTTCTTTCTTTCTTTCTTTCTTTCTTTCTTTCTTTCTTTCTTTCTTTCTTTCTTTCTTCTATCTCTCTCTCTCTCTCTCTCTCTCTCTCTCACTGAAATGTGGTAAATGGTAAGGGAAAGTAATGTGTCACAGATAACATAAAAAGGACCAAGCACTAAAAAATCAGCCCAAAATGTTTGGCTGATCTTTCTTTCTTTCTTTCTTTCTTCCTTCCTTCCTTTCTTTCTTTCTTTCTTTCTTTCTTCTCTCTCTCTCTCTCTTTCTCTCTCACTGAAATGTGGTAAATGGTAAGGGAAAGTAATGTGTCACAGATAACATTAAAAGGACCAAGCACTAAAAAATCAGCCCAAAATGTTTGGCTGATCTTTCTTTCTTTCTTTCTTTCTTTCTTTCTTTCTTTCTTTCTTTCTTTCTTTCTTTCTTTCTTTCTTTCTTTCTTTCTTTCTTTCTTTCTTTCTTTCTTTCTTTCTTTCTTTCTTTCTTTCTTTCTTTCTTTCTTTCTTTCTTTCTTTCTTTCTTTCTTTCTTTCTTTCTTTCTTTCTTCCCTTCTTTGCTTGCTTCTTTCCTTCCGTCCTTTCTTCCTTCCTTCCTTCCTTTCTTTCTTTCTTTCTTTCTTTCTTTCTTTCTTTCTTTCTTTCTTTCTTTCTTACTTTCTTTCTTTCTTTCTTTCTTTCTTTCTCTTTTTCTTTCTTGAGCTGAAAATTTCTCCTCCAACTTTTCTTTGACACTATTACTATTAAACGTATTAGAAACTTCAAACTTAGTATAATTATACCTCCATACGTCTTGCCTTTTTATTAAGAGGAGTAAACACTTTTAAAATTATGCAAAAATTCACCCAGAAATGAGACTGATGATGATTGGTCAACAGGGTCAAAAAGGCTCGATGTCATTTGATCCCGTTGTCTAAGAGAGGTAACACGAGGACAATTAAGACTGAGAGGAAGAAAGAAATGATGGAACGTAATAATATGATTTTACATACTATATTTACATAATATGACATGATGTGATTCATAATACATATGATATGATATGATACGATACGATATGATATGGTATGATATTTTTAAAAAAGACAACACATTAAGCAGGAATAAGTAAAGATATGGCGCTGTGAAGGTAAAAGAATCATTGAAGGCGAAGCGTATAGAACACGGTCCACTAATGTTCCCCGAAAGCTTCATGCATGCTTGACTGTATACGTGTTTTTCTGTTTTTCTGTGCAACATGACTCATTTGAAAATTATCTTTCGAAAGTTAGAAACTCGTTGATGAGGTGAGATGGTTACACAATTGGAAAAACACGCACGCTGCCAAACTTTATGGGAATTGTTAATGAAAGGTGCCATTCAAAAAAGGAGGGAACTTTTCCTTTCTTTCTTTCTTTCTTTCTTTCTTTCTTTCTTTCTTTCTTTCTTTCTTTCTTTCTTTCTTTCTTTCTTTCTTTCTTTCTTTCTTTCTTTCTTTCTTTCTTTCTTCTCTCTTTATCAGCAGTTTTGTCCGACCCGACAGTTTTTTCGGACATGATAGCACTTAGAAACTCCAAACTAAGAGTGATTATGGATCCATATATGAAGTTGTGTCATTTTATATGTCGGTCGAGTGCATTTAAAATTATACAAATGAAGGGCATTGGAAATTTAAACAATTGTATATTACAAGAATAGAATGCACTTTTCCCCCCAAGCTTATCTGCAGTGGCGCTGGTTTGAAGTTTGTCCGTTTTATTATTGTTTTTTTGCTTTGATCGTGTGTATTCAGAATATTTTGAAGTCCAACACGAGGCGTAATTTTTTGTCGGCGCAGAACACTATGCTTGCTGCAGTCCACAGCTGGAAATACCAAAAAAAAAAAAAAAAAAAAAAAAAAAAAAAAAAAAAAAACCCAACCCCCCCCTCCACCACCCCCCAAAACCAAAGCAGAGTGGGTTTTTTTCGCGGCAAAAAGTGCAATTAAAGTGTATAACAGTGTCAGGGTAAGATAAGCCCTGACTCAGGCTCAGGCTCAGTTTTACAACGGTGACTATGAACCCTGTCACACAAATTACTGCTTTGACTAGTTTGTGCGATCGTACATTCTTATGTAGTATGTGTTTTAATTTCTGGAAAAGATGACTGATTTTTAAAAAAATTATCAATGGTTCATAGTTTATATCAATGTTCACAATTGACTGGTTTTAAAAAGAAAGCAGACGGAAGAGGAAGAAATGCAGATAAGTAGCTGCAAAATTTAAAAAAAAGTTGAAGGCGAAGGGCATACATTGTGATTACCTGAAGTCTCCATGACTGAATACGTGTTTCGCTATTTTTACATTTACCATGGCTCTTGTTCGAAATTGCACATACGAATTTAGAAACTTGCTGCTGAGTGAGATGAATATGAGAGAAACATGTGAACAGCCAAGTTTCATGGAATTATAATCAAAAGGTACAATTAAAAAAAAAAAATAAAAATTAAAAAAAAAAAAAAAATAAACGGATCGCGGAGAACTTGTATCGCTTCGAAGAAATTTACCTGTGTGTAAAATACTGAAGTCAGTACAAAACATACTACTGTCTTCTAAAGTCTTTGGCCCTTAAACCGACCAAACCCGGCTCGTAGTACACTGCTGCCTGATTCATTGTTTTCGGAAATTTCTATATTATTCACAAGTCAACGACACAGCTTGAGTGCAACGAGGCAAGAGAGTTCTTGTAAATATTCGAACTTCGTCGTCTTGTTCAACCGCCACAAAACTGATCCATTTGCTGTTTATTAATAATTTTTACCACACATTATTCAACGTACTCGTTAGTTTTCTGAAATTGAACACGACCTACCTTCGAAAAGAAAATTTTACTGTTAAAACAAAAAAGAAAAACCAAACCACCCCCGCTCCAAAAAAAAAAAAAAAAAAAAGACAAAAAACCGTCCCCCCAAAAAAACCCCAAAACAAAACAAAACAACAACAACAATAATAATGATAATGATAATGATCATGATAATAATAATATTATAATAATAATTATAATGATGATGATGATGATGATAATAATAATAATAATAATAATAATAATAATAATAATAATAATAATAATAATACCGCCCCCCCCCAAAAAAAACCCATAAGCCCGGCTCATACAATGTAACGTTGTGGAAACAAATCAACAGCATAACATACAGAGGTATTTTCTCACATCACGCCTTCTGAAGTGGAGTGCTTGCTGTATCACTCTTCCATGTATAACCTCGGAGGCAGTTCCATCTGTATACATTTGAATTTTGTCGCTTTCGATATTCACAAAGTCCAGTTCATTCAATTTTAACTATGTTTTATGAAACTATGTGCATGTCATAAAAAACTATGGGTATGTCATGCAGCAAACATATGTCACTAGATCAAATGAGTAGGTCACATTTATAAATTGATGTCATTCATTTCTTGGACATATCTTCTACATAATGTCACGAAACCTCACAAAACAAAGCAATTCACACACACACACACACACACACACACACACACACACACACACACACACACACACACACACACACACACACACATATTATATATATATATACCTATAGGAAGCAAAACTAAGATACTAGGGCAAATACTTGGGTCACAGTGGTATTCGTCAATTTACTCTTTGTGTTTGGCTGGTCACACATAATTTCTGAGTGTACAAGTAAATGTATCGTTCACTTATCAGTTCCACATAGTTGACAGAGCGGATAATATAGGACTATTATGTAATGTATTTCATGAATCAGCATAATGTCAACATAGGATAAGAGATGCCTTTACATTTGACTCTCGTCGAAAGATAAGTCAATATGGACGTGCGTGGTCTGGTGCCACTTTGGCTTTGCAGCCCCGTCATAACATATCAATTTCTGTGGATTCCTGATAGTTATTCCACATTCAAATACCCCATGGGACGACTTTTCGTAAAAGTACCAGCATATGTAGCACAAAAGCAGAAGTGGTAGTTCGGTCAAGAGCTTTCTTCGGTGTGATTCTGGGCAGCTGAAGGGCGTTCAGGAAAGCTGCTGCTTCGTCAACAACCAGCTACGGCTCAACAGGTTCATAAATTCCCAAACAAATAATATACACAATATATATATCAAATCAAATATCAGGTTGTATCATTGGGTTTTCGACAGATTAAAATATATATATATATATATATATATATATATATATATATATATATATATATATATATATATATATATATTCCTTGGAAAGGGGGGAAAGAATTGGCAGGACTCAAGAGGTAGGGAAAACATTAATATTTATGCTGGAAAATTTTGTTCGTGCATGTCTGCCTGGGGAAAAATGTTCTGTTCCCCAAAGTATTTGGAAAATGTAGTCTTGTTACTTTCCTTTTTTAAAGGGGTATAATAAAATCCAAGCACCTTCTGAAAGTGTAAGCACACGAATCTCTCTTCCAAGCCAAGGGAAAACACCATTCCAGTACTGAAGATCTCATTTACTAACCCGTAATTGACACAAAACGGCTGAATATTGCTTGTGAAGACTGTCTTAACACTACTCATTCGCGGTGCAAAGACGGTAGAAATGAAGGACTGTTGCATATTTTCCTTGGTTGCGATTAACCCCTTCCCTCTTTACTGCTTCAGCTGTATCTGAACACTTTCTGCCTAAAGAGCGCAATAAAAAGCTGTTACTACTGACCTGTGCACGCACTGTGGAATGGTTGATTTGATATTAGTCCTATTGTACAGTTTCTTTTATTCTTTCTCTTTTCCGAGAGGGATTTATGAAGGCAAAGCCTGTTTCCAAATATCTTTTTTTTAATACAAATATGTTGAAAACAATATTAGTCCCGCTGGTACTTGAATGAGAGATGGTTATGTGAGTAATTGAATCGGGAATCATAAATGAAGCTATAAGCGCGACATTTCTCGTGATAAGCGTGCGAATATCGTAGCTATGCCGAGGCACCTGTCATATCTAACATGTATTGACAATACGAGTCCTGTCTTTCAAGAAAACAAAGCCAAGCTTGATCTGAACATCTTTATAATTTCTGTCCCTTTGCATGTGAACTTGGGTTCAATTTTATAAATATGTTTTTGTTATGGTCAAAACTAAGGCAGCGCGATGCGCCATATACCTAGCATTTTACAAGTTGTCTGATTATAATGGTCTTGTTTATTTCATGCAAAATTGATTCAACTTCGAAAACTTTGGATTATTCAGCCTATGACAGCAGGCGAGAGTGATATCGGATATTGATAAAGTTAGAAACAGAGCATTTATTGAGCGTTAAAGCGTAAACCAGTCCAGACTTGAACTTCAAGTGTATTGTCAAAGTACTTCAAAAGCAATTATTTGTTCGTTCATTGGTTCAACCATAAAGTAAGCATTGCTCTATGGTTCAACTGTCCAGTAATTAAGCCCAGTGTGACTCTATAAGC
This sequence comes from Hermodice carunculata, assembly GCA_964020975.1. Lineage (NCBI taxonomy): Eukaryota > Metazoa > Annelida > Polychaeta > Eunicida > Amphinomidae > Hermodice > Hermodice carunculata. The sequence continues at coordinate 84,423,459 of OZ026619.1, read as the reverse complement.
GTAACCATTGTTTTAGCTAAAGCTTTACCATGCGAAGACTTAGTGTAAATAGAGCTGCATTAACGGCACACGTGTAAGTTTAACTCTTTCAGTGCCAAATTGTGGACCGAGTCAGCAGCTTTCCCCGGCATTGCGCCCAAAATTACTCAAAGAAATCTGTTTGACATGGGCTATTATATTCTATGGAACTACATGCTGGTGCTTGAAGGAACTTTTTTCTGTGTGTGTTTTTTTTTAAAAAACAAGGAATATGAACCCAACACCCTTATCATGGTTCAGAGCAGTTCGAATGTTAGTCGTAGTTGGCAGTGAAGGTCTTGGACCAGTAACCTAGGCCTAATGCATTTACATGTTAAAATAGCGACATTCGCTGGCTTATTTCTCCTATTTGAAACGTAAAACTGCAACTTCCTTGGCATTCTGCTTCAAGTTTATACCGGTAGCAGCAAGTTAAAACCAAGAAAATGGGGGGTCATGTGATTAGATTTTTTTTTTTTACAGGTGCGTTTGTGTACCTTACCTCCATGATTGACCGTTCCGCGCCAAATATGTCTCCAAAAATACACAAAGTTATCACATGATTTAAAATATTTCTAGAGCAGCAGTGCCTTTCTAAAACTCACAGTTGATAAGTATTTTCCTATCCAAAATGATGATGGGACTTAATTTGGGATGCCCTGCTCCTGTGATATTAACATCCAATAGACACAGCAACAGTATTCAGTACTCGATCAAAAGTTGTGGATCAGTTGACCCGACCTTGAGAGGTTACTGGTCCAAGACCTGAAAGAGTTCAAGCCGGACATGGCCACTGGGGTAATCATGCAGAATTACAGTCGGAACCGCAAAATTCCTCGCGCTTGTGTTAACACGTTCCATGTTTGTTTTATGTCACGGAACGATGCATTTGAAGCATGATGGGATTGAAGCAGCTATTTATTTAGATGTAAAAACAATGTTTATTGTAAACCGTATTATTCTACTGAATAAAATATTGTATCGCATTTAAATGCATATTGTGTAATAAGAGTGTAGATTACTGAAGAACTTTGACCAACAAGTTTCAAAAGTACTGAAAATTTACATCAGAGAGATAACTATCCATTTGTGTTAAAAGTGCAAACCGTATATTTATTTAGCATGTGGTTTTAAACAGATTTTTTTTATCCATGATCCATCATAGACATTGCTTTGTACGGGATGGATGTTGATTTATTTTGGAGGGGGTCCGGCTAATTTAAAATTAGGTCTGCTGAACTACAAAACAAATAATGACACCATTTTGGTCATTAATAGTCTGTAAACATTTTGAAATTTCGATGCACAAATAACCTATCAGAGTTATTTCAAGATTTGTCTATACACAGAGCAATCAAATTGTTGAGTGCCCAGCCCAGTCTTATGGTTTGCATACATTCAGAATCTGTGGACCGTGAGTTTCTCAGAAAGGATATTCTTTGGATGGGTTTATTTCACTACCTTGCATTTCATGAGAAGCATTAACTCTTTCAGTGCCAAATTGTGGACTGAGTCAACGGCTTTTCTCAGCGTATTGGGTGCATTGCGCCCAATGCGCGTCGAGAAAATCTGTTGACTTCAGTAGATCGACTTTAGTCGCGACTGGCACTGAAAGAGTTAATTTTCCAGGGCCACCGCTTCACAGAAACTGGCAGATTATACCGAATGCACAAGGGCAAGGCAGTTCCATGTTTCCATGGGACTTTGTCGTGCTTGTACTTGCATATACATTGATTTCTATGTTTAGGCAATTAATGTATTTGCCACGTAATGGAACCCAACACAATGCGCCTCATTAATTAAAGAAGAACGCGTCATGTCTATGGTTAAGTAGAGAAAGTTCTGGGATTAATCCACTTAAGAAGAAGAAGAAGAAGAAGAAGAAGAAGAAGAAGGAGAAGAAGAAGAAGAAAGAAGAAGAAGAAGAAGAAGAAGAAGAAGAAGAAGAAGAAGAAGAAGAAGAAGAAGAAGAAAAACCGCGTTCTATAACATCTTAAGCGCCACCATATGTGAAACAGTATATACTTACTAGAAGGGCTTGATCACCACTATGGATAAAAACAAAACCGGACATAGAGATAAATTTGCAAACTTGTGTCTTGAAATGCAATCATCTATTTTATTAGAACACTTTTTAATATCGAACTTATAATCTAGTCGAAACTTAACGCTTGTTCTCAATAAATGTTAACTTTTGTTTCTGGTTTAAAGATATTTACATGTAATAAAGCAATTGAGAATCAGGGAAATGTCCTGAAACGAAAAGTACACAATTTTGTCCCTCAAAGTCATTGGCACCTCAGAGTTACGATCTTCCAAAGATCGGAAACAAAAAAGATTTACCTATTTGTTGTAACAAATGTGGGAGAGTAGAGGAAAAGAGCTGCAAAAAAATGCTCTTCCTTTTTCCAATATCCTTATGACTTTGACATTCAAACTCTTATTTTAGTCAAAGTGTAAATTAGAACAAGATGCACCTTGTGCTGGTCTTGCCATGAAGCTGTAAAAATGCGCAGGGGTTTGATAACTTTTCGAGTCATCAGCAAAATTGAGTTTTCTTGTAGTAGGCCATGACCGGAGTGAAATAGGTCACAGGCACTGATCATCATATCTTGAGTCACTTTAGCATGTGAGACAAGACTTTTTTTTCAAAAGGTCATGTAACATCGACCTTGCTTTTTTAAACAGTGTAAATCAAAACAGTGTTTATATATGAAGTTTTAAACAGCGTAAATAAAAAAAGGTGCATCTTGAGTCAGGCAACCTAAAGAAGTCAAAATTATAGGTTGGAAACATTCAGTTATTGGTTAGAACGTATGTTCTCATAAGTAGGTCGTAACACCTTATATTTTGGTGAGTTTGTAAACAAAGACCGGTAAAATACATATGCAGAGCGTGTGTGTAGTTTACATTCCTGTGCTCTGTCTTTGCATCACCTTCGCCCTCTCCTTTCTTTCTCTGTCTTTCTCTCTAGGCGTGTTTGTGAACAAAACAGAGTGGTCAAATCCATGTAAAAGATATCCACGCCAGATTCCTGTTCTGTCTGTCTGTCTGTCTCTCTCTCTCTGTCTCCCTCTCAACAAAATAGAGTGGCTAAATATATATTTCCTTTCCTTCTTTTCTTTCTTTCTTTCTTTCTTTCTTTCTTTCTTTCTTTCTTTCTTTCTTTCTTTCTTTCTTTCTTTCTTTCTTTCTTTCTCGTCGGATGAAGTCATAATAACTATCGAAATCTTTGTACCATTGACAACATTGTAATGAATTTACATTAACTTCATGTTCTACTTTGGAAAGAATACGGGTTCCCTCCTTTATCATTTGTTTTTATTGTCCATTCATTTATGACAATACTCTAGAAGAAATCATTTCTCTTCTCAATTATAAATTTGATTATGGTTCAAGAGCAGAGCCTTCATTAATTAATTTATTTGTTTGTTTGATCCCACGTGTCCAAAAGGAAATCCTATTGAAACCCTTTCTGTGATGCTATTGATGTCTCTGTGCCAACACAGACATACTGTTTTTGTAGGAATTCTTTCTTTCTTTCTATCTTTCTTTCTTTCTTTCTTTCTTTCTTCTTCTTTCTTTCTTTCTTTCTTTCTTGCTTGCTTGCTTGCCTTCCTTCCTTCCTTCCTTCCTTCCTTCCTTCCTTCCTTCCTTTCTTTCTTTCTTTCTTTCTTTCTTTCTTTCTTTCTTTCTTTCTTTCTTTCTTTCTTTCTTTCTTTCTTTCTTTCTTTCTTTCTCTCTTTCTTTACAGGCAAATTTGTCCGGCATTTCATTTGAAAAGTATTTCACGTAGAAACTCCAAACTTGTCACAATTATACTTCGATAGATGAAGTCTCCCCTTTTTATAACGAGAGGTCACGCTTTTCAAAATCATGCAAATGAAATGAGGGCTAATTAAATTTTTAAATCTTCAATATCTTATATACTATAGTAGATGTGGTCCCAAGTGTATAGGAGTTCGATCATAGGCAAAGGTCGTCTCACATGTCAAGGTAAAAGATCAATTTTAGGCCAAAATGTAAATGTAATTTTTGAGGTCAAGCTTCATTTCAGGTAGAGGTCATCTCAAGGTCAAGGGTCATTTCAAGGTCAAAGGCCACTTTCGATGGTGGCTTTCTACTAGCCATAACTTCATCAATTTTTATCCAATTTTGATCATCTTGGGCACAAATTGTAGCTATTGTAACACTGCATATTTTAAAACGTACATGTGACATTTAAAGGTCAAAGGTCAAGGTCATTTGGACCTTTAAAAGTTTCATCCAGACAAGTTGGCCAATTTCCATCCAATTCTAATCATGTCAGACTCAAATTGTAGGTATTGCAACACTGCACATTTTTATAAGAACATGTAACCTCAAAAGGGCAAAGGTCGAGGTCATTTGGCCCTTTGAAAGTTTCAGTTTGCCATAACTTGGTCAATTTTCATCTGATTTGGTTCATGTCCGGCTTATTTACATGTGATCTGTACAGGTCAAAGGTCAAGGTCATTTTGACTCTGAAATTTGCACCAGCCATAAGCTTAATCTAATGTGAAGTAGCAAAGGATAAAAGTTGTAGCATTTAATATTTACTTACAACTTTTGAAGGCACACAGACAGATTTCGTTTCAAGCAAATCTGCTTTTCTAGTTTCATATTTTGATCATGTCTTCTCTAAATACTGCTGAGTCAGCGCGCGGCACCTCCGTCCCTAACTGCAAATTGCTGAGTCAGATTGGTGAAATCCAAGAGCTGGCCCTACGATTACCATCACATACATATGGATAGGAACGGCTTTTATTCTTCGATGAAGGTCCTTATGAACAGGTATCCGAACCTCATGGCGAAGAAATCAGATGTCTTAGATGCGTAGCAACATAACTACACCTGGCTAACTTGATGCACTCAGAAAGAGCGCAAAACAACGTCCCTTGTTGTTGTTCATCTTTTCTTTTCATCACAGCTCTGTTTAAAATTGTAAAAGCAGTGAGTGTGAAAATAAGGTTTGAACTTCCGTCGTGAAATTTAATGGGACAATGTGGTCTTCATTAGGATATTCTTTGGTACTAGTATATAAGCGCATTGCGGTGTAGGTGCAGAACCGCCAATCTAGTCATGAAACCCATGTACTCCCAAGTCACGCCTTTCAATTTTACATTGTACAGTGGTGCGTTTTATATTATGTCTTGTTTAATTAAAAGTGATGAGCAATGTTCAGTAGGGCAAGGCGATATAATGTAAATATCTTACAATGGCTTTCATATTTCAAAAGTTTTATTATTGGCCTTAAAGTCCATGTTAAAAAGCTAAGTCAAGAGCCGTGTTAAGCTTGCATTGCTGGTTGGTGTAAGTGTTGACCAGGTACACACTTTCCTTCTGGGCTTCCCTTTCATTGGAAGTGCAAGGCAAAAGAAACCGATGAGAGCAACGGGCATTTTATTTACTGGTTGTTATCGATTATTTTAGCCAAAACGGGACATTATATACGCTGAGAAACTGGGGTTGTGTGGAAGCTGTGGCAGCTGCGAAATGTAATATGCAATGAGCAGCTTTACGGTTGAAGCTGTTATTTGTATAGCTGCCCCAGAACCTTTCATTGTACAAGAACAAAAGAACTGTGCCCTTCTGGTGCTCAGTGGATGTGGGCCTACTGACCTGGAAACGAACTAAGCATGGAATGTCAACTAAATGACAATAATGATAATGACGATGATGATGATCATAATAATAATGATAATTATTATTATCATTATTATTTAGGCCAGTGTTCTATACTGCTGGACCACTGAGCTCCCCTTATCCAACTGACTGCCTATACTGATCACTAATATAAATTATGTATTAAGATTTTCGTTGACATTCAAACTAAACTAGGACTGGTGTGTACGATGATACGGTGATGACCTGATTTGTTCTTGATGGTTGAGATAAAGGAGCAAAGGAAATGTGTTCAGAGTCAGGAAATCGATTGAAAAGGCTGAAGAAACCCAACTTCAGTGCATCACATTCAAAGTGGACAACAGTGCAGTGGGCAGTCCTTTGTTTGTTTGTCTTTTCTTTTTGAAAAGAAAAACTACAAAATATGTATTGACGATTACAGTCCTATTGGAATGTACATATACATAATAAATGAAATTCAAATATTCATTCCAAATTGAAAATTGAAACAGCGCCACTTCATGAACAAATGCAGATGCCCTCAAGGTGCGTCCTACCACAGCGAGAACAGGTTTAATTGCATTTCTTGACGCGGTGAACGTTGTTGTTGTTATTGCTTTTATTTGTAAGCAAGAGATATGTGCATTTATAGCTGCTCTTTGTGTGCCATTACTTACGGTGAATAAATGTTTTGTTTAAAAAAACAGAGAGAGAGAGAGAGAGAGAGAGAGAGAGAGAGAGAGAGAGAGAGAGAGAGAGAGAGAGAGAGAGAGAGAGAGAGAGAGAGAGAGAGAGAGAGAGAGCGCACTGGGGGCCTTGTCGAGCGGACAGACACTGAGGTAATTACTGTATTAGAAAAAAGGAAAGTTGATTCATTAAAGGCAAGAAGGTGTGACCAAACACAATCGGTATGCCACAGATGTTGAAAACGTTCTACAGTACGCCTTCAGAACGTCTGGCTGTTGGCATGCCATACTTCTATGTCGGTTCTGCACCGTTAGTGCTGTGGAAAGGGTGGAAACGTTTGAGCTGGTCGCTTAATCAGGGCAAGATTTTTCAGTTAGTAATTGTGATGAGACTTTAGAAAAAATGACAACCATTGTGTGTAACTGTAAACATTGCAACCGAGATAAAGAATGACGATGCATTAATCGTTTTGGACGGCATCCAAACTATGTCATCATTTGGGTTTTCATGTCAGTGTGCTGACACAGATATGTTTTTCTTTCTTTCTTTCTTTCTTTCTTTCTTTCTTTCTTTCTTTCTTTCTTTCTTTCTTTCTTTCTTTCTTTCTTTCTTTCTTTCTTTCTTTCTTTCTTTCTTTCTTTCTTTCTTTCTTTCTTTCTTTCTTTCTTTCTTTCTTTCTTTCTTTCGCTCTTTCTTTTTTTTTTTACAGCCAATTTTGTCGGAGTTTTACTCGGACACCATATCACCGAGAAATACTTAATGTTGCACAGTTATTTAAATAGCAGTGATATTAAGCAGCTGGTGGCCCAAAACAGTACGTATTTTTGGGGGCCACCAGCTGCTTAATAGCACTTAGGCTCAAGGGTGCGGAAAAGTTTAAATGTTGAATATCTTCAAAACTATTAAAGGTAGAGGTGCCATTCAAACTTTAAATCATAGGTTTATGCTACAGGCAGATCCAATGGACCAACAACAAAAGTTGAAGTTTTAATTAATGCTAATTAGGGACACTTAAACAAGTTAAATGAGGTAGAGGTGTCAGACACTCCTTAAATTCTTAGGTTTGTGCAATGATAGCATTCAATTAATCTTTGAAATCACACAGATTTGCTTCTGAAACAAATCTTGTTTTCTAGTTTTTGTATGTACTTGTTGTGCCCTTTCTTATCTTGTATATATAGGTGTATCACGAGGAGGCCTCGGCCAGTTTGTGCCTCTATGTAAAGGGTAGTCACTACAAATTCGTAATTGATATCATGAATTCATGATTATTTACTCGGCAGGTCCACTATGCTATGATAATTGCACATTCAGGAATGTTTCTTATACTAATGAAGTTCAACTTACACGGATCCAGTGCTGAAAGGGCCCATAGCCCCCTGTGTACTTGAAGCGACTGTATATTGTATCCTGTCGGCTCGGTATCACAAAAAAAACAAAAAAAAACCAAAAAAAAAAAACCAAACCCCCCCCCCCAAAACCACCCCCCCAAAAAAAACCAAACAAAAAACAAACAAACAAACAAACAAACAAAAAAAAAAACAAAACAAAAAAAAAAAAAAAAAAACCAAAAAAAAAACAAAAAAAAAAAACAAAAAAAAAAAAAAAAAACCCCCAACAAACCCCCCCCGTACACTATGATAAATTTACCAATGTACATTAATTACATCATTAGGTCCTGACCTTTATAATACGTTGACAACAAGGAGTTGCATCAGCACGCAAGCAGCTAACTGGTAATGTCATTCGATGGGAAGAGGGAAGTAAAATGAGAATGTAAATTTAATGTTTTGGAGTAATTAAACTTATATGAACCACTGAAGTTAAATTTGTAGAAAATAATTGTCAAAGCAAAGAAAATACTTGCAAAACATACATCAAGAGGTAATTGTGACGAGTCGCTACCTTTCAAAGCAGGTGTTTAATATCTTCGAGATAAAACTCGTGAAATGTATTAAACCAATGCAAACAATAAAACTTGTTGCACCTCGAGAATTTACCAGCATGATTGAGTATAACATGCATCACTTTTAAATTTTGAGATAACTAGTCGGCCCAGATAACTATCATCAGTTTCCAAGAACAATCATAGCGTAACTGGGTCCCGACTTTTTATTAGAAATTTCAATTTCATTACTGTATGATTTTCAAAAAATTACTCTCGTGCTACTTAATTTTACTTAATTTTCAATTTTATGAATATATTGTCACCAGCGCGCTGTTTGGACAGATAAACATTTTTGTTATCCAGTTTGAGAATATATAGGTTTTAGAGAAAATTCATGCCCTGAACATTTCTCCATCTCATTGACAATATTTACGGTCCAGTCACGTGATTACCTTTTAAATATTTGTGTTACTGGTTCGGTTTCTAAGTAACCACTCATTTGTTAAATGTAGTGCTAGTTTTGTTTTTCACTTTTCATGCGGTTTTTGAACGTAGGTACGGGTCGCTAGCCTAAAATATCTCTGGTACTCAAATAAATGGTCATTTTTATTGGCAACTTATACGAGTCTCTTGTTAGAGATTTGAATGGTGTTGTTTGGTCAGCTGACCGTAACTTGGCATTGGCATTTATATCAACTTGTTACAATTTATATGCCCAATTTAGTAAAAAAGTGATCGGGTAAATCCACTAATCTTTACACTTTTGAAATCCAATGTATCATGGAGATAAAACTAAATATCTTAACCTTGAAGATACAAAAAAATTCTCTTATTCAACTCAAAAATCCTCTGACAATCTTCAGTCTCAATATAGAAACAATGAATTCTAAGTATGAAGAGTTAAAGTTAGACCTGGTTTGGTCATAGAATGTTCTTGATTTATATGTGGTCTACAGAACTACAGCTCTTACAACTGTGTAGCTTCGAAGGTTGGTTCCTCCTGTAGGCAGTAGATGGCGTTTTATCCAGCTCAAACCTGGCCAGAGTTCTATTTTTACCAGGGACAGTAGTCACTCACGCAGCAGACCTTAAAGGGAAGCCACCTGCAATGAGTTTTTTCCTGTGGATTAGTAAGAGCATCAAATGAACAAACACATTTTGTCCAAATTTTGCTAAAATTAAAGCAAAAGAATGGAATGGAAGATTAGACACTTGAAGAAAAAAATAAATAAAAAGTGCATTTAAAATAGTTGTAAACACCGATATAGTTACAATAGATGTCAAAGAATCGCCAATTGATATACAAGACGCCCGGTCACAATCCGTTACCTGATATATTTCTGGCCATATCAATAGATAACGTATATATTAAACACTAAAATACCTCCACCATTCGCCTGTGGGACAAAAAAACAAAAACAAAAAACAAAAAAACAAACAAACAAAAAAAAAAAAAAAAAAAAAAAAACCAAAAAAAAAAAAAAAAAAAAAACCAAAAACAAAAAAAACGTGTGGATATGGAACACTTGAATGACCTATATTATTCTCATTCAACCTGCCAGGAATAAGATACCAATCAACAACTAAGGAATCTAATTATGGAAAAGATGCAATTTCTCCAATCGGATCAAAATTATTGGCCAAAAACGCATTTTTGTCTTTTAGCAACAACTACATTTAAGTCAGCTGAATCAGTACTCTTTTCAGGTCAAGTAGTACAATTTTGTAGACAAAGCCTTTTTATAAAAAGCATCGATCCGGGAATTGAATTTGAATTTTGTGCGAAACGAATGATCGACCTAATTTAAAAAAAAAAAAAAAAAAAAGACGAGGCTTTTGAACCTGGCCGAAGTTGAGAACAACCAATAAAGGTTTTAAAAAACCCAAAATTGTCTTGTTGTACTTATTGATCTTGACGAATTTAGATCTGTCTTACTTCAGATAAATTGTATATTGCAAATTGTGATACTTATTTGGCGATCCTGTTTTGACTTTGAAAAAAAAAAATTAGCTTTGATACTTTGAATTTTGGTGTGTTAGGGTTTACTAAATTTCAAATTTCAGTCATGTTTTTTTGTATGTGTTTGTCGTCATGGCAAGAAGGCTCTGTGTAAGGGATACACAGTTACACACACACACAGTGTCAGTCCCAGGTTACAAATCATTCCCCGGCCTACATGGGCTGCAGACTTATCAAAGGTACGGGCAAAGTTCAATCAATTTCGAAACATTTGGAAAAATTAGTACAAAATCCTAAAGTTCCAAAATAAATTTACCAAAATTCACAATGGCTTCTCATGAAAAAAAAAAACTAGAAATTTATTTGCAATTCAAACACACACTCAAGTTAATGACAATTAACCCTGATGTCTCGATAAAAGTCTGTCGACAAGTCACAATATGGCAATATGTAAGCAAATGACCTGATACATGGGTTCAGCTTTTTTTCGCATTTTTCTTTGTTGTTGGAGTGCAGGATGAAGAAGATGAAACTCTGGGACTACCAACCAAGTGTTGGATGCTATTAGGCATAAAAAATGAACTGGAGAAGAAAGAGAATAGGATCACTAATGCAACGGATGCACATCTCAATGAGCTCCAGGTGAAACGAGATGCTATAGAACAGCAACTGGAGAGTTCAACCTCTGCTCAGGAAAAGTCTGCAGCTGTCATTCAAGCAAAAATAACAACTGATGATGCTTGTGAGCTGCCAGCTCCATTTATGAGTAGGGAGAGTGCCAGAGTGTCCACTGCTCTGTCTGCTGTAATGGTTTCAAGAATTCCTGTTCCTGCAAGCTACAATGGCATTCCACACTTGGAAAGTTTAGTTTCAAGTTCCACACTAATTTTGCAGGGACCTGTTAGTTTCCCGGAATGTGAATGCTGTGCTCGTAGGTGTAGGGGCAACAGGAAATGGATTAAGGGAGGCAGGGTTGCACGATCCAAATTTGAGTTTGGCACCTGAACTTTCTTTTCACAGTATTCTAATTGTGCCATCTGGTTTTCAAGCAAGCTCCAGTTCACCAACCACCACCAGGGTATCCAGTGATACGAGTTTACATCAACCTGCGTTGAAGTCTCTACAACTAGTCAGTGTAGACTCGGGTAGGCAGTTTCCACACATGCTGAATGTCGATTATGAGAGACAGCTTCAACAGAGAAGTCCTTGGCAACCTCTATCCCAGAAGCCATCAGCCTATAATGGGTTGCGTGAGTAGCACCCATATGATATGCAGTTTGAGCGTATGGCCCACGGATACAATTGGTCTAATGAAGAGAAGCTGGACAGGCCTGCTGATAGTTTAAGGGAAAAGGCTTTAAAGTTCTACGGTAGTTTAAACAGGGGCACAAGAAATGATATACTTGTGGTTTAGTAGGATCAGCAATTTGGCTGCACAGTTCGTCCATCTAGTATGCAGAGACAGCAAGCCATTCTAAAGCAAAAACCTGATGAAACGTTAGAGAAATTTGCTGACAGAGCTCAAAAGTGGGCTCAGGACAGCTACCCACATGTGATGGGTGACGCTTCAAATATAATTCAAACAAAGGCAATGGAAGCTTTTCTGAGGGGTTGGGTTCACCAACAAGCAGCAATTCAAGTGCTACACAAGGAACAGACAGACTCAGCTGAAGCGCTTAGGCAAATGATTCAGGTGCAGAATTATGAGACTATTTAGAGTTTTTCACAAGTCATTGAAGACAGTTTCCTTTGATGATGGGTCATCTGATGAGGAATTTACAGTGTGTGAAACCAAACTGGCTAGAAAAAAGAACATGAAACAGAAGTCAGTTGAGGAAAGGGTAGCTGGAATAATTGAGAAACCTCTTTCTGTGGCGATTAAGGTGGGTATTAAAGAAGAATTAAAAGGTCTTGCCTCAGTAGTTAGAGAAATCATGCAGCCTACAAAACAGAATTTCCAGAAGAAACCTGGTAGTCCCTCAGCTAGGCCACCTTGAGGGGAGAAGGGGACATGTTTCAAGTGTATGGATGCTTTACATTTTGCCAAAGAATGCCCCAAGGGGTCTCCAAATTCAAGTCCATCAAGTCCAAAAGAGTTGGGTTGTAGAGCCTGATCAGCCTTCAACCCAGGCAGGTGCAATTGGCTTGATGGGATGTTCCACTGTGCATATTGCAGATGGTTTTAAGTCACACTCTGAGTTGGGTGTAAATAGTTCTTTGCCCCAGATTGAAAAGTTGTATGAACTGTGGTAAATAGTTTTTACAAAAGATAAAGGGCCTATCTGGTGGTTCCTGTGGCAGCTAATTTCTTCTGTACCAGTGCTATGGTTGATACAGCAGTGCAGCTCACTGTGGTTAGTAGATTAGCTGATGATGCAGGAAATCAGCTTACAAGAGCAGAGAAAGTTTTTCTTACCTGTTCAGGGATGTTTTCTTGTCTATAGAGAACATGATGTAACCCTGGGATGTTTATGTAGCAGTTATAAATGACAATGTCATATTGGAGCTGGATCTTATGCTAGCCAACAAGTGTCAGGTTGATTTTGAGAGTAATGTCCTTCATATTGCTGACACAGCTGTACCAGCTACATTTTCCAGTAATGGAGACACGTATCATCCTGTCCGTCAGGTGATTTTGAAACAACATGTTAGTCCTCTCAGGAGCAAGGTATATGCCTTTGTTGAAATTGACGGTCAACCACCAGATCATGGAAGTAATGTAGTCTCATCATTGCACACTAAGACTGGTTTTCTTGCTAGAGCTGTATTGGTTCAGGGCTATGAAAACACACCCCTGGTTCTAATTAATATAACAAACAAGTTTTTACATAGAAACCAGGAAGGATTGTGTGTTGCACCACACAAGTAGAAGCTGAGCTGTTTCATGGTATTTGCTCCACCAAACGCACATCCAGGTGCAGGTTTAAGAAGTGCACCAAGCAGCACACTGTTATTAGAAGGAAAGGGTATGTTCAAATAAAGCATCATTTAGCTTCACTGAGATAAACTGTTTTCAAATTTTGTCATCAAAATCAGATTAATTACTAAATACAGGATAGACAAATGACATTAGCAGCAGGAAGTAGACAGACAGCATGACATATGAAACATACATGGACACACTGCTGACATCAGCAACAAAACACTGGACAGACAGGTGCAACCAGCAACACAACACTGGATAGACGTCTGACATCAGCAACACGAAACGTAGACAGATGGCTGACATCAGCAACATGGCATTAGAGAGATGTCTGACATCAGGAATTCATCACTGGACAGACTGCAGAAAATGGAAATGAAGGATCTTGCACTCATTGGTTTTGAAGTTGTTGATTTTACAGCCTAGAATTTTTGCAGGTCCTGTTCGTTAATGGTAACTATTCTGCCTTAAGCATAATTTGGGTGCAGAAGTGCCAAAACAAGAAACATGGGTCGTCAGACTTCCATGTTTGTTCCCACAAGTAAATATACACGACACATTAAACTGTTACACATGCTAATGGTTGACATTATGGGGCATAATTGGATTGGAAAGGGTGGGAGGGTTTCCATGTGCCTCATAACTTAAGAGATATTTCATCTGGCTTATTCTCCAACTAGAGACCCTTTCATCTGAATATTTAGTTCTTCAACCATGCTATCATGCCTTTGTAAATTTTGACCTGCACTAATGTGGTACAATTCATTCATCCCTCACCTTTTTGCATGTGCATGTATTTATGTTGATGGTTCTAACATATATATCATAACACCATAATATGATCCCCTTCCATATATATTAAAAAGGTAATCTTTTTGAAGGATCATGCAATGGCTATAAAATACTTGAATGATTTTTCCACATATAGCAGCATTCCGTTTAAAAAAATAAATACTAAATAACAAAAAGTTATCTTCTCCTGAATGGCAAAGGCTGAGATTAAACCCATAGTTCATATCCTTAGAATATTGTGGTCTAATGATGCCCAATATCTTGCTATGCACGTAGTTTAAATAAGTAGCTCCATGCATGGTTTCTCCTGGGCTTACAAACCCTGTATCTGCAACACCTATATTGGTTTGGGCGACTTTTGAATTAATAGGCAAACTTATTTCAACTTTGAAAGACGAATAAACAGAACCTTGCATTTCCCAACGTTTAAACTAATAATAAGTATAAGAAACTGTAAAAACTTTGAAATAAGAATAGAAGACAGCTACATGTCTTTTTTTTCTTTAAGCTAGTAGGCGTTTAAGTCAAGTTGTTGGATATAAGGGTAAAGAGAATACCTGACAATGGATACAGGTGTTGACATCACCGCCATGCTGTCTCTTACGAACATGTATTCACTGACAGCAAATCATGATTGTCTAGGTGTTGAGAACAAATTCTGCTGTTTTGGATATGGAATCGTTCATTATGAGACAGTTTCTGATGTCATAAAAATGTGTTACATCTTCAACAGTACTTGTGAAAATTTAGAATTAGTTAAAGAGTCCAAATTTTTGTGTTTTTAGAGACAGTGGGGAACCACATATTTTTTAATGCAAAACAAAGATAACTCCTAAAATCTAGGGGTTAAAAAAGTTACTTTTATTGATAAAATTCAGACGTAACATGGACACCACAGTTTCTGTTCTAACTACTGTAAGTTTATCATATTTAAACTGGAAGCAATTTTTACTTTCAAAACATTTAAAGTCAGTTCAATTATACATACTGATGCAGCAACATGACATTACCAGGTTGTGAGCCAAATTTCCCGGTTTAATATACTTGAACTTATTGGGGCTGTGCAGGGAATAAATATTTGTAAAAATGACAAATATGAATGGAAAAGATGAACAGAATGAATTGTTTTTACTTATTTACTCATTTTGCTAGCATGTAAATTTTATTTATTCTTATCTGTGGGATATCTGGAAAGATTTTCCCCAAATATAGTGACAGAATCGTTTCTTGCCCATGTGCATCCTTATGTCTTGCTTCGGAGTATGCGTGAATGATTATATAGAACAATACAATCTTACAAACATCACATCTTGTACAAAAGAATTCCTTCTCACCTGTGTAATATCTCATAATGCAACTCGAGATAAAAGAGACAAAACTTCTTCTGTTATGACGACCTCATTTTTTCCAATTATTGCTCACCTGTGTGGGTGGATGATCATGCAGAACGATACAATCTGACAAACATCACATGTTGTACATTAGAATTGTTTCTCACCTGTGTAATATCTCAAAATGCAACTCAAGATAAAAGAGATGAAAGTTCTTCTCTTATTACCTCATTTATTCGCCTGAGTCTGATGTATAAAATATTAAAAATTTTAACCAAAGGTGTACAAGATTCCATGCCTTGTCAATATGTGTGTTTCCACCTTATAACTGAAGAAACACTACAGAGCATTACAATCAAAAAGGGTATCCTGACTGAAATTTGCCTTGAATGATGCATGTATCAGTACATAGATAATTATGACAATTCTGATGTATAACTTGATGTGATACTAAATAGCAGACCTGTGATATATACCTACATTTGAACCTGATGATCATACTGCAAAGAGCTCTCAGCAGCATGTTGTGAGACAGCTAGTTGAACCTGCAGTTAGTCCACAACAATGTCTTAAAGCAATCTCACATAAAATTACATGCATCTTCTCATTTTTAATGTTTGTTTACATTATATATATATATATATATATACATATATATATATACATATATATATATATATATATATATATATATATATATATGTATATATATATATAATGTATTGTGTATTCCAAGTTTTCCTACATGGTGCAAAAAATGTCTACCGATCTATGAAATACATTTAGTTCAGCGAACCAAAATCTTTTAATAATTATCATGACTATATTCATATTTACATGAATTAAATAATGATTGTTGTAGATGCAAAAATTAGCTTTGAAAGGACTTTTCAATCCAATACCAACAGATCTTGCTTAAAATCAGAGAAAACGAACAAGGTTGACAATTTTCCTGGTTTTCCAGGGCATTGTCCCCAAAGCATACCTAAAAAGCTGTCAACTTGCAGGCTGTAGGCCTACATGTTAAGAGAAACGACTAGTCTAGTTTATGCACTTCATTGTGGTGTGACTTTACCTTGTGGAAGTATGTCATGAAGATCGTCAGCCACCAACAGTTCTTCCTGATGTGTCACACATGTTGCCCAAGTGTTATTTCTATTTAAGACTATAGGCATGTTGATACTTGATCGAAAGCTATTTTTATGAAAAATTTAAATATGCAATTGTCATCTTAAATCTAGTTAAATATACGGAAAAATCAGGGACTGGTATGGAATGAGTTCAACCAATTTATGATTCTTCCCAAAATCAAGCATCATGGTTAGCCAACCATCGGGTAGGAAATCTCTCATGTTGCTGAACTGCCAGGATTGTCATTTGGCATTGAACAAATCTTGTACAAACGTTATGCCTTGGACCGACTCTGCTATATCCTTGAGCAGTTCTGTGAGGAGCATTTGCACCACTTATTGTCTTTACACGGTGTTCTCTCCCATGTGTCCCGGACAAGGGTTTTTCCTTCAAGAGTCTGTAGTGATGCTCAATTTTTTTTATAGGACTTCACACTGATACAACCTGGGGCACGAAAGTGATCACTGTCACTTTCATGGCCCGGAATTATACTAACCAGCTCCTTTTCACTGCAAATATTTAGTTGCGATAGTCCATGTTTTGTTGCCAGTATATTTAATGTTTGTAGCTTCATCCGCATATTGTTGCGGTAAACACTGAAACACGTGTACCAGTACGTCTCACTCAGTAATTTAACATTTTTGGGCCTCCACATTGTGAATGCAGCATAGGACAGCTTTGAACCAGAATTTTCTTTCTTGAAAAGTGCATACGCTGTCAATAAGGACAGCTGTAGGACATGTCCTGCACTTGCCTTTGTGGCATACCTCTTTGCTGGTAGTGTTGTAGAAATATCTTCTCGCAGAAAAAAATTGTGAACAGCAAGCTTCGTGGGTCTAGTTATGCAGTCCTTTCTGTTTTTCCTCTTAAGGCCTCTTACCACAGCTCTTAAAAACCTAAGGTGCACCCCAAATTTCAAATAATCTTTGAATAACTCTGCATTTCGGTGTGGTTCATGTAACCAAGGCCATAACCTTTCTGGTCACACTTGGTGGTTTACCATGAGCGTTTGGTTCAATATCAGCTGCTTTGTCAATAATTTGTGCAATGTCATTATCCTCAATTATTTTACCTCGTTCAGATGTCCATGTAAAGGAAGATAAAGCTTCTCTCTTGGGAATTTTTATCTTCAACCATGTTGCTTAGAACCTGCACAAATGTTTTTGCTGACTGTAGTGAGGCCTTTCTTACTTTGATATTTCATTCCACTCAGTAGGTTTATTTATGAATTCATCAGGTCTTCGATTGACTGCTTTCTTGCCTCCTTGTCTGATGAGTGTCGCCTCCATTTCTCTTTTTCTTTTTTCTGTCTTGGATTTTCTCTGTCTGTCCAAAGTCCTACGGTACTTCTGTGAGCATGCCATTAAGTTTTTACGGTATTTTTGTGGTCTCCATTTTAACTTGTTCTAATAATTGACTTCTCGTTGAAACTTAAAGGATGTTTGGACTAAAGAGAAGCTGTTTGGTTTTCCTACCTATACCTGTTTTATTGGCTGCATAGTGCTTTTTTGCCTTCTCGGCCAGATGCTCTTCTTTTATATGAATTTCCTATGGTCTCTTCTGACAGCTTTATTTTGTTGATTTTTTTGTTTTCCCTGCTTCCATCTGCTGCCTCTCTTTGTTTTTGAAGTATTCTTCATGCTTATTTGTTTTTTGTCTTTAGTTTCTGTCGATGATGTGTAGATTTTGGTGGACCTATCAAACTCCCATTTGCTCTTTTGTTCAATTTCGTGATGGCCTCTTCATGCCCTTTAGATGGCTTTCGTTTATGTCTGTTTTGACTTCTATTCTTCTTTGTGCAAATCTACAGGCACCTTTCGAACCCTTTCTGTAATAAATTTGAAATACTTATTGACTGCTTTATGCATATATTAATTAGCTTTGCTAATTTGCATTATATGGAACATGCATTTCCTGTTATAACTGGATATCTGGTTGCCAAAGTAAGCCTAATCTTGCTGGGCGAGAAACGGGTAGGTGGCTGTAAAGGCAATTGGGACACTAATATTTTGGATGTAAAAATAGTTGTAAACAGGCAGATGGAAATTTCTGATATCCAGTTCAGAAAGTACCACAGGCATAGGGCTTTGGCATTTGGAAATATAATTTCTCAAAAACACCTCCCACACCCATTCATTGTATGAGAAAAGGGCATCTAGCCCTGTTTGTGACAGTGATGGGCCCATACGTCCCTCAAGAATAAAAGATGTAAAACCCATGCTTTGTGGTGGAATTTCGCATGCATGTCCCATATTGAAAACCGGCAAAGGGTTCAAAGTACTAGTAAACAAGATCAAGTACTGCATAGCAATACAAAGTCCGTCCACCAGAGAACAGATTGCAAAGTTGCAAGACTAGCAGAAACAACTTGCTGCTGACGCTAACTAAATCCCCCACCACAATGGTCATGCACATGTTATACATTATATGCTCAGTAAAATATGGGGAGTTTCTCTTGGTAAGATGTGAGTGGTGATGCAGAACCTTAAAACATAATAACTAAAAAATGCAAAAAAAAAGTTGTGCCAATTTTCTTTGCAGGGCCCTGTCACCTTGACCTTATACCTGAAGGTCAACTATATGGATTGAAAAGCGAAGTCCTACCCTGATATACATTGTGACTATTTTTCATGAACTTTCATTATATCCATCTGTAGATATTACACCGAACTCAATTTTATTTGATGGGCCCTTGACCTTGTAGCTGAATCATTTTGGTTGATTAATGAGTTGATTAGGGAGTAAGAAGCAAAACAAACTGTCTATATACACCTACCTACCAAGATTTACCACCCGATGGTAAATCTTGCTTAGTAAGTGGGCCATAAAGCTAGCTCTTAGACCTACCAAGATATGGCCTAAACAAAATTATTTTGGATTTGAAGTCCGATTAATGAGCTTTGTTTATTAATAATCAGTGAAGAAAAGTAATAAGCAAGTAAACAATACATATTTACACCTAATACCTAAGATCTAACAACCCTGAAATTTTCAAAGGACTAACTTCTATGCTACCAAAGATATGACCCAGACAAAACTCTTTCAGACTTGTGGGTTTCATAACAAACTGTTAATTACATAAGGAAGGAAACTAATTAAGCAAACAACACCATGCCTTTGCACACCTACAACCTAAGGTCTACCAACCCTGAAAAGTTTAAAGGGCTAGCGCCTACACTTCTCAAGATATGGTCTGGACAAAACTGTTTCTGACTTTGACATTCCTTAAAGAAATTTTCTATTTCATTAATGAAGGAAAGTAATCCCATACACGTCTAATTCATAACGACCCACGATCTAGCGGTAGTAGAGAGGACTAAATCATACCAGGAATGAGTCAGCAATGCCACATTGACACAAATACTCAAACGTGAAAGCCTGTAAAACTTGGTAAATTATGGCGACTAAAGTATATTTTCTGCATGGGTAGCACTTATTAGTGTATGTCGTATACACCCTGCTCGTATTCATGTAAAAGTCAGAGAAATCAGAACATTTCATGGTGATTATTTTGACCAGGTTCACGCTTCAAAAACTGCAATGTGTGTTGTGGCAAATTGATCATTTACTTATTTGTCTTACCATGTACCAGTCCTGGTTTCAGGCTCGTGTTTTAGGTATATTACATCACCTTGTTTTATCTTTAATTTTCAACTGACTTGACTGTTGTTCCTTACACGCAACCTCTAACAGAAACAGCTTACATGTACTTCTTTGACACATATTGATCATTTATATTGGGCTTTTCTCAATAACATATTGAGTACATAAAGAAAACAGAATGTGTATCAGTGGACTTTGGTAACGAAGCAGGAGAAAATTGGGCAAAGTTGCCCTAATATCAGGGCCTAAGAGAACAGGACTTCAGTGTCTTTCTTTCAAAGAGTGAAAAAAGAGGAGGCTGTGCAAGCATGCTGTATTCCACATTTAATGCCGTGCATTCATACAGTGTTAACAATTCACAACGCAAATACCAATCTTTGCACCATGCTGAATGTGAATATCTTCCGGGTTTTTACAATGGAATTTATTGTCAAGTCGATGCCAAGATGCAAGAGACTCAAATGCCCAAAGAAAGCTCAATTTTACTTTCTGTGCCATGGGTGCCCTCATTGTCCATACAAGTCATCCCTGTGGAACCATCACACACAGGTGAACCAGAGCTAATGACAGCTGTGCTTTACAATTTGCCTCATATCATAAGCAGTATTCAACCACTTATAACATAGGCATGGGTTGCTTTCTACCCTTTGTACACTGAATAGGTTTATAGAGAAGTTTGCATTAAAAATAACTGTACAAATGCTGCCGAATTAGGTGTTGTGTTCCTGTCATTACCTACATATTAAGTATTTCAACAGTATATAAAAGTGTAAGTTATGAGTCAAATTCCAACTTATTTCATTTAAAGATATTTTATTGGAGAATTCCAAAGTACATATTTTCAATCAGTGTAAGTTCCCAGTTGGCAAAAAGGATATTGCCTTATTCAAAACCCCCTTGTTAAGAAAATGACAGCATGCACAGGACAGACAAGACACACAGTAACACACAAAGAAGACATGGACATAGACAAGACAGAGTGTGGGGGCATAGATTTGGGTAGTATCACCTAACTGTCAGTGTGTATTTTTGGCTTGATATACAAGCAGCAAGGATCCCATGTTCAAAGATGCGTGAAATCGAATTTTAAAGTAGAACAAATTAAAACTATTATGTGCCTGGTTGGATACATGTATGGAACTCCGTATACCTAACCAATGTCGACAGAATTAAAGCAATTTGTAGCAGATATAAATCCATGGACATCTGAAAATATGTCACAAAAGAACATTCTATTGGTATATATAACAGGGTTTGGAGAGTAAATGGAGCAAGATGGGTAACTTAAGTATGTAATGGCAGGCGAGGTTGGTTATATTTGGGCCAAGAGAAAAAAATGGAATGTATCTTTGTTGGGTGAACCATAGGAGCAGACAGGCACTTCTTTAATCCTGATTAACCCTTGCAAAGTTACAAGACTGGCTTCATAAAGGAGACAGGTGTGCTGGATAGCTATACATCTATAGCCTAAATTAAACAATTCGGGGAATTTAGTTGATCCCGATATCGGTTTGTATAATTTGGATTTAAAACTTTGAAGCAAGGCTGAGTTTCGGGTTTCGAGAGATAGCCAATTCCAGAGTCTGACAGTTGAATGGAAGAAAGATTTATCAAATAAATCAGTTCGAGCCTGGAAGTAAGTAAGATTGAAAGTGTGACGGGTATAAAAGGATGGTATTTCGGCAGTAATTATAGAGCGTACTGGCTTGTTAACCATTTTGTTCATTAAGGCTAATTAACCCAACTCTTCTTCATTTGACCAGAGTTCCCCAACCAACTTCCTCGTACAGTTTTTTAATGCTAGTACCATGCATTTCTTCAGTTACAGTATGAACAGCAGTAGTTGGAACGTCTTCGAGTCTTTTTACATCTAATTCTGTACAGCCATTCGACACTGGGCTAGCATACATGAGACTAGGGTGGATAAAGGATATACATATATAGTTTCTAAGGTTGGGCGGTACAAAGAGAATTGCAAGGTTTTCATGATGTCAATCAATTTACTGGACTTCCTTACAATTTCTGATATATGGTCATTCCATCGTAGGTCTGAATGCACTGTGCCACCAAGACATTTATGTTTGGATACATCATCCAGAACATAACTTTGAAATATAATTTGGTGGATGGTTTGGAGATTTAGTTTTTCGGGAAGTTAGCATGGATATTATTTTCTGAGCGTAAAATGCACTAAACAATCTTTAGACCATAGTTCGATGTCAAAAAGTTCGGAATTCAGAGTTTCAGCTGCAGTTAAAGGGTTCTCGACAGTAAGACACAGACAAGTATCATCGGCAAACATTTTGATTTCAGATCTTTATGAAAAGCCTTGCTTGATCAAGGCAAGTCTCTGTATGAGAGGGTAATGCTGGTAGGCACATTGACGTGGACAGTAAGGAAATTTGTCTAAGCAAAGTTAACAAGCTTCTGACCAGACAAGCTGTTAAAAGTGGAATTAGATCACCAGATAATATTACATTATGTATTCTTGTATTGCATGCCAGATCCAAGCTATCTTGGAATTATCCGAGAAGCAGACAAATGAATTTGGTGGACAATAAATAATGCTGAAGAGAAATTTATTATTATGTAATTTAATTTCATACCAGAGAAGTTCCAGATCAGCTAACTCCAGGTCGAAACAATGAGACACTTGGAAGTGAGTGGAAACATAAATAGTGACAGTGCCAACGATGCTCCCAGGTTGATCATGACGAATAATGTTATGATAGTTATTTAAATTCAAATTTTCTGCATCCAGGTTTGGTGTCTGAAAAATTTATAAACACGTATTTATTGTTGGTTCCATGTGAAAGCTCAAACGTTTAATCAGCTCAGTGACTGAAATTCTTCATAAAAAGGTGATCTGCTCGATTTTAAACCCACCCCACCCTCCCACCCCACCACAGATGGGTGATAATTTAAGAGTTTTGCATTCAATTATAGTATTCTGTCTTCAAAATTAATATTACCACTAACAACTTGAATATTTGGTTCATCATACTGACAATCCCAAAAATATTGTCCGCCATAATTGAGAAATTTGCACAAATTTGTCTGTCTTAATATGACATTTGCAGCTGCTGCTCAGGTCTTTCAAGGCCCATGCACTTCTTCTCAAATGTGCACTTTGACCACGCCATGGGCCAGTTTTCCAAGCGGATGACTAGGTAACCTTCTATCAAACTTTTTGTATTTTAGAAAATGTTATGGTCGCTAAAATACCATATCTTTACAGTGTGAACATTGTTTGTGTTGATAGTCAGATAATAACACAGCCATAATCCATAATGGTTTCCTTAATTCATTTCCAGCAGACATACAAAATCTCAAAGTAAAAAACGGTTGCTACCTATCTTGGAGCCATGCTGGTCTCCTAAGATCCTGTGAGAGATCCTGCAGTATCAAAAGAGGTCATTAAATATAACCTGGTGTGATTGCATACTTGAGATGGATGGAAATGATCATTGCATTGTATTAGTAAGTCATTGTATGATTTGTTGAATGTATGTCCCCATATCAAAACTCCATGCCATAGTTGAAGTAGTGTGCATGTTAATTTTACACACACACACACATACACACACAGAGACACACACACAAAACATTTAAAGCAAATGAACAAAGAAGGCCGCCATAAGTAAGGATAGCGTCAGAGTGATTTGCATGCAGAAAAATTGTATTTTATGCCAGATAGAAAAAATGAAAAGGCCGTTTTATACATCACAAAGATATAAAACTGTTGATTACCACAAAACAAAAACCTTGTGCTTTCTGATAATGCGTTTAAAACTTCCATTTCATCATATGAGACTTTTGCAAACTTTATCACATGAGTAGCATTCTATAATTTTGATGATTAATTGCTTGATAATTAATTAATTAAAATGTCTAGAGTCACTACATTATCATATGTAGATATACATACTAAAAGTTACAAACTGAACAAGTTTCATAAGTGTTATAATAATTTACTTTAAAAATGTGGGATAGATTTTAGAATGTTCCAGTATTAACCTTACTGCTGAGGAGACCAAACAGCATAATTTTTGCATGAGTTTGACGATATCTTCTCTATACATGAATTAGATATTGGATATTTCACTGAAGTGACTCATAGAATAGATAATCAGGATGCCAAACCCACCAGCCAATGGCTGCAGCATACGCCTTTTGGGTTTCAAGATAAAGAAGAACACCTTGAAGCTATGCTTGATGCTAAAGTTATCCGGTCATCCACATGAGAATGGGTATCAGCCCCAGTATTGGTTCATAAAAAGGATGGTGGTGTATTATATATTATCGAATGTTGAATAACGTGACACTGAAGGATACCTATCCTTTGCTTTCAACAGAGGAGTGTATAGACACACTAGAGTGCAGCACTCTTTGCAGTGGGTTCAATATGGCTTCATTTTATCACATGAGTTACCCGACTCACTGTTACAAGTGTTGGTCTGGCTATATCATCTGACTCAAGTCAGATCCATGAGAGATTAACAAACTGGTTTGGAGGTAACACGGTCAAAAAATATGTGAACATCAGATGAAAGACCAAGACCTTTGTCCAGTGATATCCTGGCTGGAGTTGGGTAAAGTCCCTGCCACAGATGTCTTACTGTTCCATACTCCAACTAATAAGCATCTGTGGTTGTGTAGGTCTCAATTGTCCTCGAAGAATGGTGCTTTATATTATCACTGGGAAGATGTAATGAAATGTCAGTGTTTTGTTGTCCCAAAGTCATTAAAAGGGGAGCTAAGGTTGTGACATGATGTTTGGCTTGCTGGACACATGGGACAAAACAAAACTCTCCAGCTTCTGGAAATGATTTTTTTCAGGCACCAAATGCGGTATTAGAGCAAAATATGTGTTGAGTCTTGTGCCACCTGCAGTGTGAACAAAAACATGAAAACCAAAAAGGGCCAAGGGCTAGTTCACATTGATACTTTGGGACCATTTACACACAGTGCTGGTGGTGATGTTTTTGTCCTCATGCTGGTTGATCAGTTTTCTAAATGGCTTGAGTGTTATCCATTGCCAAATGAAACAGCAGAATGTATTGTCTGTAAGAGAGTGGATGAACCTATCTCCAGATATGGCTGTCCCATGCAGATTCATAGTTACCAGGTTAAGAACATAGATGGAAATCTTATTCATGCTATTTGTGACTTGTTGAAAATTACCTAGAACTGGACCACACCATATAGGCCAAGAGCAAATGATCAGGTTGAGTGCTACAACAGATTACTTCTCCAAATGATCCAGTGTTACATAAAAGGTGCCAATCGTGGTTGGAATCAGCATATTTCACAGCTGGCTGCTGCAATAAGAGCCATGCCCAACAGAAATACTGGGTTCTCTGCCAACCTGATGATGCAGGAAGGAGAAGTCTTTTGTGCCAAGAGATTCTCATGTTTCAGCTTTTTGACAATGGCGCTGACCATGACCCTCCCAAGAACATCAAAGAATTGAAAGAGATTCTGTCAAAATCTCATGTCATTGCCCACCAATAGCTTTGGGTAGCTCAAGACAGAAAGAAATGTACATGTGACACAAATCTTGCAGAAAGATCTTATGAGGCATGTGATTTGCTTTATATACTGAACCCCAATGAAAAGTATCCACATGCCAATTTTGAAGTATTTTATTGTTTATACTTGAAACATTTCATACCTAGACGTGCTTAGAACTTAACAAAGCATTCACTTTTCTGGCGTAAAAATAATGTCACGCTCTACCGACATTAACGTCACTTACAGGCAAAAAATGTCATTAACTGCCCTAATTGAAAGTCACACAAATTTTTCTGTTCAATATGGGATGTGGCCACCTCGAGCATCAACACATGCTATACATCTGCGGCGCATACTGCTGACCAGGGTTTGAATTCTGTGTTGGGGAACATTATTCCATTCTTCCTGCAGAGCTTGGATCAGCTGGTTTCGGGTAGTAGGCCTAGGTGTCCTCCGTTGAATACCTTGGCCTAACTGATCCCACAAATGTTCAATAGGGCTCAGATCGGGTGAGAACGCTGGCCATTCCATGACATTGATGTTGTTCTCATTGAGAAAGTTCATTGTTAATCTTGCAGAGTGTGCACGTGCATTGTCCTGCTGAAAGATCGCCAGATCTTGATGCTGCTCCATAAATGGGACCATGTGCGGCTCCAGCACCTCATCAATGTACCGCCTAGCATTGAGGATCCCTTGAATGACCACTAGGGGTGTCCGGTAGCGGTTGCTGATGCCTGCCCACACCATGACAGAGGGTCCACCCCATCGAT
Source organism: Hermodice carunculata (assembly GCA_964020975.1). Taxonomy (NCBI): domain Eukaryota; kingdom Metazoa; phylum Annelida; class Polychaeta; order Eunicida; family Amphinomidae; genus Hermodice; species Hermodice carunculata. The sequence continues at coordinate 84,397,199 of OZ026619.1, read as the reverse complement.
CTGCCTGACGGACACAGGCATCTGCATATCTCTCCCCAGTCCGGCGCCACACACGTTCTCTGCCATCTGCTCTGCTGACACAAAAATGGGACTCGTCAGTAAAAAGGACGGTATTCCACTGCTGGCGAGTCCACCTGGAGTGTGCTCTACACCACTGCAGTCGTCTTTCTCTTCTGGGTTGGGTCAGCAGGTTACCCCTGTAAGGTCTTCTGGCTGTTAGGCCACTGCTCCTCAGTCGCCTCTCCACAGTAGAACTACTGACAGGACGGTGATTCACCCCTTGAGTCTCACCGGCTGTTTGGGCTGCTGTACGGAAACGGTCTCGCAGGTGCATCAGCCGGATGTGACGGTCTTGGCCAGGTGTTGTCACTCTTTCTCGGCCAGGCCTAGGCCGATCATCTACGGATCCAGTTTCTTGTTGCCGTTCAATTAGTCGTTGGATGGTGCGCCGAGTACACCCCATTCTTTGTGCGATTTGAGTGATTGGGACTCCACCCTCAGCAAGCCCCAAAGCATGGTGTCTTTGACCTTGGCTCAGACGCGGCATGATCGCCTCAACACACCTGAGACCACTGGCCTTTTTCTTGGCTGAACATCCCTTTTTAAAGCCACTGAAAACATCAGGTCATTTTAGCCATCCAATAGGAGTGGTGGTCAGAAGCCATATTCGGTGCACAAAAGTCACATGCATTATGTAACAACCCAGCAAAAGTTAAAAAGTTGTCCTGAATGACCCTGATGTAGGCTCCAAACCATGCATATATGCACACACAGTACTTAGTAACTTACAAAATTAATGTGTTAATTTTTTTATGTGGATACTTTTCATTGGGGTTCAGTATAATTTAGAATCTGCCTAAAAAGCTGCACAGGAAATTGGCAAAACTTTGGTCCGATCCATTTTTGGTTGCTAAAAATTGTTTCCTGTACTGTACAAAATCAACGGAAGATGCAAGGAATCCCCATGATCAGCCTTAGCCCTGTAATGAATGGTTTATTCCTATGTGGATGTGACAAATGAGATACAATTTGTTAGAACTGGATACCTCCATTGCCTATGGTGAGGAAGAACAGGGGAGTCCTTACTGGCAGATGTGTTCAGATATCCTTTTGATGCTGAAAATTGTAAACGAGATAAAATTCAGGTTTCAGAGGACTCTGGGACTATAGCTGTACCAAAATTCAGAGGGGCAGCTCAGCCCAAATCAGTTTGTCAGTGATAATCAGTCCATTGCAGTGGCTGATGTTACTTTCTGTCCACAGGACTTGATGACGAGCACACCAGTACCAGTGTTGCCAGTGGCCAATCAGAAAAGGGAGCCTGTCCCTGGTACTACCACTAGAACAGGAAAGAAGATTGTTTGGTCATCCTATTTGCTATTTATACCACCCACCAGTAATGGATTTGTGATGATCATTTTGTTTTTTTTGGTAAATGGAGTTGGATTGGTCCCTTTAGTGTTTTATTTATTGAATGAACGGATATTGATCTGTTTATTTGTGGAACTAGGAATGGCCAAATTATGTTTTTTTTTCTAGTTTAATTTATACATATGTTTTTGTTTTGTTTTTTTTGTTTCTGGGCACATACTTGCTACAATAGATTGTCAAGATATTTAAATCTGTATGAATGCTGCCTGTGTACCAAATGCTATTTAAAATAGATGCATCAACCTGAGGATGATGGTGTCTAGATACCAGGTTGGCATGAGGACTGGAGATGTTGCATTTCTGGGAAGAAGAAGAAGACATTGTGGGTGAGAGCTGCAGCATGGAAGGGTCAGACAAACTTATCATTACTGTTTCTACTAGGGGGCTCGAAGTGCAAAAGTGTGTTTATCTGGACGACATATCATTTTTTTCCAGCCTTCCAAAGTCTTCTTTCAAGCGATCAGTAGAAAACGTGGATGGAGGGAAACTGAATATCATGGTACAGGAGAAAACAAAGTAGCAGCAGGTATGTCCATGTTCTGTCTGTCCAGACAAATTTTCCCATGTGAAGACACAGGTCGTGCGTTCAGATCTGCCATGGTATATTTCGCCCACAACTGCCTGCTTTGAGTACAGACATTAAAGGAACCCAGATAACAGGAAGTAAGCAGCACTTTCATTTACATCAGGATCAGTCTTTGGCATCATTTTGAGATTATCTGGGAATGTGGTCTGAACTTATGGCTGGTTTTGTTACCACATAACCTAAGGAGATGGATTGTTCCTATCTGAAGGAACTGTTGCCAAAAGTCCAGAGAGAAAGGCTCTTCAAAGAGGAAGTCATGCTGACAGGGGTGGAGTTAGAGTTTAGATTTCAGGACGAGAGTACTGCACATTGGTATTCCATCAAACATCATTCTTTCTGAGAAGATCTCCAACCCCCCTGAACTGTGTTCCTGTACTTTTGCATTGGAGGGTGCTGGCAGCCAGGTTAGGTACTGTGGTTCTAGAAATGTTCGCGCTCGATTTAATTTCGCGCTTTTCACGCTACCACCTAAAGCGCGAAATTAAAATGCGCGAAAATAAGTTGCATTGTATTTCACTACATTGTTTGGCATTGGATTGCGCAAAAATAAAATGCGTGAAAATTGTGTAATTTCAGAAAAAATAAGTTTGCACGAAATTAAACACGCGCGAAAATTTCTAGAACTAAAATACTCGGCCAAAGGAAAGGGAGGAACCATTTAGGAGGTTCAAAAGCATGGTGAAGACAGTGAATCTAGGGGATCTTGCCCTGTGTAGTGTCTCTGGGAATGTGACCAATCAATTCCAGATGATCGATGCCCATTGTCATGTGGGAGAGCTATTGACAAAGCTCAATGTGTCTGAACTGGAAGAGGTATTGGCATATCAGCCACTCAATTATGAAGTGGAGCTGGAAGAGGTACTGAAGAGTCAAGTTTTTGAGAGCAGGTAGTCTGGAAAAGGCATGGCTGAACTTTGCCAGGATTCCAAAGTTTTCATTTGTGTGGACCTCCATCCTAGATTTGTTGGAACATACACAAATGGTAAGATCAGGACCCACACAAGTTAGAGTGATTTTCAATGGAAAGAAAGCAAAGTAATGCAAAACTAGTTAGTATGGTGCAGGCAATTTAGAATGGCACACCATACTACATAGTCTACATTATGTCCATTTTTACATGATAAAGTATTAGAAGCACAAGATAAAAGCACCAGACTTTGTTGTGTGACTCCTTGAACACAGAACTTGAGAGCTGGAAGGCCTTGAAATCACATAGCTAGAGGAACACAAGTATAAAAGAATCATTGCAATGTCATCAGTTACAACCATTGTTCTTCAAGGAATAAGAGAGATATTTTCTGGCGGAGATTATATTTTTTTCTGTGACAGACTGGGTCAGGTTGTGACAGTTCTTTCTCTTAGTTGTTTATCTTCTTTTTCTCGTAAATATTGACAAAGTTTGCTTGCTGCTTTGGTATTGGCCTGGATTCTCCTATTGGTCAGTCATGGTGCTTCTGTTTTGCTTGAATTTTCAAGGTCAGACAACAGCGCCACTTTGATCAATTCAACAAGTTTAAATTCCAAAACAATGCTAAACTTTGCCTAGAGTGGAGGCTCATGGAACTCATTATAAATACAGGATATAGTTATACCTACTAGAGCATGTGGACACACACTTGCAGGTAACAATATACATTATTTATGATGAGACAAGACTGCTATTTTAATCGCCGTTAAGTACAAAAAATAATGTGTACTGCCTATGTCAGCCAAAATGCTATACAATTGCTGTATAAGTAACATGTATTCATTTGAAAGATGGTTATGTTTGTACCATGGTGGTACTTGAATTCATGACCACTGTCATAAGAACCCATCTGCATGGCTTTTGTGACCAGGTTTCATGAATGTTGAAGTGTATATTCCCATTTATTTATGTATTTTATTTATTGAGCTTCAATCAGCACTAAATAAAGATATTTAACAGCAGTGGAAAAAAACCATGGTTAAATGAAAATAAAACACCATAACACATTAAAAACAAATACTGCCGACTATGAAGCGTCAAACAGGTGATTACACCTAACAAGTTGACTCCCCGTTAATGATTGGCGAGAAAGATGAGAACAGCTATCACCACATAATAATGGTGATGATTGAAGGAAAAGATAAAAAAGCACCGACTTCTTCTATATATAAACATGGACCTATTATCGGAAGGACTGAGCACCAGCGGCACTTCAAACGCCAGAGCTTTGTTACCGCCACAGCGGGTAGGTGGCAATAAAACTCGCAGGCGTCAATTGTGTATTCGCGGCCGCTGGTCTCCCGAGCGTTAAACGGTGACCCGAAGGTACACTTCTTTCAAGGCAGGTGGGCTTTCATGGGAGTGGTCTCTCAAGACAGGGTCCACTGTATTATTATTATTATTTTTATTTCATTTTATATTTTTTGCATTTCAAACGTTTAAGTACACCACAGTAGGTTCATACGGAATGAAAATACCCATGACTTTATGGCATGGGGATATTATGCATGTTACTGGCATCTACAGGCGCCATATTGGATACTGGGCCCAGAAATCAACAATTTGACCACTTTTTGATCGCAAAATTCTAATAAACACCGGTACTGGCAGTAAATTTGAACTGCACCAAAATCAACCTTTGCTTGTATACAATTGTATTATGTAGGTTTAAAGTTCTGCATTCGACCTGCATTTATTGTAAAAAGCGTCTAAATCTTATAAGGTTTGTCTTATCTGATTAACAGTGAAGGAGTCCCATAGAGACGGCAATCCCTTCATAAAATCCCTACTAACCATCGCAGAACAAAAATTCATACACCATTTTGCTCGTCATTGCAGAAGGGGAACGGCAAGGCCGCTTGCGCATTCGAATGCTCAGTACGAAAGGCCCCTTATATCATTGCCCATCCAAGTGTTTAAGTTCCGGTAAAATGACGCCACGGGTTGCCAAGCTGAATGTGCCTGCCCAAGTGTGACTGCCATCCGCTCAGGCGGTACCAGAGCCGCGGAACAAAGGGCCCCGCTTATCGCTTATCGCGTTGTGGCAATCAGCGTAAAACAAAGGCGGATCAAAGACACTGTTTATTCGTATAAGTGAGCTTAATGGGTTTTGCGCTACTGAAATACGCCGTGCTCAGTCCTTCCGATAATAGGTCCATGATATAAAGTACAATAATAGTTTCATCATATTGAGATATTTGGACTAAAATTTAAGCATGGATATTTTTAAAGTGTTCACTTAAAATTTAAGCAGTCAATCACATGAACAGCTCCTTGCACTTTGGACAAAACACATAACCAACCAGGTGCATGTATTAGACGAGTCAAAATAGTCTTGTTGCAAATTGTTGTAGTAAGTATTTTGGCTACCTTTGAACATATGAACTGATAGAGAATTACGGATATGGGAGGGTAAAAGGTTCCAAGTGTAGATTGATATAGGATGAATGGAAAGTTTCAGTTTTACATTTGGTCACTCTGAAACATAGACTATTGTCAGAGGTGCGTAAATTTCTTAGGTCTGTTTGAATGGGAAACATATTGAAGAAATTTATCCTGTAAAAGCCATTTAGACATTTGTGCAAGAACACAAGAACCAATTCTGCCTGTAGGATAAAGGGAGCAGATTACCTTTGGCAACGCTGGACTCGTAAGATTCAGAGAAGGGAGATCGTAAGATGTATCTGGTGCCTCTTCTGTGAACATTTTCTGGTGCCATTAGATTGTTCTTGCTGGTAACACTCGACACAACCATAACATATTCAAGATGACTCCATACTAAAGCAATGTAAAGTCCCTTGGTAGCTTCAGAGGGAGCTTTGTACTCGCATGTTCTTTAGATTACACCCAGGGCACTGTTGGCTTTAGTACAACACTTGGTTATATGCTTTGACCAGTTGAGAGATAAGTCTAATTCATAGCCAAGGTCGTTTTGCCACGATGCATGATTTAGGGGGGTATCGTTCAAACAGTAGGTAAAACCAAAAGGATTGTGGGACCTGCTGACAGTAAGAATGCTGCATTTGTTGACGTTAAACTTCATACCCCATAAATTACTCCTGGAGACCAGATTCTCCATATCATTTTTGCTGTGTACGTGCATCAGTTTCTGAATTATTTGCCTGAAAGCATTTAGAATTGTCTGCAAATAGGAACATGGTTGTACCATTTGAGAAACTGAGGGGCATGTCGTTTACATAGAAAAAGAAAAAGAAAGGACCCAAAATAGTTTTCATTCAGTTGTTTGTTATGAACGATATGCAAACCTTCACCACAGGAGCAATATCTATGCCAAATTTGAAGTTTCGCGTTTGAATGATCTCTGAGTAAAACAGACACAAAAGTAAAGTGGGAACAAAAGAATAATGTTGAGAAAAACAATATATATTTGTGAAGACACACAGAAATATAAAAGAGAGAAATAACGATAAAAAATATTGGGAAAAACAATATGTCTGTGTAAACACATAAGTTTAAATTTTAATTATATATTTAGTCATATTCTTTTCCATAATGCATGTAAAAAAAGCTTTTACTTGAATTGCACTCTCTACATTCTCCCAGTTCAGGATATATGTAGCATTACTGGTGTCACTTAAGCATTTTGATCAATATATCAGGGGGCCTTTATTGTACATATATTGTACATGTTTTTTTGGCAACATCAAAGGAACCTTTATTAATCCAAAAATATAAATCAGCTTTTGGTAAGTATAACTTGACGTACCTAAGTGTAACTCAACTTCGACAAGTGCAACTAGATTTGGCTAAGTGTTACTCGACTTGGTCAAGTATCACTTGACTTGGCTGAGTGTAACTAGACTTTGCTAAGTGTTACTCGACTTGGCTTAATGTAACTCAGCTTGAGTAAGTGTAACTCCACATTGCGAAATGTTCACTGACTTGTGATAAAATGTAACTCGACTTTGTAAATCAACTGACATAAGGCAGCCTTGTTCATTTGCATAATAACTCGACTCGACTTGAATATAACTCGACATTTATCCATCCTCGAATACCGACACCTTCTTAAATGTTCACCATAAAAATGTAAATATTATTCCTGCCTTGTCAGCGCCTGTTTCAAGTCTAATGAAGAAACATTTTATTGTTTATCGTCCTGTCCTGTCCTAGATTTTCAACACAAAACCTCGCCTCCTGAACGTCCTGTGTCACACTCTTGTTTTTGGTAATAACCCCACATTAATTGTTGTCTAACTATGCTGATCTTGTATATTTCAGTGTATCGGCATTGCTAGACAGTAGTTACCCAAGAATTGTTGGACCTATCTTCACATTAAGTTAATGTGGTATCAGTATGGCTTTGATAATATCAAAACTGCCTCATACGATGACTAGCACACAAGAAAGCATATGCTTACCAGTTGGATATATTAACTGTTTGGATTGTATAAGCGTTTAGTTTTGCAGGTAAAAACATGTATTGCACCCTACCTTGGTATTTGACCTGATATGTGCCAGTATGTTGACTGCAGCCAGCAGTGCCATGCGCTTGCTGCTGGTATTAACCCGACATTAATTGTAGTCTAATTATGCTGATCTTAAATATTTCTTACAAAATTAATTCAACTTAAATTTTTTTGGGTCAGTCAGCTTTAGAGAGCAGGTGAGAGTGATATAGGATTTGGTAAAACTTGGAAATGGAGCATTTATTGAGAGTCCATGTAAAGAAGCCCAGACTTGAATTTTAACTGTATTGTCTCAGTTATTCAAAGTTATTATTTGCTGGTTCATCGCTTCACCGTCTCGTAATTAAGCCCGCTGTGACTCAATCAGCGTAACCATTGTTTTTTATAAAACCTCACCATTTTTTTTATAATTAATGTAAATAGCTGCATTAACAGGCCACATGAAGTTAACTCCGTCAGTGCCAAATTTTAAACTGAGTCAGCAGCATTCCTCGGCATTTCACCAAAAACGCCCCGAGGAAATCTGTTGACCTGGACTATTATATTCTACGTGACTACAGCATGCTGGTACTTGAATGGATTTTTTTTTTACAAGGAACATGTATCTAACAACCTTATCATAATTCAGAGCAGTGAGTCGTGTGTAGTTCGAATTAGTCGCCGTTGGCACTGGAAGAGTTCAAACAGCAGAGGGCCATGGGGGTAATCATGCAGAATTATTGGAAGCTTGTGCTCACACGTTCCATATTTGTTTTCTATATTATGGAACGATACATTGGCAGCATAATGGAATGAAGCAATTATTTGTTTAGAAGCAAACATTATTTTTGTAGTAAACTTTACTTTTCTACAGAATAAAATATTGTATCGCATTCCAATGCATATTATGTAGTAATAGTATAGAGACCAGATGGATAATAGATTTGTGTGAAAAATGGAAGCCATATATTTATTCAGCATGTGACTTTAATTAGATTATTTTTTCATGAAACTGCTTTGTATGGGTTGAATGTTGCTTTTTTGGGGGTCGAGCCAATTCAAATTTAGGTCATCTGAATTCCAAAACAAACAATGACACCGAAAATTTGTTAGATGCGCTTTTGGTCACATATGTTACCATTAATAGTCTGTAAATGTTTTGAAATTTCGATGCACCAGTACACAGTCACGGTTATTTCAAGATCTGACTGTACGTATCACAAACAAAGTTTTGACTTGTATCCAGCTACTGGAAGCCACGTTTTATGGTTTTGTGTCTTAGCATAAACATCATTTCATGCAACATATATCTACATCTCTGCGAACTACATGCAGCTAACTGAGTCATCTTTTAACACATTTGTGCAACAAGCTTCCCTTCGTCCTCTACTGCTATGTCGAGATTGAGGCCTGTATGGAGAAACCAGGCAAGTTCATGGAAGTACACGCCCTGCTGACCAGCTGACAAAGTCGCGACTTTTCACCTGGATATATTGCCACTATTTTTACCATATTTTTTACTCACAAATCTATGAGCATATAGAGGCTCTTAATTAGGTGGAAACAATACTTATGGGACATTTGATAGTTATTTATATTTTCCTCTGGTCGTTTTAGGTTCTCACCTATTTTCTCTTGAGATGTATCTGAATTGCTTGCTGACATGCCAAGAGATGAGGCTACTGGCTTTGCAATAATCTGGTCATACTGTTGAAGATTGCCTGGCCGTCCAACTCTGATGGTCTGGGGGACCTGGCTTAACATGTTTCTGGCTCATGGCGCACCTTTCCTGATGCTTAGAAAAATGCCCGTATTCCTTCTATTGACAAGAAGGGGCCCAGAATTGACCCTGATAACTATCGACCTGTATTTATCTTTCTTGTTGTCTCCGAACACCTAGAATGATATGTTTACAGTCAACTCTACAAGTATTTCTCTGAACATAAATTTACTGGCACCCCAATAGTTTAGCTTCAGAGCCAAATATTCCACACAGACTTCAGGGATAGTGGGCAAAGAAACTGTGTTGAACTTGTTTCCTTGTACCTGCCTGAAGCTTTTGATCATGCTATCCTTCTTTACAGACACCTCCGTTGCTTGCTTTCGTAGGTACCTTAAAAAAACACAAGTTGCTTGCATTAATGTTAATTTATCTGAACCTAAAGCAATTACAATCCGTGTTCCTTATGTGTTAAATCTGGGTCAGCTGTTGTTCATCATTCATGTAATTAACATCGGTGCTTTTTTTCGAATATGCCCCAATCAATTTATATGTTGATACTTTATTCTACATATTTACCTCAAGTGCTGAGGTTTTTTCACAGGGTGTCGGCCATGATCTGACTAATGTCTCTTCACGGCTGTAAGGCAATATAATCAGACTTCCTATAGGCAAAACTAATATTATCGTTATCAGTAGTAAATGTCGTGTTTATACTTCAGACTTTGGCTTAATCTTTGGCGGAGAAGAAAATTAAGGGAATTCTTGTGTTTACCTTGGTATTACTTTGGATTCTAACTTGAGTCTTGTAGACCAATTTGATGGAACTCTTAAAAAAATAAACAAAGCACTTGGTATGTTTCAATAGTGGCGAAATTTGTCCCTCATGGTGCCTGTATCACTCTTTATAATACTTTGATTTTACCACACATAGATTACTGTAGTACAGTCTGGAGCACCAGTCCACAAAAATGATCTGATGAGACTACAGAAAATTTAAAATTGTTTTAAAGTGTCCTGCAAGAACCCAGATCATGGACATGCTGGATACTTTGGGATGGCTCAGTATGACGCAACAAGTTCACCAAAATTACTGTGTTCTTATTTGGGAAAATTTAAGTGGTAAAACCCTAAGTGTTTATCATATCGTTTCATCCTAGCTTCTCAATCCCACTTGTACAATACCAGATTTTCCTCTAAGGGTTCTATTCTACACCAGTCTGCCACCAAATCTTTGAAGTTTATTACCCTTACAACTTACAATAGGGAATGTCATCTCCCAGCAGGTTCATGGTACAGGCACTCTTTACAATTAAAAAATATAATGGCACATATTTCTGAGAACGTGGAGCGATTTTATGTTTCTTCATCAGGTGGCGCTGTGATGTTTTCTATTTTTACAAATTATTGTGTGTTTTTGCTATTTTTGACTTCTCCAAAAAATTGCCAAGGCTTTCCTGATTTCTTCCCACAACTGGAAGGCTCGTCCTTCCTGGATCGCTGTGTGCCCTTCCCAGGTTGGAACATCCCAGAGGGAGCACAAGTTGAGGGATGGGTAGACGTGGTCTGAGAAGTTCTGTGCTTTGAGGCTGAAGTGGGCAAGGAGGACAACAATGGAGTAGAGCTAGTCAGCATCTTCGTGCATGCCTGGTCAGCTGAGCGGATCCAAGGATCTTGTTCCCAGTAGACCACTTCCACAATCTTACTTTCAAACAGAGTTTCTGCGGAGAAGGGCACTGTTTAGGCTATATGAAAGATCGAGTCATTCAGCTTCTGACCCTGGAGGTAGGAGTCCCGCCATAACAAATGAAGGTTTGCCTCCAGCATGCAAGAGATACCCACCTGGTGATCAACAGCTTGCGACAATGACATCGTGATGTGTGCCTGGTTTTACCAGTCTTGCACTGCTTCTGGGATCTGTACAGAGCCCTTGAGGTCATCCACCTCATAGCTGCCAACTACAGGTCAGAGTAGGACGCTGCAAGGACGAATCTTTGGGCATCTTCCTCAAATCATTTGAAGGCCTCTGCAGACTCCATATTGGTTCTCCGCTGCTGAGGATCGAAATCCTACCAGTCTAAGTCCACTGGCAGTGAACCCGATAGGAAAATCTGCTCAGGTGTAGAGTACCACCTCCCCTGGACACCTGACTTAAGGAGGAGTCACCCCTGCCTGAAGTAGCCGGACGTGGGAGGTTCCAGAGAAACCTGTGTGCTGTGAGTCTTGGCTGTGAGCTGGTCCTAAAGATTCAGTTACAAAGGGTGATAAAAGGTATGGGTATATGTTGATATGTGTGCTCCAGAGACAAGCCCTGGCATGACAGTGCAACAGCACCTGACCTCTCCTCCGATGGTGGGACCACAGCTTGGTCACCAACCAGGTTCTGAATAAGAGCTTTGTCATTGTCAAAGCTCCTGGCAGAGGCAGGTGCTGTGTCCATGGGAATAGGGGCAAAACCCTATGCAGAGGCCATGGTAACTGGCTCTCAGCACCTGTCAGAGCATGATTGGCATAAGCAGGGAGCCCTGGACCTAGATCAAGATTTGGTGACAGACAAATCCCACAACAAAAGTTCATCCTCTGACTCAGTTCTGAAGACTCTGGACTCAAGAGGGGATGGTAATGTCCAAAGCCTTGTTGAAAATGTATTGTTCAAGGGCGCTGGAGCAGCTGCCTTTGACTGCAGGGGATCCGTAACCATGCCAGGCATAGGGGTAGTGAGCACCTCCCCAGAAGTGGTCGCCACCACAGCTGCTGCCTCCACTGGTCCTCTTATGTGGGGAGAGACAAGGAATGCAAGGGAGGCTTGTATGCTTGAAGCTCGAGAAGTTTGCAAAGGCAAAGGTACTTTAGCTGCCACTGCAGACTTATGGTCCAAGCGCTTGGACTGGTGGTTGTGCTAGCTTCCTGTAATTGTAGTCCTAGTTCTTGGACCCTAGCACTCTGACTGGCTGAGGTTCTGGAATACCCAGGCGGGCACCCATAGGTGTCCACTCTAGATGCACCAGTTTTCATGACTGCTACTTGTCTGAGCGCTTGGACCTGGAAGACAGAGATCTTGACAACTGCAATCTATACTTAGCTGACTTCTTTGGCAAAGAATGCACACAACATCTCAGTCTGCTGCATCATGATCTGTGACATCACCTCCAAAGCATGGACAGCCTTTGAATTTGTGCCAAGAACAGATGTGGTGGTCATTTGTGGCACCGTCTTTTGCCCAAGATCTCAATGTGGTGAGCTCTTGCTACTCAACTTGCAACTCCGATGTCTCTTCACCTTCTCCCAAGGGGTACCAGGAGTAGAGACATCCATCATTTGGGACTGTGTACGAGCCAAAGCGAATCTATGCTTTTTTCCCATCAGCCACATGAGACTGTGGACGAGCCAAAGCAAGTCTACACTTTTTCTGATGGGGGGGGGGGGGGTCTGTGGTGAAGACTCAATGGAGTCAGTCATCTCGGCTTGGCATTTGGCAGTTCTAGCAACCTACCACCTTCACCTTGCATGGCATGACTTTCTCCATGCCTGCTCACAGAGTAGCCATTTGTCTTCTCCCCAATCCTCACAGTATCTGCAAGTTTGCTCACAAGAGCGAACTTGACCCTACTGTAGGGGGCAACCATAGCAGTGACGGTGGTCATCTGAAGCCACTCTGTAGTGACTTCAACTTTTGAGAGCGATCCAATAAGGATGAGGATGCGGACAAAGTAGTCACTGGATCAACATCCATGGACTGCCTCCAAAAGGAGGTAATAGCCTGATGTGCACTGCTTTCCCTCTCTCTGGGTTCTGTTTGCCGAGATGCCTTTTTGCATCTAAGCAAAAGTAAAACGATCAGTTTTGCACTTACTATTTCAGTGGTACAGTTACGCTCGCGTTCAAATTAACAAACGCCAAACGCACCAACGTTTCCCAAATGTTTCCAAAACACTTTCAGTGAAAGTCAAACGTTTTGCAAACGCGTAGCAAACACTTTGCAAAAAGTTTCCAAACGCATTACAAACACTTTGCCGAACGCTTTCAAACACTTTTCCAAACGCTTTCAAACACTTTGCCGAACGCGTTTGGTGAAAGCCAAACGTTTTCAAACACTTTTCCAAATGCTTTCAAACACTTTACACTTTGCGCTTTCAAGCTGTTTTGATAAATATGAATATGTAATGTTTTTATAGCAAAATAAAAAGATGAATTACAGAGTCGACTTCGATTTTCCCTATACAGTTCATAGGTTTTTCTCTGCGAAGGATCTGTGAATCAAATCAAGCTAATTGGGATCAGTGTAAGCTACAATAACTAATGGTCTCTTCATACCTGAGTGCTCGATACGAATTGAATCAATACAATTCGAATTGGGAGAACAGAATATGTCTCGTAGGTCACGGGAAAGTGGCAACTGGGTCGGCAAGTGATATTTTGGAAAATACCAAATATAGTATCACCTAAATATGTTGCTCAATAACCAGTTTGTGTTGTTTTTAAAATGTCGCAATTTCAGTCAATTCGATTTGAATTTAGGTATGAGCAGCCCATAAGTTATTTGATTGTTTGGTGAAAACATAAAATTAACACTTTGCTGTCTGAGTCCACATATATGCGGACTGGCACAGATGATATACTATCAATAGATTTCATATTTGAATTCCTCATCAAAAGACATTTCCAACGAATACCAGCATGTCATATCTGCCATTAGCGACTAGTCAACAGCTTTTATCGGCACGCTCTGGGCGCTGGCGCCCAGAGCAGGCCGAGGAAAGCTGTTGACTCAGACTAGAAAGTGTTAAAGCCTGAGATATACTGGCTTCAAGGGCGGATCCAGAATTTTTCCGGGGGGGGGGGGGGTGTCAGCGACTTGAAGGCGAAGCCCGAATGCGAGTGGCGACGGTACGAAGCTTTTTTTGGGGGGGGGGGCTCCCCCAGAAAATGATCAAAAATAGATGCTCTCATATGCGTTTTCCTGGCATTTGCCACTGCATTTTCATACGGACTATTTGGATTTTCAGGGATGCAAACTTCACTAATCTGGGCTCCACAAATCCAATTCCGCTTTATATCTGATTCAAATTAACATGAAATAAAGAAAAGAAAAAATGAGTCAGTGACATTCCTGGAAATATGTATTTGTCACCTTTACCTGCTAATATTTGTATTGTTACTGGTAATCAACAATATTATGACATGGTCATACCTAGTTAAGGAAGAAAATAAGTATAGGTAGAAGAAAACAAATAATATGCCTACATTAACAGGTTTAACACTTCATTTATTATAAAGTTACAGATCTTTCAGTAGCAAGTATACCCAGTCGCTATCATACTTTTTCTGAAAGTGAAGTTCTTGAAAAAAGGCTAACTTTTAAAATTTCGAATGGAAATACAGAAGCAGCTCAATTTAAGTACTGTTTGCCTTACTAAGCCAAGCGATAGAATTAGCTCCAGTGGAGTGGGACAGGCGATACACCATTGGTCCTTGGAGTAATTATATATATTTTAATTGAAAATTAGGAACTATCTCGGAGTAAATTTATAGGCAATATCACGATCAGATCATGAGTCATGATCTAATCATGATATTGCCAATGGATTTACTCCGAAACAGTTTTTGAAAGATGAAGTATTCATGACATCTTAAATGAAGAATTAAGTCTTTAATTAATTTTAGTTGAATTAGACACTTGGGTAAACGTATTTGGATCGTGTTTTATATAAATATATACAACCTATAATGCTGGATAAGTGCACATTTACATGTAGGTACATTATATATTGCTGGACCTGTTGAAAATACGTTTGGAGATTCTTCATCATTTAAATGGAAGTGTTTAAAATGCATAGTATTTGAATGCGTTTGTGAAAGTGTTTGGAATCGTTCGGGTAATTGTTCAACGCGTTTGGAAAGTGTTTGAACGCGTTTGGAGAAGTGTTCGGTAGCTTTGTGAAAGTGTTCGAACGTTTTGTAAAAGTGTTTGAAAATTTTCCCAAACGCTTTCCAAACACATTCCAAACACTTTTCAAACACATTCCAAACGTTTTCAAACGTTTCCAAACACAAGCCAAACACCAGCAAAACGCGAAAAAAGCGTTTGGCTGTTAACTTTTAGGCGGGCGTAACTGTATCTGATCACAGAAATCAGCTATCTAGGTATTCTTAGATTCCCGGTCCACTAGGAAAAGATTTTCTACAGAATAGGGTGTGCGTAAAGCACAACTGCAGTGAGTGTGAATGAAAGTGCATGGAGCTTCAACTCGCAAGGCAAGCCAGAAATGGCGCACAAAAGAGGAATGATGAGAAGGGCAGCATGCGTACTGGGAGTCACCATCATTTCCATATGAACCGAGAGATTGTGCCATGGAACCGCCAGGTTTTCAGGATCAAGTGAGTGAAACTCAACTTGATTTCTTGGACGTCAGGCTTAGACACAGAGGTTTTGGCAATGGTGGTCGAGAGATAATGTTACGTAACTTAAACTTATTTTCTTGTTCATTTTTCGGTGAAATTTTAATCTTTCAAAAAACTGCTAAGCCAGTTGCTTTGCCATTGGAGAGGGACATTTTTGGTTACCCCGAGATTTTTATTAATTCAACGAGTGGCACTGTGATTATTTTTCTTTTTTTTTTTTTTAAATGTCAGCTGAGGACAGGACTCTCACAGTCCTGGTTTTTTTAATGGCTACCAGCCATAAATTGATACAATTAAATATGTACTCATTGCTTTGCATTGTTATTAAAGTATGCCAAAGATTATAATTATGAGATTACTTGTAACATTGCCAATTGCTATACTTGTAATCTTAGTTCATTACTTTAATTACTAGCGTAATTAATGACTCGTTCTTGCAACATATATATGCATATGATGTACTCTTTCAGTTCATTTGTACTTAAAGGTACTTTACTTCGCCATTTGCGATTGGCATGTTCTGCAATACACTAATTTGAGTTTTCGTATTTTTAGCGTGGCCTGCATGTCACCCTGGTTTAAGCATTAATTTTTCATACTCTTGATTTCACTGTATCTGTGTTATAATAAAATCAGATAAAGCAAACTTGACATGACTCGACTCGCTCTAGTCTGCCTTATGTTCGCACCACACTGCTTTGTTCACGTCGATATGAATACCCAACTGGCTTGCAGTGGCAACATGTGTACTGCACCTGCCCAATGTCCATGGCGTCAGACATGGTACATACGTGTTTTCTAGAGTTCATTTCGGTGAGCATTTATATTGCAGCTGTTTGTTTGTCCTTTACACTTGAAACACTTACAGGGTTTCTGGTCAGGTTTCAATCAATAACCTGTAGCTTATGCCACCTGCTGGCTCAATAATGTACTAAAAGCTAATGTGTAGAGGATTTCGTTGTGAACAACAAAAGTATTGTACCTTCTTCCAAATTTTGAAGCGAATAATTTCGCGTAAGATGTGATAGACAGGGTAAGGATGATGATGATGATGATGATGATGATGATGATGATGATGATGTTGATGATGATGATGATGATGATGATGATGATGATGATAAAGGTGACAATGACAATGATGATAATTGTTTTGTTTTAAACATATTTTATTGATACAATTAAGGAACAGGGTCAGGCCTTATATGAACCTCATATAATGATAACTGTATTTGTCCAAGTAGCCGTGGCAGGCACCGACATAAGTGAGATAAATAGACAGACAGACAGACAGACAGACAGACAAAAAGATGGACAGACAGACAGATACACATATAGATAGATAGATACACATATAGATAGATAGATAGATAGATAGATAGATAGATAGATAGATAGATAGATAGATAGATAGATAGATAGATAGATAGATAGATAGATAGATAGATAGATAGATAGATAGATAGATAGATAGATAGATAGATAGATAGACATCCATCGTTTGTGAATTGAAACGTGTATTGAAACAAGTGTGAGGATTGAATTTTTAATCGAAATCATCTGTGGGGCATTACCGTTTGGTGAAATGCATTTGCTATCATGGCACGTCAGCGAAAATGTCTGTAAACAAGCTGGAATGAAGATATCATATTGGTTTACAATGTGCTGATTTTTTCGTACATTTGATAAATAACTGTGGATTATAATTACAGCTAATACATCAGGTCCATATTCGCCTTGAGCCTACTGCAAATCACTTTAACTTTGCACACTTCGCCGTACTTGAATATTTATGCCTAACAAGAAAATAAAATTTTGACAGGAATTCAGCAAGTCTATGCTGAATGGGCGAGAAGGTCTTTTTACCGTTTGGAATTTAGCCTTTTGTTAAGCTATTATAAAAAGTTAAAAAAAAGTATCAGACTCAGATTGCAGCCAACAGACGTACCCATGCACAAAGAGACTAATAATAATAATAATAATAATAATAATAATAATAATAATAATAATAATAATAATAATAATAATAATAATAATAATAATAATAATAATAATAATAATAATAAATCATTGATACATTAGTCATGCATGTATAAGGCATACAATATCAGTGAGACACATTTGATAACTGACACCTGTCATGTCATCCATGACTTACACACTCTATGGGCAACATACCACAACATACATACTTTCAGAAGCCGAATTATATATGACTGGGGTAGTTTGCCAGTGGATGTAATCACGGCAACATCCGTGAACTCCTTGATAATATTGGACAGGCAGACAATATATGGTACCGTCATTTATTTACGGATGTATTACACGAACTATTACCTGACAAGATCGGGACCAACGGGATTCCCTTGATACCCGACTCAACTCAACTCAACTCAACTCAACTCAACTCAAGTAAAGTTAATTTATTATTTTATAAGTCATGCAAGATAAACTGTTAAAACACAGATACACACCTTTCAAAGACGGTGAAACTAATGAGATGAGTAATTATGGGTATCACTGTGCTATATGGGGGGGGGGGGCGCACTTGGTCAGATGTACATTACACATTCGGAACGCAACACTCAAACGATAACAGTTGTAAGATCTAGACAACGTCTTCCTGAGATAAACAATTCCAGAGCCAGATAGCTTCCATAGCTCACGTACAAAAAGCATAAACAAAACTTCAGTAGATGCAAAATACATAGCTGAGACTCGAGTACATAAAAACTAGAAGAGAAGATTTGCATCAAAAGCAAATCTATGTGTGAGCTTTCACAGTTTGATTGGAGGCTACTGCAGCACATCCATCATTCTAAGAAATTAGGAATGACCGACATATCTACCTCATTTAACTTGTTATTTTATTCGATGCAGCTATGTCGCCAACCTAACAATTCAAGTTACAATGACACCTCTAACTGTAATACGTTTGAAGTTGTTCGAGATTTCAAATTTTTGCATTCTCCTAATTTGCATCAACTAAATTCTACATTTTTTGGCTGTAGTCAATTGGAAGTGCCAATTGCAGAAACCTGTGAAGATTATCAAGGTGTGAATGGTACCTTTACCAACATAGTTTTGTAAGTATTCAACATTTAAACTTTTCAATGCTCCAATTAGCATGAATTAAAATTCTACAACTTCTGCTTGTGGTTCATCGCATGCATCTGCAACACAAACGTATATATTGAAGTTAGAATGGCACCTATACCCATAATAGCTTTGAAAATATTTAACATTTAAACTTTTCAAGTGTCCTTCATTTGCATAAATTAAAATTCTACAGCTTTTGGTTGAAGTTTATTGGATGCCTCTACAGCACAAAATGATAAGGTTTAGAATGGTACTTCTATCATTAAGAGTTAAGAAGATGTTAAACATTTAAAATTTCAAATGGCCTTAATTTACATTTCTAAAAAAAGATATGGTGACTATTACAAACCAGAGGATTCATTTCAATATTAAGTCAATAACCATGCCAACTTTGGTACTTTTCAGAAAAAAAGTGTTCTAGAAAAACTGAGGCTAAATGTTCACACAGATATAAATAAATAAATAAATAAATAAATAAATAAATAAATAAATAAATAAATAAATAAATAAATAAATAAATAAATAAACAAACAAATCATGGAATAACGATATGTCCGTATTTAGGGACACAGACATACTAAGGCTGGGACAGACACCTAACAGCATTTAGCTATCCCTATATATAGAATAATTGCATACAAACATGTTTAGTGGGGTCCCATAAATATCATTTTATGCCATAAAAATAAATGAAAAAGAAAGCCTTGCAACGTACATGCATGTATAATGTGACTTCGAATGGCAAGAATAAAAGCCACTAGTGCAAGTCGTGAGAGCCGACTGGGAATCCCATAGAAGCTACGCAATAATTTATGTTGGTCCTCATCCTCAAATACCAATCACGTTGCTAGCGGAAAATAGTACCACTGCCGACCTTGGCTGACCCGCGCAGAGCCCTGAGTCAATGCGAGTGGAAACGGGAGCTCATCAGACATTATGGCACATGACTGGCACATGTGGTGACAATAGAGAGTGAGGCCAAATTTAGACTTGTCCCTGAAGAGGAAACAGAAACACAATCAGCTGTTTTTTGCATAAGACCAGATGATCAGTCAATCGTATAAAAGCACTCACACCGGTATCACTTGCATGTATGATATCCATAACAACAATGCAAGGTCGTTTGTAAAATTAATCACGCGAAAGAATGAACAAGTAAATTTCAATTTATTCCATGCTAATCACCAGGTATCTGAAAATTATAGGTCGGAATCAAGTAAAAATGATAATGATGATGATAAAAATAGAAATGAATAGAAATAAAAATTGAAAACAAAGAAATAGTAGTAAACATAAGTAGTCACCGGATAGTGCGTTTCCTATCAGAACTGTAGATAAAAATATTGGAATAGTCATATTCAAAATATCTCCTCTAAAACATACCACATATCTGGTATCATGAGTTCGTTAATTTTTTCCCTCTCATGCTTTACAAGTTACTCGTTTCTTTTTTTCTTTCTTTCTTTCTTTCTTTCTTTCTTTCTTTCTTTCTTTCTTTCTCTCTCTCTCTCTCTCTCTCTCTCTCTCTTTCTTCCCCTTTATCTTGCCCGCAGATAATGTTGGAGACGACTATAGCTAGAAATCAAATCTCTTTCATGGCCTCAGCCATATTATTGAAATTTTTCCTCTGACTTATAATAATTTGATATGTTCAAACTTATGCAAATTACAAGCAATTAAAATTTTAATAAAAATCTTCAATCTACTGAAAACTATTCCAGATACAGGTGCGAAACCAGTTTGATATATCGACTTATGTCATGGGCAACTCAAGTTATGCTTAATTCTCTGAACACCTTGCAGACTTTGCATGATACATAATAACTTCCCCCTTCTACCACAAATGTACACGCTGGTTGTTTAGTCTGTGTGTGAAATCAGACCTCTTGTTTTTCCTCAAATACTTTATTCTTTCTTTCTTTATTTTTTTCCGTGTGCCAGTTTTGTGGTCAGTTTTTCTCGGACCCTATTTATTGTTCCTAAATGTACCAAACTTGGCATGGTTATAGACCTAGTGCTGAAATTGTGCATATCGTTTGGAACAATCATGATGTTAAAAATTATGGAAATTAAAGGCATATTTGTGCAAATTTTATATCTTGCATATCGTCAAAATTTTCTAGAGAGAGTTGCCATTCCAAGTTTAATATATGGGTCTATTGCTTAAGCAAAATCCTATAACATGCAAACAAAGTTAAGAAGTTTAATTTATGTTAAATTCACTGGATTTCCACAGAATGTACACCCCCCCCCCCCCCAAAGCTGGTCCCTATTTCCTCAGACAGGCAGTTGTGCAACCAGACATTGTTGAACTGTGAAAGCCTGGCCTCCATGCCTATCAGAACACAGGCAGTCTATGGACAGCATCAGATCATTTCAGTTTGTACTCCTGCCAGTCAAGCTAACAGCGAAGAGTTCTCCAGCGTATATGTCACAATGAAACCCAGAGAATTTCTGACACTTAGTAAGCAAGCAGAATTACTTAAAGAACTTGAGGGTAAATGATCGAGACAAATTGTGGCAGAGTATGGCATATCAAAAGGAGCTCTGGGCAACATTGTCAAAAGAACAGCAGACATCATGTCACCTCCTGAGGAAAACATGAACCTTAAAAAGAAAAGAGTGAAGGTCAACACCCAGGAACAACTGAATGAGGCAACGTTTCAGTGGTTCAGAATGATGCACACTACAAAATCCCAGTCTCAAGTCCAATCATGAAAGAAAAGGCCAAAAATTTGGATGAAAAATTTACATATGCATTAGCAAATTTACATGTACATGTACGATGGTTTAGATTTTTGTTCTATAGGAGCTATGTGAAGTTGTATGTTGTCTGTGAAAACTTACAACTGAAGTTTGCTGACACGTTTAAGCTGGTCACGCTCAATAGTTACACACAAAGATTTCTGTAAGGGCTGTGTGAAGTTGAATGTTATGTATGACAGTGCATTAGGTGAGCCAAATAGTTGATATAAGAGATTGTCACATAATTGCTTTTACGTTCCTCTAAATACTGAAAGTCAAATACATGTACTAATAAATACACGTACATGTATATCAATGTATACACGTTTCACTTGTTGCAGCCATTTTGTGCCCCAGATTTACAAAGCATGGAAATATGGTGTTGATGTAGTAATTTTTACTTCATAGTATAAATGGGTTTAGCATCACAGTAAATGTCATGTGAAAATTACGCAATTAAAAATTTAAAAGCTTGGTATCTTCAAACCTATTATTGATAGACATAAAGAATTTAAAGTAGTATATACAGGTTTGTAACACCTGTCAATCTAATGGACAGTGAACAAAACTGTAGCATTAGAAATTATGCTAATTAGCAGCACTTCAATTGAAAAATTTACAAGTTGATTATCTCCAAAACCAGCATAAATAGAGGTGTAATTTCAACTTTACTTTGTACGTTTGTAATATAGCCGTATTTAATTAAACATGAACCAAAGTTGCAGTATTCTAATTTATGCAAATTAGGCAAATACACAAAATTTAAATATTGAATAGCTTCAAAATTATTATAGACTGAAGTGTCATTCAAACTTCAGTTGATAGATTTGTAAGATAGTTGCATCCAATGAAGGATAAATCAAAGTTGTAGCAGTTTGATTTATGCAAATTAGGCAAATACATAAAATTAAAAAGCTTAAATAGCTTCAAAACTATAATAGTTTGATGTCCCTTTCTAGCTTCAATTTATAAGTTTTTGACATAGCCGCGCGATAAAATATTGTTGCAGGAGTTAAATAAATACTGAATAGGCAACCTTTAAAAGTTTTCTAGGCACACAGACTGATTTGCTGACAAGCAAATCAAACTTTTTTCTACTTAAGTCATTAAGTTATTCATCTATTTATCCATTCCCATGTAAATTTTGTGGTCAGTTTTTCTGGGACACTATTGTTCTGAAAAGCACTAGACTTGACATGGTGATAGACCTAGTAGTGAAGTTGTGTATATTGTTCGGAACAGCCATTACGTTCAAAACTATGCAAATCAAAGGCAATTCAAGTTGTCAAGCTCCATGTCATCCAACCTTTTTCAGACAGACGGAAAATTTAACTCATTCCACCCTGATAGAAGACTGAGTCAACAGCTTTCCTTGACACGCTCTGGGCGCAATGCGCCCAGAGCGCGCCAAGGAAAGCTGTTGACCATGGGCATATAATTTGGAATGATCTTCCATGCAAGTTTCATCCAAAATATTGAAAAATCATCCCTAAATTAGTAAAATACAATTAGCAGACGACATTTAGATATTAGCGGGAAAAAGCGTCATCAGGGTGGAATGAGTTAAAGAAGTATATACAGGTTTGTGACACCTGTCAATCTAATGGGCAGTGAAAAAAAACTGTAGCATTTTAAATTAAGCTAATAAGGAGCACTTGCAATGAAACATGAACCAAAGTTGTGGCATTCTAATTGATGCAAATTAAATGAATAGGCAAGTTTTCAATCTCGAATAGCTTCAAAATTATTACAGATAGATGTGCCTTTCTCACTTCAGTCAGTAGGTCGTAACATAGCCGCATCAAATGAATCATGAACCAAAGTTGTGGCCTTCTGATTTAGGAAAATTAGGTGAACACACAAAATTGAATTCTTGAATACCTTCAAAACTATTACAGATAAAGGGGCCATTTTTACTTCAATTGGTAGGTCTGCGGCATACCGTGTCATTGTACTAGCCACACCTGCTATAACATCACCCTGGGTCCTCGGTGAACCTTTTTTGGGTTGTCCCGATGGCCTAGAGGTCAGCGTGTTGGACTTTCCATTTGGCTAGGCAAGTGTGCCGAAGGTAGTGGGTTCGAATCCCATACAGGTCGACATAAATTGGTATCGTATTTTGCCACAGCTGCATCCAATGAAACATGAACCAAAGTTTTAGCACTTTAATTTATGAAAATTTGGCAAATACACCCAATTTAAATGTGGAATAACTTGAAAACTATTACGGACTTTGGTGTCATTCAAACTTCAATTGATACAGTGGTGGGATAGTTTCATCCAATGAACCACGACTGAAATTTTTAGCTGTTTGATTTATGTAAATTCAGCAAATATCGAAATTAAATCTTGAACAGCTTCAAAATTATAATAGCTTGAGGTGCCTTTCCAACTTTAATTTGTAGGTTTTTTTGACATAGCGGCATGAAAAAAATGTTGCAGGATTCAAATAAATACTAAATAGACAATCTATAAAGTGTTCTAGCACACAGACTGATATGCTGACAAGCAAATCAAATTGTCTAGTTGCTATCTACCTCCGTGCTGTTATGCTGCCATTTTGTACGCATTACAAATTAGTTTTCACAGTCAGAATCTGTCTTTTGGCAACTTACTATCCATAGTACAATTTACTCTCTAACTTGAAAGGCTTATGTCTCGCCACAAATGAGAGAAAAAGATCCAAAAACTGTGTAATAACTTAGGTTCTCAAAAAAAAAAAAAAAAAAAAAAAATTGCATCTCTTATTTTTCTCGTTCATCAGATCAGATCTTTAAGGTCCAAATAAATGGTTGGCTGCATTAAGGTGCTGCAGGTGTCATTAGAACCATAGTGCCTCGGATCTATCTCAACCACACCCTCGTTGCAGGAGACCACTGCATCTCTTGATAGAAGTCTGTAATGTGATATCTCTAATCACAAGTAGCATATGAGTGTGAGAGTTGGCATGACTACTCGAAAGAAACAGTCTTTCAGTCCACAATGACTGTTTCGAAAATTTTATTAATTTTATAATGACAGATCTGGAGTGTGGAACAATTAAGTGTGTGGATCAAGTTCATCCATTCATTTGCTCAAGCCTGCAGTGGGAGACTTTTGATGTTACTTCTTTTCTTGTTACCTGTGAAATAAGACCTCTCTTCACAGGAACACACACCCTAGTATCTGATCAGTTTGCGCATTTGTGTTTATATTTCTCCTTCTTCTATTCCCCATGTAATAATGGAACAAAGACGGTTACGTTACATATACATTGTAAATTGATGCACAAATAATGCTTATTTCTACGTGTACTTTAATGTATAAATGTGAACCATTTGTTCTATTCCAAATTTTTATGTCTGTGGTTCTAATTATTTTTATCACAATTAGTTCAGTCAGATATTCTGATACTTATTTACGATATCATATGACATTTTTATGCAGTCTCTTTTTGTTTCAGGGTGGCATGCACGGTAACAGCCTATGAAAGGTCGTACGGTGTCACGGGCGAAACAATTTTTGCATTGAAATCATCAATTTTTGATCAGCACTGTCTCAAAAAGTAATATATTGATTTTTACAAAATAATAAAATATTGTGGAACTTAAAATGTAACCTTTTTTTTTTAATTTCGCGATATATTGCTTCAAT
Organism: Hermodice carunculata; assembly: GCA_964020975.1. NCBI lineage: Eukaryota > Metazoa > Annelida > Polychaeta > Eunicida > Amphinomidae > Hermodice > Hermodice carunculata. The sequence continues at coordinate 84,372,210 of OZ026619.1, read as the reverse complement.
GTGTGAGTTTGTGGACCATAAAGATGGGGAATGTATTGCATTCACGAGAGTTGCATGCAATCTTTAAATATAATTGTTGAAAATTTCTTATTGTATTTGTTAAAAAAGTGAAAAAATCTAAATGTTAACATGAAGTGTTACAAATTTTCAAGCTTGTAAGCGAAATGGTAAACGAACAATCTGTGAAAAATGTACAAAGTCAACCGTTACACGAAAGCCCATTTTGCCTGCAAAATACACCATTTTCCCACTTTTTGGATGTGTGTTTACTCTAGACAAAAACATATGCATAATTGTCAGGGTCAAAAAAGAAAAGTCAAAGTGGGAATACTGGTCGAAGAAAGCACTCCTTGAAGTGTTGGACTTTGCCCGTGACACCTTAACATGTGTCTTGCAATCAAATACTATTTCATATATTTATCTTAAGTATTAATTATACCTACTTCTTTCTTTTGGGCAGTATTTATACATTTATTAGTATTTTTATTATGAATTATTTGATCAAATCAATTATTCCAAAAACCTGAACCCTGTGGTCATTGGGCATTCAACACCTATTTTTGTCTTCTAACACAAGCATTCTCTGTTTCTGTTGACTCTTTCTTTCTTCCCTCCCTTTCTGGAACATTTAAATGTTGTAATTCTTCGAAACTATAACAGATAGAGTTGTCATCCCATTTTGTCAAGATGCTGTACATGATTGCACATCTAACGGTTATATTTTTTATAGTGCTTTGTACTACTCATGAGAGCAAGCTGAAGGCAGCACACACCAGTGCATACCAATATGCGAATTCACAAATATTTCTTTTACTATGTAGCATATGAATAAAAGATTCACACATAAATAGAATTTTTATAACTTTATTTTTTTCTTAACAAAATCAAGCACTGTTTTCTCACAGATATACTGGTATCTCGCCGATAGGTGTCCCACAACAATGATGACTAATACAGCAAAGACAATTGAGTGCACATGCCAGACTGTTTATGACTTTGGTGTGACGTCTTTTTGAATCTAACTTCATTCATCATGCTTCTCGGAAAACCCAAATTCCCACCATAGTATTCCAGGGTGTGTCCAAAAGAATCAATGGACTCAACTAGTATACGTCTTGGAACATGTAGTTGCATTACCACACTAGAGGCTCATCCAAGCAAACATGTCCATGTCAATTCTGGCCAAAGACCATGCACCTTAGTTAAAATATTTTTTTACAGATTCATCGTCTTGTTTGAATCTAAACCCAAGAGTCCAAAATGATATTTTTAAAGGTCACCATGCACCTTGGTCAAATATTTTTGCAGATTCCACGTTCTGTTTGAGTCCAAGGCCAAGAGTACAAACTAATATTTTCCATGATTTGTTTTGGTCTTGATATGCCATGACATTAAATGAAACATTGCCCGGAGTGGGTACACAGCTCTAAATAACTGTAATACCCATGTTTATAAAGGACGACAATTTACGACAGGTGTGAGAATCTGCACTGTCTTCTCTTCCTCTCTCTCCCTCCCTCTTTCTCTGTGTATACATACATACATACAAACATACATACATACATACATACATACATACATACATACATACATACATACATACACACACATACATGCATACATACTACATACATACATACATACTTACATACATACACATGCACACGTGTGTGTGTGTGTGTGTGTGTGTGTATGTGTGTGTGTGTGTGTGACCCAGCATTTTCATGGCTCCAGGAAGAGTATACTACCAGAAAGTAGCATCTCATCAAGTCTGCCTCATTCTTTCTTGCCAATGTGGAGGTGTGAAGACAAAGGCAGGCAGGAAGAAACCCCTGTCACCTATTTATTTTATCTCAAGGAATGACCTCTAGATAGCATCCATGTAACAAGGGAAGGAGAATAGGGATGAAATATGACTCACCCTGAGATCCTAAATCGCGTTAGACATGATGGTTGTACATTACTTAAGTAAGTGAAAATAAAATCACTGTTCACTTGAAAGGAGATAGGATACGGTTGTTGTTTGTATGTGTTACAGTTTTATGTCATAATAACTGTTTTTCAGTAGCCAACAAAATATCTGTTGACTGACTTGCTTATCTCGCCACTGTCAGGTAATTCGTTCATAGATTCATAGACTACAATGCTGATGTGGTGTTACTTCATTATGGCCACCGCATAGAGGGCTGTACACTACTTATATACCTCATAGTTTTCGGAGAATCCAGACTGCCATTTGACAGGTTTACTGGCTCCCTGGGTGGAGACTTTACGCCACCTTACAATCAGATGTCTTTTTCAACCAAACAAACCGCCTACTCAAGCATTGATTGCCCCTAAAAGTAGCTGTGACAACGTTTGATATTACTCTGAGGATTTCCAACGACCTTATAACATCTTTATTGTCTGTAATCCCATCAAGATTACGTGGATAACACAAAATGCTGCTGAGAATATTGTCAACATTTAGATTAAAACGTCGTGGGGGCCAGAATTCTGGTGAAGTCCTAGATGACAAATATATTCCAATTGAACTCTGACCTTAGAGTATTGACCCCTGCGAAAAGAGAACAAGCTTTTTCTCTTCTGCTATCAACTTGTGTAATTTGAGAACTATGTGTATTAAAGATTCAGAAAATGTATCTTAAAGATCGTGGTTTACGCTCCGACCATCAAATCAAGATTTCAAATCATTGACACGATGTTCCAATAAGTCGTCCGTCACTTGGAACCGTAATCAAACCTAAACATTGAAAGTCAATAAGAAAAATAATACAACGGACGATCCTAATTTTTGTTATATAACAAAAGGTCTCCAAAATATAAACTTACATAAACAACTGGATCTTCAGCTGTTTGTAGGTTTGTCCTGATTAACCCATAGTGGTCAGATTGTTGCAAACACTAAAATGAAATAATGATAATGATGCTAAATAACAATAAGATAATGTCTGGCTCTGAATGGATTTAGCAAAAGCATGTTGCAGTAATTTGAGGTTGAAGTAATATACATTTGTGGTGAACGTCTGGTTTGATCACTGTGTGTCATATCAGGCAGTGAAACATAACATGTCACTTTTTGCTTTTTTTTAGGGGAGCATGTTTACTTGCACGACAGTAACGTTAAGACAGTGTTTGAGAAAATTTGTGTTAAGTTTTTATTGACATGGTGGGGATAAAATATCGAGTCCTATTCCGGACCAGCCGTTAATGACTGGAAGTACATTCACCAGACTCTTTTACCCACGGGATCTTGCAATACAATAAATGAAATGGGACTCAAACATTTGGAGCACAAATATTAAACGCAGACTAGAATAATATAAGCAAAATCATTATAAATTATGTAAAAACCACGTACAATGAAAATAAATTGACATTTAAAGTTCGCCTACACAACACAGCAGTTACTGGGAGGCTGTTGCATACAATAGCTTCATCACGCAGACATAAGATATTAAATTTCCTTTTCGTGGAAATGGCCCACACACGCATAATGTGGTCCCTCAAAAATAAATTTGATCACACAAATAGTTTGGAACATCATCCATTTTGAATGCAGGCACAAGGATCTGTGTCAGCATAGTTAATACTAGGTAGAATTGTAGTTTTGAGAACTATTTGTAAAGTATATTCGGTAAAAAGCTACCTTCGTGCCTTTCAATTATATCTCCACATACAGTTTTGCGCCCATGTTTCCCGCTTCTTGTTCTTCTTCTTGCCGTTCAACACATCAAGGCGAACGCCATAACTCCAGAATTTTTTAAGTTAGGGCACAGTGCACAGGCTAATAGTCCTCTATGAAGGTTCAGTCAAGTTTGAAGAAGAGTGACCTTGAATCCATTCCCAATGTCACAGAGTCACGTAAGTAATTTTCCTTTTGCATGATAACTTGAGAAATTTTTAGGCTGAAGCTTTTATATTGCACAGGATGATATTTCTCGACGAGGGCTTGATCAAGTGCAAAGATGGGTGACCTTGACCCCGTTTTCAAGGTCATAGAGACACCCTAGTGAGTTCTTTAACACATCAACGCGAATGTGATAGCTCCAGACGTTTTGGAGCTAGGGTTTCCATATTGTGCAAGATTATAGTCCGATGAGGTCTGGATCAAGTTCGAAAATGGATAACATGGACCCCATTCCCAAGGTCACAGAACCACATACTTATTTGTGGGTCACTACCATTGTTAGAATGAGAAATATATAAAATTTGTAAATATTCCATGATAGAATAGAAATGAATTAGATACAAGCCACTATTTCTCATCACTTGAGTGTTATTCTGATAACTAGCGTTTATTTAGTAGCCACACTTCCTGAAAATTACGTCTCGGCGTCTTATGATTGCTTTCAATTTGATGTCTTTACGTTCATGTATGTTTTTTGTTTATTGCCGAGGACAACTCATTCTATTTCTGTGTGCTTCTATATCATACCAATACTGAATCGACATAAAAATAATGAACTTTATGTTATACTGTTAAAGATTATATCTAAATGGTTATTTGCTTGCCCAAGTACAGAGTTACCATCGGACTTAATAATTGTCGCAATTACCAGCCTAACTTAAACATAGTTATATCTTATGACCATCATCTTACACATCCTCAGTTCTATTTTGCAATGTCGTCTTTACATTTCTCATTAATATATCTTTCTGCTTAAGACATTTGATATCAATTATATGCATCGCTCAGGTAATGGACGTTTACTCTGACAAAAGACTAGACAATAGAGATACAAACAAGGCTCTCTTTCTCTCTCTCTCTCTCTCTCTCTGCCATGCTAATGCATGCAAGTATTAAACATCTCGGCAACCTAGACAGCTTTGCCTCGTACCTAGCCGGAAAACCTTGACATTATAAGTTTTTCGAAAACCTGGTCGGACAGCACGTATCGCAGTGAACTGTTTTTCGTGAATAACTGATTTTACCTTTGCAGAGGGATAGAGGTGCTGTATCTGTGGGAGAGATCACAATTTATTTAAGAAACACAGTATCCTGTACTAAAATACATGATCTGACTTATGGAAATTCTGAATGTCTGTGGGTTGAATGTGTGGGTTCATTATGGGTGGTCTTGAAAATTCTATAATTAGACCTTTAGATGCAAAAATTCTTCTTGTAACTGGCGATTTCAACGATAAGGTGTCTTATGAGAAACATGTCATTCTGAAAGCGAACTTGGCGTACGACTTGTGAGCCTTTTATCCAGAAATAATTTATTTTTTAAATTAGCGTATATATTATCCTACTCATTCAAACATACCAATTGCTACATCAGACCATTGTATTATATTTTGCCTATTATTTTTCCGTAAAAAGTTATATCGAATATCCAAAAACACAATCTTGGACAGTAAACGAGCAAATTTGTTGATTTAACCATAGGTCTTAAAGGGGCTCCTTTTCGTAGTGTGTCCGATATCTATGAGGACATAAATAACATTATTTCTGTCCAATCTAACCTTTTTATTGATCTATGCAAACAAATATTTTCATTTCGCAAAAGTTTTGTTTGTCCTAAAGATACCCAAATGTCACTTGTGAAATTAGGAAATTGCTGATACATGAGAATCGCACTTGGTACACATAGAAACAATTTTTCAAGAAAACACCGACCTTTTACATAAGCTGAAGCTCTGAATTTAGATTGACTATTTCAGTTTTACAAACGTAAACGTAGCATTGTAGTCCTGCACTTAGGAAATCGATTCCAACTAATGTTGCTACATTCAACACAGAACTAGATTGAAGAGACACAGACCCTGATAGATAGTGGAATCTTTGTAATTGTCGTCATGGCTCCAAAATTCACCAAACTATTCATCCCCTTCTCGAAAATGGTTAAGATGTTATACGCAATGTGGAGAAATGTGATACTATTCATAGATATTTCGCTGATCAGCGCAAAATTCCACGCAAGTGACCTTTACCTTGGCCTCTTCTGCATGAGAATAATGCCTTGAAACTTCTTCAATTCCTTAAGGCCAGTTCAACGTTCATCGGACCGTGATAGCATGGGGGATATCCAATTACAAACGCTGTCGTGAAGCATAAGGCCTATTCCTTCAACTGAATGATAGAACCATTGTCTCTGTAGGATACAGTCTCCTTCGCCTTTTGAAAAAATCTAATGTTTCTCCAGTCTTCAAAAAGAATGACCGGCAAACAAAATAAAGTGTTGTCTAATTTCCCTCCAGTGAAATGTTTCAAAAATATTTAAACATCTCATTTGTAGTGTCTTTAACGAGTACCTGATGCATCATGAAATATTGACACCCTAAAATTCTGGCTTTGAAGCCCTGGTGCGTCCATTTGTGAACTTGTAAAAAAAACTATCGATATTTGCAATAGCTTTGAAATGGAAATAAGGCAAGAATGACATTTCTCGATATTGCTAGGGCTTTGACTCGGTTGGACACGGGGGTCTCATTTTTAGATTAAAACTATGAGATATATTCCAAATTATATAAAGGAAGTCTGTGTGCCCCCATCAATTGCTAACTGTGATCATTCTGTGGTTGGGTCCAACTTATTATTTAGAAGGCAAAAAGATCCAGCGTTTTTGAAGCGTATCTGGTATTACAACAGGGCTGATTTTAATAAGTTCAGGAATTCCCTTAATACCATCAATTGGGGAGCATGTTTTGTTTCGGACAATGTCGACTCATGTTGTGACTTATGGTCTCAAACTTTACTTGATGCTGCAAAACACACAATCCCCAACAGCAATATTGATGTTAGATCTTCCGACCTTCCTTGGTTCAACTGTTACCTTAATTCGCCCTTTGGAGAGAAAGGTCCACAGAGCTTAGGAAAAATCAAACCAAATTGTCACCGCCACGACACTATACCATAAATATAAGGCGCTGCAGCACATCCAGTTTCTTTCTGGATGTGCTCCCTCTAAAGTCATCCAACTCGTAACTTATTACAGCTTTAACTTGTAAATAAAGTTGTAAAGCGGTAATATAAGTATCACAGATCATCTGTAAGATATTTTTGCGATGAGATCGCATTGGAATTGACAATGGGACATGGATGTGTTCTAGCTGCCATGAAAGTCTCCTATTATCGCCCATGCACCGGATACGTTTTGCAGCCAATACACGTCAGTATAGTGAAACACATCTGTACTGATAAACGTAAAGTAAACAGACATCATGACCAGCAAATCTCAGCGACACAAGTCCAAGAAAAAAGATGCACCTTTCTCTTATGATAACCCATCATGCACCAGCAGATTAAACAAATCTCAAAGCCATGAGGAAAGCCTGCATGTACATCTGACACCAGCACAAAAATATGTGAATGATGAGGACTCCCTGGTGCTCAATGGCAATGTTAGAGATGATACAGTTGTGGCACAAAGGCAAGAGGACACACATAACTCTTTACTGAGGATGCTGTGTGGCAACAGTTCGTGTAATGAAGATAAAAAACGCCACAGGAAAGTACCCCAACAGCTGAAAAATCTGACCACCTTAGGTCCCTTTTGTTTGAGGGGGATCTTACAGTGTAAAACCCCAACCAAGGGCAAACAAAAAAGAGTGGAGAGGTAGTTGATCAAGAACAGTGAGTTAAAACTTACATGTAGAAAGCAGAAACGCCAAATCAGCAGAAACATCCAAGATATGGACAATTTAACCAGGGGTATAGTCACGCTAGACAATAAAAATGCAGAGCAGCGAAACCAAATCATGGAACAAAATGCTAAGCTTGAAAGATTGCAAGACGAGATTGCCTCATTTCATACTTTGTGTGCTAAACAACGATCAAAAGTTGTTGGTGTTCTTATACGCCAGAAAGAGGTAGATGATGAAAATGAAATACTTCGAGCTAAACTGGAAAGAATACATAAACCTCATGGCCAGGCCAGAAGTAGACCCCATGCTTCTAAATTGTCAACGGGGGCAGAATCACAAACCCCACGTACTGAATATTAAGTAGAATCCACCTCTCGGTTGCCGCAAACTATGGAGAGACAAAGTTCATTGTCAACCGCAAGATCGGACTCTCAGCTGTCTCAAAACACAGAGAGACAAAAGCAAGTCCCTGCACCATGACTCAAGAAGAAATCTGTGCTCATTCTGGTCAACTCCAATATAAAGGCCATGGCCTGTAATAGAAAAAGCATGGCGTAAATGCTACTGGTATTGCATACAATGGAGCTACATGTGATGTAATCACGACTGGTTTGCCACAGATTAAGCTTTCAGGAGAGAACCCTGATGCTGCGGTACTGCATACTGGGGGCATTGATGTACAGCTAAAACTACCGGTCCCAAAAAGCCAGGAGGAAGTGGGGATACTCATTTCTGAAACAAAAAGAACATGCCCAGATGCAAATGTGTGCGTTGCATCTGTGCCATCCCAAGTGAAAAACAAAACTTTGTATGAACGTATTAACAACCTGAACAGGTACCTACTCTCCCTCTGTAATGGTGACCCAACCTCAGAGTTTATGAACAATGACGGATTAAGTTTGCACGATGCGATCCATCTGACATATGGCAGCATGGACAAACCCATACAATCGCAGAAGCTGTGAAGGCAAAACAGCGCCTTTGATAATGTATGCTGCAGTGACATTCCTATCTGTAATGGTTTAACTCTGCCTGATGATGGAATACCTCTAACTGGTGCTAATATACCTAAAAATAAATGAAAACTCTGACCGTCACAAATTAAGAATAATGAGCTTGATTATTAGGGGTATTTCAGACAAGCTTTTGGACAGTGATTTCCGGGAAAATTGTGCAAAAATGATATTGTTATTCTATATGGAACTATGAAGGATAAGGACTGGAATATGAAGATCCCCGTATTTACCTTTCACCACTTTCCCCAAAACACACTCCACGCAAGAGATCACTGTGCTTCAGTGGGTACAGGTATTTTTGCATCAAATGAAATTAAAGAGGGAATTAAAGTAATGAGTAGAAATTAAATTTTACTGTGATGAATATGGACCCTGGTTTCTTAATGTAGTCAAAGATATCTATATTGGTTGTGTATATCTGCCACCTGAGGGTAGTTCCTATATGTTGAATACCTGTTGCCCTTTTAACGACTTACAAATTGAAGAACGTAAGCTGCAAAATAAAACAATCTTTCTGTGTTGCAATTTCAACGCACGCGGTGGCTCTCTGACGGATTATACTAATGTGACTCCAGATGGACTACCTGGCTACGATCAATGGATAGAAGCTTGTCCTTTAATCCCAGCCAAAATGCCACGTACATTTGCTGATGATAAAATAAATGAATATGGGAAAAGCTTGGTCAGCACGTGTATATCGACAAACATGTATATTCTTTATGGTAGATCTAAAAACACAGGTGATTTACTTGTTACACATTTAATGGTAAGCATGTAGTGAATTATGCGTAAACAAATATTGAAAGCTTGGCTTTTTTCAAATGATTTCATACAGTTGCCAAAACAAGCTGAGTCTTACCATTCTCCTCTCCTGTTTGAGTTAAATAATCTACAAAGAGCAACAAAGGTATGCATGGATAGAGTATGCAATATGTGGCATAAGTATAAATGGGATCCTTTGAGAATATCACAATGTATTTATAACCTGGAAAGTGTTGAATGTGATAAACTCGAATGTGAATTCATGTGTAGTATGGCAGAAGACAGCGATGAAAAGAGTGAATGTGAACGTTTTATGATTACTTGAAGTTTGCCTTAGATGAAACCTTCCAAAGAACTTTCCAAGACAAAAAAAAAACAAAAAACAAAAAAAAAAACCAACAAAAAAACAAAACCAAAAAAAAAAACCCAAAACCAAAAAAAAAAAAACAAAACCAGAAAAGAAAAACAAAACCAAAAAAAAAACAAAAAAAAAACAAAAAAAAAAAAAAACAAAAAAAAAAAAACAAAAAACAAAAAACAAAAAACAAAAAAACACCCCCCCCCAAAAAAAACATGTGATTCTATTCTGAAAGTAAACTGTTGAAATCCAAACTAAATCAATACTCAGAGCAAAATAATGTATCACTACCGGAAAAATGGCAAGAGTATCAAGAACTTAAAAGAAACTATAAAAGAGTAATTCTAAGTAAAAAAAATGTTGTTACAAACACCAACAGTTGGTAGGTTTTCAATATATGCTTAGTAATAATGTGGATAAATATTGGAAAGTTTGGAAAAATCTTTAGAGGAATTGTAAAAATTAAAATGGTTAAATAGAGATTGATTCTTTTCGTGGATTAATTTAAATCTCAGAATGAATCAACCTTACCCGAGTATTTTGTACGTAAGCTTGTACAAGAAGCTAAAGAGTGTGTGGAAAAATTCAAATTACATATTTTGCCTTGTCAAAATGAGGTTATTGATGATATTTTCAACAGAGTAATTTTGCAAGATGAAGTTTTACACCAACTCCACAAGTTGTAGTCTCGGAGGGCTTGCGGCATGGATGGCATTGGGATTGATTTTTAAGGGTGTTCCTGAAGAAGTAGTTCCACAAATCACAGTCCTTTTAAACTATATTTTGGTCAATGGTCAATGCCCTGAGCAGTGGTCACAAGGAATAATTAACCCTACACATAAGACTGCGTCTACAGACAACCCAAACAACTATCGCAACATAACCATAACACGTGCTTTAGAAAAATTGTTTGAAGCTGTGCTAAATAACCGACTACAATATAAAAATGACATTTTTTTCGCTGATGATCCTTTTCAGTCTGGTTTCTGTAAAAATAATAAAACAGTTGATAACGTGTTCATTTCATCAATTATAATCAAAAAGTAAAAACTAAAGGTCCGCTATTATTTACATGTTTTGTCGATTTATTAAAAGCGTTTGATAAGGTAAATAGATATGCTTTGATATTAGGTTAATGCAAAAAGGAATTAATGGTCCCTTCGTTAAAGTACTTGTAAGCATGTTTGAGAAAGTCTAATGCGAGTAAACTGAGACTCGATACTCAGTGAATCAATAAAGACAAGCGCTGGTGTCCTGCCATGTGGCATGATAAGCCCAAAATTGTTTACAGAATTTTCGGTGATATTGGAAAATATTGAGATGACTCAAGTGGAATGGTCCTTGACGATATTCTTTTCTTCTATCTGTTATTTGCTGATGATATAATTATCTGTTCAGATACTGCTACAGGTCTTCAAAATCAACTTTATGGATTTCTAGACTTCTGCACAAAAATGGCATATGATTGTGGATCTGACAAAACGAAAGTCCTTATATTTAATAAGCGTAATTGTGAGAATACATTCTTTTATAATGGTGCTGAAATAGAAGGTGCTGACAGGTATAAATACCTTGGGGTTTGGTTCAATACTTCCAAATTTGAATATCAGACAGGTAATACACATTATCTAGTCGAGCAGGCAAACAAGGTCCTTTACCAAGTTTATAAATTAAGAGAACCAACAATTGGTAAACTAGGCCCTCCAATCGCCTTCAAAGTTTTTGGTACTCAAGTCATACCTATGCTTGAATATGGCTCAGAGATCTGGTTTAATACACGAGAATCCTTTTCTGGATCCATAGAAAAATTTCATTTATAATTCATAAAGTCAACTCTTAATGTTCGTATCCAAATTGCTTCAGCGCAATTTATGCTCAGACCGGTCCGTTACCACTGCTACTGAGGCTTTAAATTAAAACTATAAAGTATTGGATAAAAATATTAGAGGTAATGGATGATCACCCTGTCAAGCAGGTCTATTTTAATCTATTTAATCTTGACTGTGTTGGTCAACATAACTGGTGTACAAAAGTCAGAAATCTACTTAAACAGGTGGGATGTGCTTATATTTGGAAAGATAAAAAAGTATTAAATAGTGAAGCTTTTTTAAAGAATACTTGGAATATGATGCAATCTGATACGGGGTGAAAATTATGAACCTACAAAATCTTTAAAAGAAGCTTCATGTACTGACCCTTACCTGTCAGAGATAAAGGATCCTCGTGATAGGGCTTCTCTGAGTGGACTGAGGCTTAGCCCCCACACTCTGGCCATTGAGACAGACAGACATGCTAAGCTTGTAGTGCCTGTAAAGGACACGCTTTTCACAAAGTATGATACTAAAAGTGTAGAGGATGAAATGCATTTCCCACTAATTTGCTCCACATACTTCGCAGCAAGAGAGTCACTTCTCATGGAATTAACTAAACTGTAACCCAGCTTGTTTGATCTATCTATTATGGAGCACTTTAAATATGTTTTGCAATGCAATTATCATTCTTTCATTCTACTTCTTGGAACTTTTTTCTCCATGGCTGCTACAACAATTATGAGTAAAAGTTAATCCATTGCAGATATGTGTGTCCTTGGCAGAAGTACATGGATTCATGTTACATACTAAAAAGTGGCATTTCTCTTGTATGACTGCATAGTCGAATTGGTGTTTGACTTATTGTGGTGTTGTGTGTTAGAACTTTGAGATGTGTTTACTGTCAACTACATGTGGTGCTGTAAGTTAGCACTCAAACGTACATTGTTTATGATTTAATGTGGTATTGTAGATAAAGACCATTTAATAATTTAATGTGGTGCTGTAAACAAGTGCACAACTGTGTGTCAATGGAATTGGAATTCCTGAGTGTTTGATACTGAACTGCATACTATGTGTCACATTTCTCAGAATGTGTAGCTGTAAGTTACGACTTGTAGGTGTAATTTTAATTACACTCCTTTGGTGTAGCGCTCCTTGCAGCGCTGAAACAGTTCGGTGAAATATCTTTTAACTTGGTGTGTGTATACCCACAGAGCTTTCACAGAGTAGCTCTATGGTATACCTTAGTATGTGTAATTGGATATTACAGTATCGATAATAATGTGACTGTTTTACTTTGTATCACTGACCCGACATGTAGGTTTGAACTGACTTTGGCGTATTGATGTCAATTAAATTATCTATCTATCTATCTATCTATCTATCTATCTATCTATCTATCTATCTATCTATCTGTCTGTCTGTCTGTCTGTCTGTCTGTCTGTCTGTCTGTCTGTCTCTCTGTCTGTCTGTCTGTCTGTCTGTCTGTCTATCTATCTATCTACCAGGGACTAGGTTAAAGCACTTACGTAACGACTATCAATACCCTCAGAAGAGCTAAATATGAAAATAATGATAAACTTCGCGCAGATTTCAACGACCCATCTCAGAAAAATTAAAGCTGGCGCAGAACAGTTAAACACTTTTTTAATTGTAATGATATGTCTACCATTCCTTATCTTCTGTATGACGATAAGCATATTACTGGCAACACTGCCAAAGCAAAAATATTCAATTCTGTTTTTCTCGAGCAGTATGAGCGTGACTGTGCAGCTGCTACTGTCCCTGAGCTACTTTGTCCTCCTACGAATACTATTGCAAGTAATTCAATTGTTGTATCAGATGGTGAAGTCCTGGATATTTTGTCAAGTTTAGATAGGTGTAAAGCCTCCGGTCGTGATGGGATAAGTCTGAACTCATGAAGAGCAGGAAGGTGCACCCATAGTAAACAAATTTTCCCGCTAAACTGTTCAATTTGTCTCTCAGGAGGAAAAGAAATTTTCTAACTTATGGAAAAACATGGATGTCATGCCTATTCATAAAAAGGTCAACCTAATTTATGCAACAATAATTGACCTGTCTCTTTACTCAACTGTGTAGGCAACGTGTTCGAAAAAATCGTTTTTGAAAATACTCTCAACTTCTTCAGAGATAACTTACTTCTTTCTGCTCATCAGTCTGGATTTACACCTGGAGACTCAAGTATTAACCAATAGCTGATTCTTTATGACGAATTATGTCTTGCTGTTGACATGCAGAAAGAGATTCACCCAGTATTGTGGACATCAGCAAGGCATTTGACAAAGTCTGGCATTCTGGATTAATTTTCAGATTAAAGAAAAGTGGCATTGATGGTGATTTGCTCAGTTAGTTCTGAGACTATCTAAAAATTCGCCACTAACGAGTTGTCATTGCCGGTTAATCATCTAGTTGGGGAATGGTCCATGCTGGAGCTCCCCATGGGTCCGTTCTGGGATCATTAACGATATCGTCAACCTAGTGAAAACGAATATTTAATTGTTTGCAGATGACACGTCTATATTTCCAACAGTTGATAATCCTCTTGAGACTGCTAAAATGATTCATTCCAATATAAATTCTATTGAAGAAATTTGCAAATGACTGACCCATAACCTTTAATGCCCCTTAACTAACCGCCTGTTGATCTCACGTAAAATAAACCAACCAGTCAATCCCCGCTAGTGTTCCAGGGTCACAATTTACAAGATGTTGTTAGTCATAAGCACCTCGAAATTACTTTTCGCTCTTATTTGCGATGGTCCACTTATATTGCCGATATTACCTCAAAAGCAGACAAGTTATTGAACATTATGAAAAGTCTTAAATTTCGCCTTGACCGAGAAACGTTAGAAACTATTCATATATCTCTTATAATTATAAGACCAATTTTGCAATACGAAAGTCCTGTTTGGGACGGATGCACCACAAACAACGTGGCAAACCTGACGGAATTCAGCTGTCTGCTGCCTGAATAGTAACTGGATGAGCTTTTGCTGGCACTGCGAATGTCGAGCTATATGAAGAACTTGGATGTCAGACAATTCTTTCCATCAACAGTCAGACTTTGGAATAAATTGCATTTGGACATCATAAACTCAGAATCACTTGCTATTTTCAAATCCAAATCATATAAGCGCTTTCCTCAACCACGTATTTATGCTAAACTTTCTACTTCTGGTTATAAATTTCTTTCAATATTACAAAAACCCGTTTACGCTTAGGTAACAGTCAGATGAACTCTACCCACACAAAATTGGTTAAAAGTCAACCCCTAATTGTAGATACAGGACAGTAAAAGAAGATATATAGTATTATATTTTTGCATGTCCGTTGTATACTTCCGAAAGGTCAACGTTACATTAATTAATTTCGCAGTACTCTTCTTTTTTTTTAATTACAAACTGTTCTCTATGGATCAGTAGAATGTTCTCTTCACGAAAATATTCAAATATTCTCGGCAGTGCAAAATTATATTTCCCTAACGTCTCGGTTCTCGGCTGCAGGAATTTGATAAATTATATTGTATCTTACACGCCTACCTTGTGGTGCAAATTCTGTTTATTGTAAATAGTTATTTAAACGTACGATAATTATATGCCCCCTGTCTGTCTGCGTCTTGGTGCTTGTTTTTCTCCTCCTTGTCATGTGAAATGACCAGCCCGGCATGACGCATGTCGGGCTGGTCCTGTAAACATGTACGTTAACGTTTTGTCCTGCGCTTGTCTTCTTCCCACACACGGGATTAATATGGGGCCAAGCCCTTTTTCCAAATTGCCATTCTAACTCATTGTTTCATGTTTATGTATTCATTGAACAGAAATATGTTTAAACCAATAAAAACATAATATAGTATTAAGGAACATGTTATACATAGAGATGTTCAATAGTTACTTATCCTGTCGATTTCTGCGAGTTACTTTTGTGGACTTGACTGGTTCCCGGTTGAGGCGGGAGTTATTCGGCACCCACATTTGGCCATTTATTATTTTTGGAGTAGTGTATATAAATGACACCACTGGTAATATATCTTGTCACATGAAAATTTTTGCTGATGATAAAAAGTATTTTGGAACTCGTACACGCTCCACATGTCTGCGCACATAAGATCGATACTGATCTCATGAAAATTGGCTTCTGGGGTATACTCTGCAAAGTTGTATTCAATGCCTTAAAATCTATTGCCTTCTTATTTTGATCCAAACGCGACTAGATAGATCACCCTACTTTACACTGATATAGCCCCCCTATACCTGAATCAAGTACAGTGAAACTCTAATTAAGATCACCTCCATAAAGAGACCATGTCTATATTAAGACCACCTATATACAAAGCCATTTTTGTTTTTCGATATTAAATCATATCCCCGTTAAGACCACTCCCCTATTTAGACCACGTTTTTCAGTCCCTTGGGTGGGCTTAATAGGGAGATTCCACTGTATTCTCACTTGGGCATGACCCTTTCTGCTGACTCAAAATAGGAAGTTTACATCATTCGCATTGTGAGCAAAGCCAATAAAAACCTTCCACTACTTAATAGGGAGATTCCACTGTATACTCACTTGGGCATGACCCTTTCTGCTGACTCAAAATAGGAAGTTTACATCATTCGCATTGTGAACAAAGCCAATAAAAACCTTCCACTACTCCCTAGACTAAAATATAAATTATTTAGGTAAACAAAAAAAAAAAAAAAAAAAAGAAAAAAAAAAAAAAAAAAGAAAAAACAACCTTTCTCTCCCGTCATCTATACGAATATGGAACGATTTACCATTTGATATTCGCCATGTAACATCGTGGAATCATTAAAGTCAAGTTTGAAAAAAATACCCTCTTGACTGTTTTTTTTTTTTTTTATCAAAATCTTTGATCAAGGAGATCGATTTCCTTATATATGTCACACAGAATTACTTCCTAGAAGGCTCTCCTCTAAATTTCCATCTTCGCAGAGTCAACGCTGTTCCTTCAGCGGCGTGCTGCTCTTCAGACCCACGCAAAGCCATCCACCATTTTATTTGCCCCCGTCATGCACGAAACTCCGAGAAACGACTTTTTGAAGACTGTGTGTTGGATACTCCCAGTGGGTGCAAATTCCTCGTTGATGACTTACAAAGATGGTGATATCCTTGCTCAGTACTTTATTCGCAGTAACAGAGACATGCCCAGTGATATTAATGTTGCGACATTTGAGGCTGCACATAAATATATTGTTGAAACTCAATGATTTCATTCCTATTTATTGATGTGAATGTTGTTTCCACTGTGCACATCATATTTATTGATGTGAATGTTGTTTTCACTGTGCACATCGTTCCAAATCCTGTGTGACCCAATCTCGGTACTTTTCGTTGTACTCTAGATAAGGTAGAAATTACACGTATACTCACCAGATTTTTTTGTTTTTGTTTTTCCTTTTTCTCTATTCTCTTGTGTCCATGGTCTGCGGCTCATTGTGCATTTTGTACTTTGGCCTATGTGTCATGTATATTACAGTATTGTTTTAATATTCGTCTGGTAAAGACTCGATATATATAATGCTAAAGCAATATGTACAGCTGAACATAGATAAAGTACCGAGAGAGACAGTGATATTAAAAAAGTTATGTTTAAGTAGAAAAGATAAAGATATCAAGGAGCAGATGTGTGTTATCTATCAGTGAAATGGTGTTCAACAATTCCTCGTTGTCTCGTTCTCATTGTACAAGAGGCCCCAATATAGGCAACATGCCTGTCGGCCAATTGTTTTCTTTTGAAATAAAATATGTTTAAACCAAGGAGCAGATCGTTCCCAAGATCGAAAGGAGTACGGTCATGTATCATTGGGACCACCAATGCTCCTTTCATTAAAATACACGTGCGTACCACACATGCGTACTCTTTCTGACTATGTGCTTCCTGGACAGGGCAAAATCTTCTGTTTATTATATTGTAGCAGAGATTATTATTATTATTATTATTATTATTATTATTATTATTATTATTATTATTATTATTATTATTATTATTATTATTATTATTATTGTTGTTGTTATTGTTATTATTATTATTATTATTATTATTATTATTATTATTATTATGAAAAATATTCGATTACCATTAATATTAGCTCAGAGGAAAAGTGTTGATAGAAGTATCACGTCACGCTTTTACCCGACAGTTTTTGAACTCTCACAAGTACCTTCGAGCAGAGAAAAAGTCCTGGCGACATTCTTGACGACCAGCTGACCTTGGCCAGCCACAGAGGGAGGCGCACACAAAAATTTAGCTGTCTTCCTGTGGACGTATGTGGATTGGCAACTGTTCGGAAACAATTATAATCGACAAAATGAAGCAAAAATAAAATTAAAAAAAAAAAGGCTTTGGCCTTGGAATGTAAGTTGGAAGTTATAAGGTCATTAAAGCGAAGTGCAACACCTACAAAGTAATTGAACTAAAAATATACAATGTACATATGTAGAAAATATATGCATTTTTTTAGACACACGCAAAACCTAAGTCACAGCATACATCGAGTTACACACGGTCAAAACTCATTTATTTCGTACAGGACTTGATTATACTTCAGAACGTTCATTTTGTGCAGTTACACAATCAAAGACCCAGATTTACCTGTTAGTTAGAGT
Source organism: Hermodice carunculata (assembly GCA_964020975.1). Classification (NCBI taxonomy): domain Eukaryota; kingdom Metazoa; phylum Annelida; class Polychaeta; order Eunicida; family Amphinomidae; genus Hermodice; species Hermodice carunculata. Next base: position 84,354,031 of record OZ026619.1, on the reverse strand, counting down.
CATTGAAAATGTGACACTTTAACCGTTGAGCTACCAAGCACATTGCGTGACAATTTTCCCCCCATTAAAAATTACCAAAAACGTGTCCAGTGTCGTAAACTTGCTCTCTTTTATTCACCATCCATAATAGCATGCCATTTGTGACTTGGCTCGGCACAATTAGTGTGTATTGTACGCACGCTGCCCTGAGGAAATATGTTGACTTAATCAACGAACAGCTCAGCACGGGAGATACACCAAACACAGTACACAATAGGACATGCCATGTACACTACTCTGCATGGTGGCAACACATGCTTCTTGTGCCGCATGACAATTTCAACGAAATCAGTGAACCAGGGTTTGTTATCCGCAAGGTGTCTCCCCCTGCAGAGATGGGTACCAGGGGAATTTAAATGTGATGACACCTTGGGGCGACATGCTCCATTTAGCACACAGATTGAAAAGTTTTAATGTAAAAAAAAATGTATATATATATATGTAAGATGCATATAAAATATCACATGGCCATACAATAATGATTGTGGGTATATTTTTTACGGGTTCAGTCAAATTCTAAATGTTTGCACGCAACTCCTGTGTTCCCATTTGGCCAAAAAAATGACCCAGGGATTTATATATCAGTATTTATTCAAGAATTATAAAAAGGTAAAACTAGTGTTTACTTACTTTGGGATTTCTTCAAGATTGAAAGGACCTGTTTGGAGAGCTAAGCTCTAAAAAGAAAAAAAAATCTTGGACAGTGTTTTTTTTCCTTCAGTTATACAGCCACACATTGTTACTGTACAAAGATTTTCAGTATTTGATTAGATCCACTGAGATTTATGTCCACATCTGTACGCATCTGCCATTTGACGATTGCCACATTATAGAAGTGTACCCGACAACATTATTATCGTACAAAGTTGATTTTTTCAGAGTGATAATGTTTGGATCCTGACATTTTAAAATTGTGTTCATCATTTTTCTTAAACTTTACCTTAATAGTTTCCAACCTCTGAGTTTTCTGAGGTTTGAATTGCTTAAAACTGCTGTTGGTGTATCTTCTGCTCGCAACAAAGGGGCGTTGCTAAATCAGGCTGCATATCGATATTTGTTTTCTGTTGCTCTGTCTAAAAATGACGAACGTTAAAACGCTAATATGACATTTAAACGCATATAACGAGAATAATGAAATAACAATTTTGTAAGTCAAACGAAACAGGAGACCAAGATGCCGTACGACACTGCAAGATTAAAAGAATAGAATGCCTTATTATGAAAGATGCGGACAATAACTTTTAAAAAAATGCATTGCACTATTCCCTGCTAAGCTAGTCTGCAGTCTCCAAGACGATTTATCACAGTGCGAAACAAGGTCATGTTATATTCTGTGTATAAATATAAATGTTTATTTTTCTCTGCGCCCTTTGGACAATTGGCGGGCTGTGTGCAGAAATCGGGACTAAACATTTTATCTGAACTTGTTCCAAATTCGACGGCAATGGATAGGTTTACTGTGATTGTTAATTTTAGACACAGGCACAAATAATAAATTCTCAATTCTACATATCTTCCGAGCGTCCATGTGTTATAAAGAGAGTTCTAAACTTGTTCTCGTCATGCGGGGTGACAGGGGTTAAAGAGGCGAACAAGCTTACAAGAGAAATTTGTTCAGGCCGCAGTCGCTAGAGGGCCCACCGGAGGGGATATGGTGACTCGCTGAAAAACGGTATTGAGAGAACACCATCGACAGGTAAGCTTACACGTAGGATGAAAAGGGCAGCCTAGATCAAAAGTACTTTTCATCGCTAGTCCTTATTTAAGACGTAGTCGAGTTATTGTACATATGCTAATTAACATTAACCAACAGGAGTTCGGCTCTTCAGAATTGACTGAACTCTCTCGTGTCGTAGCTTATAGCTTGTCTAGGGACGAAAAAGTTGATCTTGCTTGTCCTCTTTAATTTCGTTCATCATCACGTGATAAACCGAGCAAGATCGATCATAACATGTTTTAGACAGCATTACACTGTGTCAAGGATTTTGGAAATTTTCCAGGTCCCCCGTTGCCGCGCTATCCTTGGCTTTGCATGCGGGTCACAAACATGGAACATCGCATCCACCGTGGATGTCACGTTTAGAAAAAAATTAGACTTTGTTAAAAGCTTTTGTTCCCTTTTTTCCTACAAGGCTAATAAAATATTTGCAGTGAGTAAACACCTTCAATACGAGAGAGAGATAGCTTTACGTATACAGGTACGGAGTTCCTCCAAGCGTGCCGGGTGACTATTTTGTCTGAGCTGACGTTGTCAAATTTACTCAATGACGCTTTATGGTCTTATGAACGTGTAAAAACATTCTCCTCTTCACATTTTCAGGTCACTACTTTCTTGTGGGCGGCTAGTACCTGGCTGACAAACACAGCTAAATCATGACATCGATGTCTTCTCAGTCATTAAAGAATTCCACGCGTCGATATTCATGAGAACATCGGTAAGGTAAGTCATTCAAGATGCTACTTGTATATCTGTGAATGGGGAAGCAACCAGTACGATTGAAAGCGGGCATGGTCACCGCACAGCTACGTTTGAGGTGGACCCACAAGTAAGGATGGATAAAACGTGGCCGCGTGCAAAGAGAACCGTGCAGAAGTCTCGCCGCTGAGGTGTTTTAATGCACACGGTGAATGAGAGCGGGGAGCAGGCAGGAACCTGCGAGCAACTTTTTCACCAATATGTTGACCTCGTTATTTTGCGGTCTTCATATGAAATTAATGGCATATACCTGCAAAGACATTCCGTCAGGTAGGCGTCTGGGACTCTACCTGGGGCGTGTAAATAGTGCCCACAAGACATGCTTGGTGCTAGAAAGTAGTGCGTGGTAGAAAATGATTTGATTTTTTTTAACGTTTTGCTCTTCAAATCTGGCATATATATTCTAAAGAGGGACCCACAATATGCATGCTGCAAGCGATCCTTTTCCACAAGGTGCCACATGTTTTGTATTGTATGTAGCCCGGAACTTGGTCTTTGCTCACCGTTGCGAATTTTTTTAAGTCAGCTGTCATGCAATCGCTGTGCACTCAATACCCGTCTGGTATCAGTGCCCCATTTTTGGTGAAAAGAAATAGAACCTCCATAGAAAACAAGACCTTATCAATTATGCTTTGAAATACTGAAAATAAAAATCGCAACACTTTTTGTTGATTTCTTTTAATAAATAGGTGGGTGCGGTACATCGATACAGGTATACAAATATGCACCAAGGTGAAATGAGGTCAAGCGGCCTTGGAACTTTCACGCAACTTTACAGCACGGATTGTGGCCTGTACAAATTTGGTTAAATGGTCAGTAATGAGTGATATGAGGAATCATTAACAACGAAATTGTATTATTATTATTATTATTATTATTATTATTATTATTATTATTATTATTATTATTAATTTGTAGTTGTTGTCTTTTTTAATTTCATAAGAAAGATCAATTGGTTTTCATGTGCCGGCACAAGCTTTTTCTTAGAGTTAACTCTGTTAACTGTTCTTTGCCGCAATGAGGTTTAGTTCACAGCTGTTTTCTCAAAGGCGCCGGAAAAGGCGATGTCTTCCATCATATTATTCGAGTACAAATTACCCAGGCCTTTCATTCAACTAATTGTGTGAAATCTCAAACGTTAAAAAAATGAATGAATACTTAATGGAGCTTGAAAACGTTGATTCAAATTTTCGATGTTTTGCTTGCTACACTTAAAACAGCCTTCCGGTCCAGAGTACAAACCAATTCAACTCAAAATACGACTTCTCGACTTCGAAAGAGCTGTATAGGAACAGCCCTTACTGCTGAAGTGGGAGTACTCAAAATATTTACCACTTGACGTTTGGTGATTCACACACACACACACACACACACACACACACACACACACACACACACACACGCGCAGCTATATAAATAAATACATAAATAAATAAATAAATAAATAAATAAATAAATAAATAAATAAATAAATAAATAAATAAATAAATAAATAAATAAATAAATAAATATTTCTTTTACTGTTATTATGAGCAAAACTTTTATTGTAATTAGCAACCTACACAAGCTCTATCTGGCGGATTGTACTGACCCAGGAATCAAATTAGCAAACCATGGGGCAGGGGCAGGGATTTTGATCTTCCACAAATTTCAAGTTCGCACAGACACATCTTAGACACTGATGATCCGATTTCATTGCGAAACAAGCAAACAAACGAAGAAACAAACATATCGGTATGTTGCTAGAGCTGAATTTTTCAGGGCCTCACGGCCGGCATGAAATTCCGTCCCCTGATGCTAGGTAAACATAGATAGTTAAAAGCGAAGCTTGATCTTTTAAGGTTCGTTTCCATGGGCTAAAATTTCTGTGTGTTTTTACAACAGATGTAACAAGATAGCGGTTTGAAAATGGTAGACAGTAAAGTCAGTCATGAGAATATAAATGTTTTGAAAATGTATATTAAATCACCACAGTAAATTACGTTATAGTGAAGTCATTTTCATCACGTTTCCATCACTTAAAGATAAGATACATACATACATACATACATACAAACGTACGTACGTACGTACATACATGCCTGCCAGCCAGCCAACCTACCTACTTACCTGCCTACCTACCTACTTACCTACCTACCTACCTACCTACCTACATATTCAGTTGTTGATTATTGACTGAGTTTCGTGGCACGGTTTCTGTTTTAAACCTATTTCTTCTGGTTGTTTATATCACTCATTATTAATTACGTATCTGATATATTATGTCATTACGAGACCATGTTGTACTTTAAAAGGCGGGAGATTCATTTTTCATTCATTTTTCTTTTTTTTTTTTTTAACTTGTAATATATTACTATTGCTACCTTTCCCCTGTTCCGCATGACATAACAAACTCATGATGAATAACAAGTTGCACTTGCATTCTCAACTTTCGCCTGTAGGAGGAAAAAGGCATAAAGATAGTTTTGTACCGTCTTGGTTTCTATTTCAGCAAACAATGCTGCTTTGAGATTATGAAAAAAAAAAAATAAAAATATGCAGAAATGTGACCATGGTACAACTTAAAGGCCCTTTAAGTCGTCGGCAATGGAAGTTAACCATCCTGGTATCATCCTATGCACCGTGCGTCCTATGACGCGTGAATACCTTGAGCGTGCCTGAAGAATACTGTTTACTGGAGCATATCAACCCGACAGGCTTCCTTTCGTATCTTCATTAACCCTTAACTCTTTCAGTGCCAAATTTTGGACCGGGACAATAGCTTTTCTCGGCCCCCAATTCGCGCCGAGAAAAACTGTTGATCTGGGATATTTTCTGTAGAAGTAGAGGCATACTGGTACTTGAATGAAAGGTCTTTTTACAAGGAATACGAATCTGGGATCCTGATGATAATTCAGACTTATCTGACTCGAGTAGATCGACTTTAGACGTGATCGGCACTGAAAGAGTTTAAAGGTCATCTGATCCATTCGTATCTTCATTAACCCAAAAAGGTCACATTCTGCTAGGGTTAACAACATCCACGGGGAACGCTGTTGACTATTGGCTTTATCCTGGTAACCCTTCCCGGAAATTTTCATTGAAAATATTTTTTGTGAAAGACACTATTTAAAATGGTTTAATCAGACGACCTCTGAATTGACCGTTCCTTGTCGACCGGGTTGACAGGGAAAGCATTAAGAATAGACGAACATGTGGAATTAAAGTAACAGGAAAAAGGCAGACTAAATTTGAAATGATCAGTTGTTGTCGTCCAGTTTTACGTGCGAAGATATCGGCAGTGAATAGGAATAGTATAATAGACACAGCTTGGCTATATACAGATACCCAGCCCGTCATCATTCAAATATAACTTTTTCAAACCAGCTATACGAGCGTCTATTGTACGGGAAGGCTCTGCACTAGAACGGAAAATGCAGGAGAGCAAAACTTGACGTTTACATAATGAAGTGTTCAAATGGGCACTGGACCTTTTTAATGTTAATAACACAACTAAGTGTCATTGTGAAAAGACTTTGCGTGTACACTTGAGTTCAGTGATCATTTTTTTGGTATGCTATGGTATCAATTCAAGAGACAGACCCTTTGCATTTCTGACTTCCTGTGCAGACAGAAAAAGGACCCCCCCTTTCAACTTTTAGCGTTTTGCTCTTGCGAGCATGCAAACTGAGTGGAGTTGTTATAAATCAGTTTGCGCCTTGAAATCATTGGCGTCTTAACTTTGTCCAGGGAAGTACCTCCCTGCTTTGTCATAACACAATTAAATAACCGTGTATTTCTGTGACGGCTCGTTGCTATCGAGTTTTGCTTTATGGAATGAGATGATATCCGTTCTCTGGCAAAAGTTTCAAAGGAGTTAAATATATTTGACGTAATTAGGTGATATTTATCATTTTTTCCTCGCTTGCAATTTTAAAGACCAACTGACAAGATGTAAGAAGACTTCGCTGCTTACAAAACTAGACAAAGTAAATGCGGTGGCTAATTAGGCCGGCCTCCTGCGGCTCGGTCAAAATTCAGTGATATGTCGGCTGAGCGCAACCGGGGGAAAAGTGAAGCGCATGTTAGTAACACACTGAAGCGCAAAGACACTACTTGTTGGATAGCACTGAAACACGAACATCAGTAATCTGCGTTATTTTTCGAATGCATATATGTCGACTAGGGTTACAAATGCATATATTTGTTTAAATATTGAAAATAATTATATGACTGATGATGAAATACACCTGCTGGTTATGTATTGACGGGCAGCCGGGTACCCCATCGGTACCCGGATTATATAAAAAAACGGGTACCCTGGTAGTAACGTCGGGTATCCGTTTAAAAAACCCTGAACATATACATGAAAAAAAGTTTTCCCGTGAGATCACTTGATTAAGCGACGAGCAAACCAGAATGATGCTGTAGTTTTAAAGCAGACATATCAAACAGCAGTATGTCAAGTTCTCAGGCATAGGAATATTTAGTCCGAGATGGCGATTATGTCACCTGCAAGGAGTGGAAAAAGACACTTAAATATGCTGGAGGGTCCGCAAGTGACATGCTCAAACATATTGTTTTAAACATATTTATGCAGCAAAAAACGATTGGGAAACAGGCTTTGCCTATAAAAATCCCTCTCGCGAAAAAAAATAAATAAATAAAAGAACAATACAAAAACTGTACAACAGGTAAAGACGGACCATAGGACCCCACATTGACGCAACATTGACAAAAACACACATAAAAGAAGACAAGAAATAACAATAACAATTACAAGAAGTATACATTATCATTATATCAAATGTGACTTGGCCAGACAACTCTGTACCCACCAAGTACTGTATGCGGAAAGCTGTATAATACCGGCCTGCACGTCACCCATCACCCGTCGCAGAGCTTGTGCACTATCCTGGGTGGAAAACACGCGGGCCTTACTTGAATCTGCCAGTATTTAAAATGTATGTGCGGGTAGTGTCAAAAATAATTTGGTTTACTGCCTTAGTACAGTTGAAATTTCCAAACATTATAGTTTGTAGCGTGAAAGGAGCCAATATTATTATTTATTTGGTGCAATAAATTCCGCTCAGTGGCGTATTCGATATACTCAAAGAAGTAATGAAACGAATTTTCTACTTGTGCACCACAGGTGCAAGCAGCAGAATTTGCCATGCCAATTTTATGCATGTCATGGTTCAACTGGATGCAGCCCATCCTAATTTTTGCATGTTAAATGTTGGCTTTCCTATTACCAATGTAAAATGACTCATTAGTCTTCAGTTTTCCTTTATCCAATTTACGTTTAAATGTATTTATATCTTCCAAATTTTGAACACTGGGTGGGAGTAAATTCCACTCGCGAATCGTTGCAGGAATAAAAGAGCTACAAGAAGTATTGGTTTTTGTACGGATCTGGCTTATGTTCTGTCTGCATCACGCGTTATATACATTTCCTTAAAGACACATTTTCTGGAATCAAATCGTGTAAATATGCAGGTGTGTGTCCATCAGTTATTTTATAAAGAAGTATGAATCTGTGTTTTACTCTGCGCTTAGAGAGAGTCACGCATCCCGTTTGATTGTACAGGGATGTTTGACTTGTTCGACAAGACTCGTCCTTCACTGCGCGGGCTGCAGCTAGTTGAACATATTCTAGAAGGTCTGCGTCAGACTTTGTGCACCCCGCCCACATAACATCACCATACTCTCAAATAGGCCTAATGTAGGTAAAATATATCAATTCTAGTGTGCATCTGGTGAGCCTATGCTGCAAAAACATCATTACTCCAATTAATTTTCTTGCTTTGCAGACAACATAATGTATGTGAGGCGACCATGACAGATCTGCACTCACAATAAGACCTAAATGTTTGTGTTGTTGTACATCTTGAAGTGTAGTAGCCTGAAGTACAGCATGGGGGCGCTGTGGCGGCCGTCGCATCTTACTTAATAATCAAAGATGTGCTTTTGGAGCTGTTGAACGTAACTAGCCATTGCTTAGACCAATTTTTAATTTGTTTAAGGTCATCATTCATGGTGACAGCAGAGCCAGTAGGATCATCAATAGTGATGTACAAAGTTACATTATCGGCATAAAGTCGTATGTTAGAGGTTACAATGTCGACTATATCGTTGACATAAATGAGAAATAAGAGAGATCCAAGAACTGAGCCCTGGGGGACTCCTGCTTCCATTTTATCCCAATTTGAAAATTCCCTGGAAAGAAGTGTCATCAACCCGACTTTGTTTCAAGAAAAGGAGTTCATAGCTTCACCTTTAGACTTGTTGTCAGATAGAGCAACGTTATCAACCAATAAATAATTATTATCAGTTTGCTCACCCTTTACAAAATGATTAACTGTATTCCACCAGCCTTACCTTTCTATTTGGAGCAGTCAATCAAGTCAAACTGACGTTTAAAATAATTTTCTTCAGCAGCTCTGAAGTCACCAATGTATGCATTTCTGAAGTGCCGGAAATAGCGCCAAAGATTAATTTTTATGAGAAGATTCAAATTCTTTGCCTTTTTTTGCGAATTCTACCGACCTTTCGTTTCATAGCACGAAGAATACCCGTGTGCCCAGCTGCATCATCCCGCCTCACAGTTACAATTCTATTTGGTATACACTGCCTGGCAATGTTCAGCAAAGCGCTCGTCCATAACTTAGACATTTCATCAATGTGATCCGTGTCGAAGCGGGGGCCCCAGTTAACAACATTCAATGCATTCCTTAATTCATCGAAATCTTCCTTAAAATGAATCCAAATAAAACCTTTGAAAAGAATCTCTTTTATGCCAAAATGATAAATGGGTTGCAATTGTGCAATGGTCATTGCCTGCGACAGGCAGGAGAACAGATGTGTAATGAACAAAATTTGGAATATTAGTAATGATTTAGTCCAAGCAAGTAGCTGTTCGTTCAGTTATTCTTGTTGGATGGTGAATATGTAACGTAAGAAGATTAGAACTACAGACAGAATTAAATTTCCTTGCGTGATTTGTTGATGGGTCAGCATCGACATCATTCATCATGACAGTCTTGCCATAAGAGGCGCCATTGGTGAGATCGTAACTTGCCTGCAGATCATTCCAAAAGGACATTGGTGCACTGGGTGGTCTGTATACAACACCAAGTAGAAATTTGTTGTTATGCAAACGAACCTCGACCAATATAAGTTTTAGACCCTGAATTTCAAGGTCCATGCGTCTTACAACACGCAGGGCACGTGAGACATTTACTGCTACTCCACCTCCGACCCCACTGGCTCTGGGTAACCGCAGAATAAAGTGAAAACCAGGCTCAAAATAATCTTCATCTTGATGCTGAGTTGACAAAAAAGTTTCCGTTTATGCAACAATATCGTAAAAATGGGCCAAGGACGTTTTATGCATCGTAGTTTATCCTGCGAAAGACTGCGTATATTTAAATGACACGAGGAGAAATCGTTATGAGTATTGAAATTCGGGTGCACGTGACCTAAGAGCAGTAGAAGCAAACTTGCCATCAACGTCAGTGTGTCATTAGCAATTTCCATAATATTGTTGATTTTCAAATTCAAAATGATATGATATATTTTGACCTGGCGCTGATAATGAAACAAAATAACATTTATAACTACAATAGACATGGAAATCGACATTGTAACATAAAAGCATATCAGGATACAGTATAATACAGAGTACAGTTGATGTGTCTCGCAGACACACTTGTGACTACTTACAATCCATAACATGTCAATTTTACACAATATGTGACTGTTAGTAGGAAATATACATTGACACGCAGCACAAATAATATTTTGCAGAATTTTTATAGCCGCAAAACAAACTCTTTCCGTCAATATCTTATGCATGAGCTGTCTAAAGATGCATAATCCCGCATGACCCACTACTGTATTGTACAGAAGTGGTGAAAAAAGATATGACCATTGAATGCAGGAAGTACAGAACTTAAAATTTAGTTCCTTGAAAGATAATATCAGTTGTCCCCGTACTGAAGGCCTAAGGGACCAGATAGTATGTATATGAGCGAGAAAAGATCCCATTTACTGGGCATCATTATAACAAGAAACATAATAAATACGTACACATGTCAGTGCAGTTTTTGATTGACATAAAGTACATGATATATATATATATATATATATGTGTGTGTGTGTGTGTGTGTGTGTGTGTGTGTGTGTGTGACACGTATCTTTAACGTTAAGTATACTGCGAGAACACAATTGTCAGTGAGGTAAAGGAGGCAGTTTTATTATTAGTCAAGTTTATTCTATGCTATACACGCTGTATTCACACTTTGGAATATTTGGTATATGTGCACATTTAACATGATTAACCTATGCTCCGCTGAACGATATAAGCTTAATGGAAGAAGAGACTGATCTTAAACTAAGCAAAAACTAGCCTAAACTAATTTTGTAAGCAAAAAAAAAAGAATGAAAATAAACATAAATAAGATAAAAAATCTCGGAACTCAATGTTGACACACTAAATTAATCATCTGTTTGTGAGTGGAAACAAATATTTGCACAACACTAGTTCCCCATACTGGGGGTGGGGTGGCAAATATTCATGGGTGGGAATGAATATTTGTTCCCCCCGGGGAACACATATTTGCCGAATATTTGTTCCCGGGGGAACAGTTATTCCTTCAGGCCGGTTGTTTTATGTCATATAGGAAAGGTATATACCCTCAGACATCTCAAATATTCTCACGGCACACCCACATCTTTTAATTTGTTTATAGTTTTTGCGGCGGGGGGGGGGGGAGTGAGGCAATTCAGTTCACACGCGGATCCCTTAAAGACGGGTGGAATTTTTTGTGGACTATGGTATCTCCCACCAAATGTCTAAAAAAATCTTTCAGATTACTGCATTGCAGTTGAGTTTAAGGCAAAGATACGGTAACTGAAAACATGTTGACACTTTCTAAAAACCACATGAACGGTGGCAATTTTCCTTAATTGGTACGCAGTATATATTGATTTAAGCATTTGATCTTACCGCCGTTCATCTACACTTTTTAGCTGCATTCTGCACAAATAAACCAATGTTCCATTCGAACTCTTGACCTCACTTTTGAGAAAACCCCGGTATTCGTCTATCTTGCCTTTCCATTGACGTTCGTTTCGGCCGCTAGTGCGGCCGCTTTAGTCGAAATGGTTAAAGTCTCAAGGCCAGCTGCCAATCATATTTAGAAAAAAGACACTCTTACGAGCAGTGAAAGCCTAGTGGGACATTTTTTTTATGTCACAAGAGGCCATAGTTGATGGGAAAAAGAAAGAAAAATTCTGCAATTATGCAGTTTGTCCTATAAAAGTTGGATCGCAGAATTTTGGCAAAAACAAGTCGCGTGTTGAATGTATGTACACAAATTGCCTCTTCAAAATTAATATTTGAGAAATCGAAGAAACAAGGTTGATAAACTATAAAGTCAAATAAGAATTGCGGGAAATTAAAAAAAACAAACCCCCCCAAAAATACAAAAAAAAAAAAAACAAAAACGAAAAAACCAAAAACCAAAAAAACCAAAAAAACCAAAACCCCCTCCCCCCCAAAAAACAAACACCGCCCCCAAAAAAACCAAAAACAAAACAAAACAAAACAAAAACAAAAAAAAAAAAAAAAAAAAAAAACAAAAAACAAAAAACAAAAAACATGTACTAAAGCGTTAGACCATTTTTGGGGCCAAGCGGGGGGTTCCGTTTTGACCCGACGGGGTTCAAACGGTACCAGCTTCCCTTTGACTTTAACCCTGTCGCGGTGAGAATCAGTTCGAATCAGTGGTTTTCCTTTGTGCACGGGTTGGGTGTTTACCCGGCTCCAGGGAAGCTGTTTACTTCAGATATTTTATTTTGACCGGCCACTCCTACTATTATCCTTCAAATACTCTCCATTAACAAGAAATTCGAAGAGCTGAAACATGAAATCGACCGATATTTCATTCCTAAGGACTTCTTGTCCGCCTTGAGTGAGAAAGTGTCAGGAATTTTCTGATGAGTGAGAAAGCTTCACTGGGGGTCACAAGTGGTCATAATATACATATTTTTTTTAAAAATACCTGTGCCAATAAGCATAAGATGTACACATGTACCCATCATCATCATCATCATCATCATCATCATCATCATCATCATCATCATCATCATCATCATCATCATCATCATCATCATCATCATCATCATCATCATCATCATCATCATCATCATCATCATCATCATCATCCACCACTTACAGTGCGCTATTTTCTCCAACTTTGCCGATCGTGATTATGTGCGGGTGATTCGGATCAAAGCACCGATGATGACCATCAAAGGAAGTTGATTAAATCCTGCCCCACATGTTGAAAAAAAGGTGAAATGTGATTTTGTACAACATTTGTCTGCTTCATTATTGCCGATTAAATGTTTTTTTTTTGTCAGTGAGAGTACGCAGAAAAGTTGCGCAGTTGCAACTGCGTCCTGGTCAATGAGGACGCTCTGACTATCATAGCGTCACGTGATCGTCGCACATGCGCGACATTATCATCAGACATTGAGCATTTCTTATACGTATATATATATATATATATATATATATATATATATATATATATATATACAGGTCAGATCCAAAAATAGTCAACACATAGTGAGAAAATTTTGTTATTTTTTTCTAGTTCCCAATGTACTTTGGTAAGGATACATGTTTATAAGTGTTAAACGTATACAATTGCCAACTAGCAATACTTTTCTTTTGAGAAAGAGCAGGAGATATAGACCAGAAGTGATTTTTCAGTGCGACAGGACGGAAATATTTTATTGGCTGGCTTAAAAGTATTTTTCCTCTATCAGATTTCAAAGTTAGAAATTAAACTGACCTGAAGTAGTTGTGTATAAAACTTACACAACAGAAAGTATGCCTTCTGTATTTTCCATTTTGTTGCTACTATTATGGCAAGTATTCCGCCCGTCGCATTTTTACATTCATTTAGTTACTTCCCAAAACAAATAATGTCCCTTCCTTTCATTTTAGCAATGAATGGGACTTACATAAATAAGGGAATTCCGTGTAAAGAGTTAATTTAAGAATTTCGGCCCGTCGCATTGTTACATTCATTTTGTTACTTCTTAGAACGCTTAATGTCCCTTGTAAAATTTACAGTGTCTGAGCTATCAAATTTTGTACAGTCCTTTCATTTTACCAATGAATGGGACTTACATGAATAAACGAATTCTTCGTAAAGAGTGGGTTCATTAATGCGACAGGACGGAATTTACATGACTGTCTGTGCATATAGGCTAGGTGCAACGCTAAGATAGGCCAACGCTGTTATTTCCTTCAAGTTGTCCAGATAATCATTCCATGGGTATGGCTCAGAGTAAGCTGTTCATTCTTATTTTAGCTTTTGCCACCAAAGAATCTCTACAATTCTCGTAGAGATCATGCAATAGTAATGACCTTGAAGGATGGATTCGAATACTGAATGACCAGGGTACCTCAGATGTACGATTATTGACCCAAGATATAAAAAGTAATTTAAATTATAATAAGATGGTAATATCACTCTTCTGAATCAGATTTAAAGTGTTTCCTTTATTTTTTGTATTTTTGCTGTTACAAATGAAAAAATAGGTAGGCAGAACAGCCAGTGTGTTCACGCTGTGTGAATATTCCATAAGGCATGGAGACAATACCAGCAAAGGGTACGCAGAGCACTGCACCCACCTTTCAGACAGGGTAGAGTTTTGAGTCAAATTTCTTAAAACAAGCATTTGTAATGGTAATGGTGGCCTCATGCCGGCTTACATATATGCCTTACTTGGCTGGAGCGGCGGGTGAGTCTGCAGAATTTCAAACATATGTCTTTATAGACATATCCCTCTGTTGTCAGCATCCCCCATACGGATCAACTAATCTGGCCAGACTAGCTTGTTATCACTTATGATTATGCATCATCATAACTACCAAAACCAATCATGTGAAGTAATTCCTTTATATTGGCATTTGAAGTCATTAATTATCCATTTCCTGTCCTGGCTCATAAAGCTGGCTGAGTCAGAGACACAGTCATTTGCTGTGATTGCAGCGAGTAGCATAAATGAATGAATGGCCTTTATTGCAACTGCACCATTTCGTATATATCCATGGTATTTTGTTGATGGGTCTGAAAAAAAAACAACAAAAAACCACACAGTCTACATCAAAAAGATCCCCCATCAGCAAACCTGTTGTGAGCATAAACAATACTTACAAACACATACATATAAATATTATAAGAATTGTACAACATAACAATATAAAAAAAATCATACAAACATATGTGTATCGAGTTGAACTAAAAGAATAGGATACCTTTCCATGACAGCTTTTCTCTGATTTGTACAGATTCTGTTATAAATTTTCCCAAATTCCAAATTACTTCCACGTCATCACATTTTATTAACTTAATAAATTTATCTTACGGAGTTACATATTCAAAATCGGCTAAAAATTCTGACACGTTCTCAATAAGTTGTTTCCTGGCTTTACAGAACTTTTGACAAATGAGAAGGTAATGAAATCCATCTTCGAATTCAAACCACAAGTTACATATTCTGTCATCTACTGGTACTTTAACTGGCCTTTTGTGTCTCCCTTTTTCAATATTTAAATTAAGTTCACTGATTCTTAATCGGGTTGAGTTTCTTCTTTCATCTATCTCCTTCAATACCAGTGAGTAATTTTCCATTTGAAACTTTGATTTGAATTTTGAATATGTTCTGAATTTTTATGTGGGAAACATTGTCTAGAAAAGTAAGTGAGGTGGCCAGACCTAGGGTCCCAGCGCAAAACCATGCCTTGCCATGAGCAAATCACTGGTGAGCTGCTGATAGCTCACCTAAAATCTTCTCAGGTAAGCAATCAGGGGAGCTGCCAATATTATCCCTTTACAAAATGTGTTGCATTGATGAGTGATCTGCAGCACACCTGGGGTGTTACATATGTGTGTGGGTGTGATGGGGAGTGGTCACTCGCCTTTTATATGGCAAGGCCTGAAAATGAACAACCCTGGGTCTGCTCAGCAGGCAAGTCCCATGGGTAAATGTTGTAAACTTATTATCCACAGCATTAGATGGCCCCGAAACATCTACACTTTGGTACTTCACATTCCATTAAGCTTATGGCTGGATGAAAATTTCAAAGGTCCAAATGACCTTGACCTTTGACCTTTATAGGTTACATGTAAATTGCAAAAATGTACAGTGTTACAAACACCACAATTTAAGTCCAACATGATTAGAATTGGATGGACATTGGCCAAATTATGGCTACGTGAAACTTTCAAAGGTCCAGATGACGTTGACCTTTGACCTTTGGGGGTCAAATGTAATTTCCAAAATGTGCAGTGTTGCAATAGCTACAATTTGAGCCAAACATGATCAATATTGGATAAAATTGACCAAGTTATGGCTAGAAGAAAGCCACCATCGAAAGTGGCCTTTGACCTTGAGATGACCTCTACCTGAAGTGAACTTTGACCTTTAAAATGATATTTGACCTAAAATTGTCCTTTGACCTTGACATGACCTTGACATTTGAGATGACCTTGGCCTTGCTATGATTGAACTCCAATACACTAGGAACTATATCTACTATAGTATATAAGATATTGAAGATTTAAAACTTTAATTAGCCCTCATTTGCATAATTTTGAAAAGTATAACCTATCATTATAAAAAGGCCTCACTTCATCCATAGAAGTATAATTGTGCCAAGTTTTGAGTTTCTACGTATAATACTTTTCAAATGAAATGTCGGACAAATTTGCCGGTAAAGAAAGAAAGAAAGAAAGAAAGAAAGAAGAAAGAAAGAAAGAAAAAAGAAAGAAAGAAAGAAAGAATTACTAGAAAAACAGTATGTCTGTGTTGGCACACAGACATAATTACCGTTTTCAGAAAATGGATTTGTACCATTCCGTCCCGTCGCGTAAACATTTTTGACTGATAAAAAGGATAAAATCAACAGAGCTGTGCTGAAAACCTGTTGACATTATTCAAACTTCTACATGTACCACAGGGGTGATATTGATATATTGATTCCTGTTAAATACTTAAGAGTTTTGTATCAGAGCTCCAACAAGTTATCAATTCCGTCCCGTCGGAAAAAAAGACTATTTTGGATATGACCCCCCCCACATATATATATATATATATATATATATATATATATATATATATATATATATATATATATATATATATATATATATATATATATATATATATATATATATATATATATATATATATATATATATATATATGTAATATTAAATGGTAAAATATGTTCCAGGCCATCGTGGTCATTCATGTAATCGAGCTTTCCGAAGAGTATAGTTTCCCCTTTAGGACTCTTTCAATGACAAGTTTTGAGCAGGTCAACAGCTTTCGGCTGTATGCTTTGGGACCGTTGACTCAGACAATTCTTATGATTATGGCCCCTGGATGCTGGCATTTGAATGAAAGGTCGGTTTACACCAAAAAAAAAAAAAAAAAAAAAAAACCCGAGTCTTTTGAATCGTTATATCAATTAAGACTGCACGAACTTTTGTCGAAATATTGGCACTGGAAGAGTTAGTAAAAGTGACGGGGTCAGCCTGTCTCGCATGCTCGGGGAGAGTGTTCCACAACTGAAAATGTTCGGTTTACAGCGCTCTCCATCTTGCAAACAGACAATACCAGTTTGGTCTGTACGGCAGCGCAGGAAACGATGTGGGTTGTAGCCGCTTGTAGACGGGTAAAAGACGCGTAAGACGTCACGCAGGTAACTGGTTGCTATGTCACGCGAACATTTTGTCTGTCGTACATGGTACCTTGCAGACTTTTCTCTGATGTATCAGAAGCCAATTAATGTGGGGATTGTTACAGGAGACCTGGGGTTATGTGGTCAATTTGCTACTTTTAATAACAACCCCTCGCTACCTGCATCCTCTGTATAGGCGTACACGCAATTTCGTACTTTGGGAGGCCCGGTTACAATAATGCGTCTTGCAACTAAAGCAAGTCTTGCTGCTTTTATTGCCTTATTGGTTAGAAATATGATTTGAGAGACGTTGCATGAGTAATAGGCTGCAGATTTACCTGAGGACATACCTATCCATTTTCAGAGCATAGTATTGACATGTACCAATAAGAAGAATTTTTACGCGTAGCAATCAGCGTGATTTATATATGTACCAATCAGTAGAATTTATACATGTGCCAATTAGCAGAATTTATGCCGGTACAAATCAGAAGTATTTAAACATATATCAATCAACGAACTTTAGAGCTGTACCAATCTGCAGAATTTAGACAGATACCAATCAACAGAATTTATATATGTTTCAATCAGTAGAATTTAGGCACGTATCAATCAGAGGAATTTATATGCTTGTACCAATCAGCATAATTTAGACATAACTAAATAGGAGAATTTATGAATGTGCCAACCACAGAGTCTGGATATATACTTAATAGAATTTACACATACACTTAACAGATTTACGGGTCCTCGCGATCCATTCTGCCGCAAATATTAGGTACATGAGGAACCTGTCTGGGGGTTTGCAAGTAGTCTCAAATTCAGACAACTCTTGCTTGCCTCAGAGGAGCTTCGATTCCCCGAAGATGAGAAAGATTCCACTTTTATACTGACTAGAACTCGAAACATGTCAGTAGCCCCTGCTCAGAAGTATGTAACCGAAGCTGTTACTTGTGTGTGACCCTGGACTAAAGATGTCATGTCTCCAATTTGCGAGCATTATCGGAATGGAATAAAACACCACAAAGACGGGGTTTGTGTAATCTCATTTGGTACTTAGACCAACTTTCACACAAAATTTAACCCCCATGCAGCACTTCACAGAAACGTAAGACGCGGCTGCCATTGAACTGTCCCTGAAAGCCTTTAAACGCGGGTAATTCTATCATCCTTGAAAGTAACTTGGGATTGGAAGTTAGTATATGCCCGCTAAGACAATGTGTAAATATGTGTTTGCGAACAGTTATACCTTGTTAGGCAATGTCTAAATCCGTTATATTTTGGGTTTTGTGACACTGCATTCTATTTTCTCCAAGTGAGGGCAACTTCACAGTGCACACAACCAGAAACATTTTGGAGTGACAGTTAAGGATGCTACTTGCCTGGATAAGGATCCTGCTTAAGTTCCATAATGGGCCTAACACTCCGTCTTTTAACGTCTTGGTTCAATGAAATGTGCATCTCTTGATCCAACCAAAATTGTGCTTGCTCGTACAGCGGGCCATTTTACTCAAATATGTATTTCAAGATATCTGCAATATCATTTAAGATATCTACAACTAAATTGAAGATATATTCAATTCAAATGAGGATATCTTTCAGCTTAAATTTTAAAAAAAGTCTTAAATTAGATTAGATATATCTTTGATTGAATTAGATATTTTTCAAAATTGTATTTGACTCTCTCAGTGCCAAGTTTTGAAGGAATCAAGACTTTCTGAGGCGCGCTTAAGTGCCTTGCACCAAGAGCGTTTGGAGGGAAGCTGCTTACCGAGACGTTTTTTTTTTGTGGTCGCAGCAACTCGAGACATGCTGGCACTAAGAATGAGAGGTCGATTTGCAAGAACACGAATCTGGTGTGGTCATTTTTATCCAGAGCACGTCGCTTTTGTCAAACTTGGTAATGAAAGAGTTAAAATATATTGAATTATTGTTTTTAAGGTACCTTAATACTTGATTGAAGATATCCTAAATTTTAAATTGAAGATATATTAAATTGAATCGTGGATGTGTTCCGGGATGGCCGACTGGCACTAAACAAATTACGTTGTTACAAGGAATGCTGCCTTAGTGCCAGCTCAACAAAAGTGTTCTGCCTCAAAGTGACCACGAATAGGTGATTGTTTTGCTTTGATAAATGAGCACATGCTATTAACTCGTATGGCTATTATAATTTTTGCGATGAAGAAACATTTGCCAGCCAGTTGCCTGCAAAGCAGACCAAGCTCCGTGTTACGCAGCTTGGGTCTGCTTTGGAGGCAAGCCAGTCAGCGACACCGCGGGGAATGAAAAATGGGGACCACGCATGATGTAGTTCACTGTGTTTGCCGTAATGTGGACGAAATGAAAAAAAGAAAAAAAAGAAAAAAAGAAAAGAGAAATAAATACAGTGCGTATGTTTCTGCCAGAGGCCACCTCAATGATTGCGAAACAAAATTTAGAGGAAATTGCTCACATCACTGCCATTTGAGACACTTTTCTTCACAATAAACGATCGGCTTGTTCATATATTGAGGGACAATGAAGACAAATGAGCAGTTCGTAATTTTAATGGAAAATTGTCAATGTCATTTGTGAGGTATGGCAAAGGTATGCTTCTTATAAAAAAATATCTAATTTTTTTTGGAGGATATCTTTAATTATATTAAAGGTTTTAAATTGAATACATCTGTAATTGGAATAAGGATATCTCGAGTGAATTAAAGTTATCTTGAAATGAATTATAGATGTTGAGAAAAGAATAATAGGTAAGCTTGAAACAATTTGGCAGAGATCTTTAACGCAATTGAAGATATCTTAAACTTAATTCCAGATATATTTACATTATTACGGATATATGCGTATCCATAATTCGAATTAATGATACTTGCATTTATATTCATAAATCTTTCTCTATTTCAAGATATCTTGAATTATTTGCTTTGGTTTTTTTCTTTTCCCTTTCTTGTGTTTTATTTATTGAAAACACCAGTCTTCATGCGATGCTGCTGCTACCTGAGGAGAGGGATATATAATAGCTTTCAGCTACTTTTCCGATCCTCTTTAAAGAAAAAAAAAGTAATAGGTTATAATTAGAATAATTGAATAATTTCAAGGTATTTTCAAATACGTGTTTCATACTAAAGCGGTCCGCCATATGCTGGACCGCCCGTCGAAACGTCTGCGCTGCCTGTGCGCATGTCTGTTGAGCTATACAGTGAGTGTGTCCATCCATCCGTTCGTCCGTCCACCCATCCATCCAAGTGAAAAGTAAATCTAGCGTAGCCGGCAAGTGGGTTACTTCTCAGTGAAGTATGGCACAAGGAAACAGACACCAAGAAGGATGAACGGCTTACGCATGGCACAAGGTCATCTTGCTATGGCAATATTCTGACTTTGAATCTGTGAAACGGGTCGACCAAGGAGACAAGAAGCCTGCTATGTTCATTGTAGTCCCAGTTTTGCTTGTTTTTGGCCCATGAAACTGCCGACCCGAGAAGCCACATGTAAAAAGAGGGACCGCAGTTCACTTGGCCCCAGGCTGCGGTTTGACTCAGTTCTCCAACGTGGAAAGTTCACTCTTTCACCGCCAAGCACAACTCAAGTTGTGCACCTCTGATGTACCCTACTGATTGAAACTTCAAATTTATCGTAAAGAGAACGTTCATTTAAGTACAAGCATGTCTGTATTTTCACGCAAAAGGAATGGTCATGTCAACGCAGTTTTCTCGTTTTATGGGGGTGGGTGGGTGGGATGGGGTTGGGTGAGTGATGGTGGGGGAGGGAGTGGGAGCTCATATCGCCAAGAGCGCGCTGGGGAAAGCTACAGGCTCAGTCTAAAATCTAATATTGGATGAGTTGACAGCTCAATTTTAACTGTCTCAGATCACCTATTTCCTTTCTTTGCCTCGCCGTCGTGACTGCTTACTGGTTGACCAGGAGGAACGGTGTCTTGTCAGTTACCATTTAGCGCATGGACGTATCATTCACTTATACACTGAAGCTATTCGCTTTGAAGAAAACGGAAAAGCCAGTGTATACTTCATGTTTGCGTAGTTTTGTGAATCTGAATAAACGGTTTACAAAGTGTAGTAGCAGTGAACATTTCCCCAAACGAAAGATGGATTCAGTAGTTCTCACTGACATCTATGTAGCTTTAATCTTGTGGAACATAGCGTAACGAATGTTTAACAATTAGCATTAATGTACTTCCTTCAAGTTTATCGATAAGCTTCTTCGTATTATAAACTTTCTCTTTTTTCCCCCACAGGAGTAAAAACGTTAAAGTACAAGGCAGAGTGTACATATTTGCGGTATTTTATGTACCTTGCTTCAACGCATTCCTTTAAACAGGCCTTTAATAACGTCAAGTCAAACACATGTAAAGAGACAGATGCCCTTAAAAAGTGTGGTTTTCCCAGACAAGTCACCTAAATTTATCCAGAGGAACATACTTTGGTACAACACCTACAATGAGAGGTACGTTAAGGTGTGGTAGTCAATCACTATGTTGCTAGTTAATGAAAGCCTGCATGCTACAAAAACATACATGCGTTAATACATACATACATACATACATACATACATACATACATACATACATACATACATACACACATACATCCTCCTAGTTAAAAATAAAGCTGCCTTCAATATCTTTGTCTGAAATGAACGATTTGACAGAATAGGACCATGCACAAATGTGTTGTTGGATGGAACACTAAGTGCATCTTTTGGTCATAATTTTCACTGATACGCATCTGTCACTTGCTTTCTCTGCTGACTTTTTAAACCTTGACTCTTTGACCATACCCGCTGGAGTACATATTTGTCACACAAAACGCGTAAGACTTGAGAGTCGGCGTTTTAGACAAACAAGTTTACAATACGTATTGAAAAATGTGCTCATTCGCAGCGTAATTATATGATCAATGATTATCAATGGAGCAAAGTCAATCCGTATATATATATATATATACTGTACTGAACAGCACCACAAACATTACGTGCATGCGCTGATATTTCAATAAAGTCTATATATGCTTTCAAGCAAAGTGATATTTCCCCGTTATTGTCCGTCGCACACTGACTGAAGATTGTTTCCCACAGTTAAGGCATTTGGAACTTTTATGCCAAAAGGGGTTAAGTATGGGTCTAGCCTTGTTCAGACTCCATGTTGTCAGACACAATTGGTGCGCCGCAAAACTTTCTTTGCTGCGGCTCCTCCAAATCCTGTTGGTTGACAGCGAAGGTAGGTCCTATTGATACACGCACAATAGGAACAATGTCAATCTTGGACGCTTGATGGCTAGTCTTTCAATACGTCTGCAGATTAACCCGTGCGCGATCAGTTTATCAACGAAGTCGAACAGGCAACGCCGGCGAGCTCTTGCAGTTTGGCGTGAATACGTGTCATCTTGAAATTTGCGTCAATTTCAGGAGTAAATGTCCGGAACCGATTAGGAAGAAGACGTATATGAGTAATGACTAACTTGCGTAATTAGGTAGCAAACGCCGTCTGTCTGCACAAGAAAACTCCAAAAGAATTAGGAGAGGTCACAATTAGTAGTTTCGTGAGTATTCAAATGAATACGCAACAGGATACACTGACCTCTTGCGGACCAGACTTGTGTATTCCTATTAGATTATGTGTTGAAGTCACCTGAATGAACTGCTTACTTTTTGAGGCATATGATATGAAACTGTCAGAATCAATAACATTTTACAGTTTAATTTACCAGGGAAAAAGTGCTTCTATGCAGGGGTTTTCATGTTAAGTTATAAGTTACAAGTTACAATGGAAATTAAAGGGAATGCACAATTCTATCGCTTCTCACTGAAGTTTCCTCTACAGGAGGAATACACTTCTGCAGGAGGAAAACAGAAAGCTTCTATTTTTGCTCTTTTGTAAAGGGACTGGTTTAGATGAAAGTTTTAGATCGTGTCCTCGTGCACCGTATGCTTAGCAAATGTGTTTTCATTCCGGCGAATTTCGAGAATAACGCAGTTCATCCTAATGAGTTTCTAGAGAGAATAGAGTTTACCCTGCCAAGCTAGAAAATACACGTTTGTTCAACCATTTTCCGGTAAAATACACTTTTGCCTAATGAGTTTCTAGACAAATGCAACGTATCAAGATGAGCGTTTTAAACAATGTTTTGTCCTTGTGTGATGTAAGAATAATGTAATTTGACCCAAACGTGTTTCTAGAAAGAAGAGTTTTGTTGTGGCGATGGTCACCACAAGCGATGAATATTTTGTGTCAATTTTTGTTAGCAGGGGTTAAAATATGTTAAGCTGAAGGGCCCAGACTTATTTTTCTGTTGTGTATTGTATTCAATTATGCCTTGGCATTTTTGTCTCTTTTGTTGTCGGCATGGAGCATGTGTCATGGAGCATGTCAACAACACTCGAACACATATTTGTTCTATTAAAAAAAAAAAAAAATCGAAATTTTCAGTCAACTTGCTTGGAGTGTTTGAAGTAGGCAGGACTCACTTCTGTTGCAAATGTTAGAGGTCACAAGAAAGCCTGTGTAAGATTTGACAGAGCTACAAATAAAACACGCACACGCATACACGCACGGAATAGGATAAAAAAACTATAAAACTTGATTGATCTATTACGTCGCCGCCAGAGAAGACAACGGTCAGTTAACGCAATAGCAGGGTATCAGGTGCATTTCAACTTGTCCATATTTGGCAGCAAAAATTTAATAAGCACCATATTAACGTCACTGATAATCCGCGAAATACATGAAAACTTTCTTGACCACATAACAAAACTTTTGGTACAGAATGTTTGGACAAATGAAATATGTGAACTGTAAAGCAAGACACACAGACAAGCAGTGAAGGGCACAAGGAAAGCAAAAAGGAACAAACATGGCGGGAAAGGTGGACCAAAACAGATACTTCAAGGTAACTTGTGAAAGCTGGCAAATTTGCTACCGCTACATGAAATATGCTTTTATTGGCGCTAGAGAGAAATGCGCATGCGTTAAGCAGCGTCACGCGTTGCCTGTCAAATGAGAACAACTTATGAATTATTGCAAAGTGTCACACAAGCGGAACAATTGAAGTTTAACAAAATAGATAATGCTCAATGCTGTTGGATTTTTGTCGGGCAGAACTTGATTGGCGATAAGGTGACTTCTTTATGACAAAGAAAAGGCAAGCGTATATCAGTTAAATTTTCCTAGGTGACAATACTGATTGTTACGCACGAGTTGAGTTTAGATAAAGTAAGGAAACTAAACTCAACCGATAAACTTTTAAGACCATTCAGAAATTAAATTTCGTCAGACGAAGATCAATTACACCAAAGACGCAAAAGACCAGCGGCCAAGAACGTTAATCCAATCAAGAGATGAAGATTTGTTTAGCAGTAAGTTTTTTATGTGCTTAACTGGGCGTGGAAGCTGGAATGACACCACTTTTGTACTTTCAAAATCATTCAAGGTTTCACATTTGAACTGCCCCTTATAAGCGTAATTTATAATGTTAAAAATTTCGTTCAATATTCGTCAAATGTACAATGTTCAAGGACAAACGCTAAAACTTAGCATCACAAGTGTCAATAACACACCCACACGTTTTATATATGTGTAAAAGTTAGAATTGCATCTATGTCTTTTATGCGTGTGAAAATATCGACAATTCAAAATTCCAAAATTAACGTTTTTCAAATTGCCACGACATTTCTTCGGTATTCATTGAATGCTCAATGGTTAATGGCACAAACGTAGAAGTTGCAATGGCAGCTCTTGTCTTCTTAAGCTTTCCAATCTCGAAGATTTCAAATGCCACTAATTTGCACGATTTGCCACATTTCTCTCCACTGTGAAGACAGAACGTCATGCATGAAAACATACACGTGCCAAGTATGGACTTTCTATTTACTAGAAGTCCAAGATCACCTCGGTGCAAGACATAGAGGCCACAAAAATTAAGAAATAAAGAAAAAGGAACAAAGAATCCATGATATATGGATAGAAGTTCAAAGTTCATGATATATGCATAGAAGTTTAAAGGCATATTATTTTGAAGGTATTAAAGATACAAAATTTCAAGGTTCGAGTATGCATAATTTTACATGTTTATTTCTTAAGATGAAAGCGCAAAAACGACACGATATGATTAGATACGATACAGCGCAGCCCAGCCCAGTAGAGTACAGTACAGTACAGCCCAGCCCAGCCCAGCCCAGTACAGTGCAGTACAGTACAGTACAGTACAGCCCACCCTAGCCCTGCCCAATATAGGACAGTACAGCCCAGCCCAGCCCAGCCCAGCCCAGTGCACTACAATACAGTACAGTACGGTACGGTACAGTACAGTACAGTACCTTTATTAAACCGCGGAAGCTTTATTTAGTTTCAGAACTAGCCTCTTTCCCCTTTCACGCACACATCCTAATGTTTAACCAGTATTATGGCGAGTTGTTGTCCCTATGTATTGCGAAGTCCGAGAAAAAAGAACATGTCATCTGATAGAAGATAGAAGACAGAAAGAAGAAAGTTCAGAAATAAATAAGCCGAACTGTACACTTGAGTCAAGTGCTAAGCCAAACAATTACGATTTGTATCTTTACAAAGTACCATTAACACGTGTCTGCAAACATTTCAGGGGCTGTGTTGGGCTTTAGGATAATTGAGCCTCTTTAAAGGGCTTATTGGATTATTTGCTCAGAAATAAGGACTATTCGATTATTTCACATGAATAAATTCCGACACGAGTAGAGTCACAGCTTGTTGTCAGAAAAGTATTTGTGTCTTTTTGTCCAGAACCACTTCCGAACAGTCATTACCCTATTCTGCAGTCCGAGCCCTTTACTCTCCAAACGCTAACCTGTCACTGTATGACCTATATAAAAGACAATTTTCCAAACTAACAAATGAGTGTAGGGTCGATTTATCAGTATTTGAGAGAAAGAAATAAACATGGATTTAAAACACAGAAGTGCTATAACATATATAGCATAAATAGACTAAAAATAATGTATTGTATTTTCGCAGATATCACTAATGACTCAAAATCGTAACAATAATTAAAAAGAAGCCCACAATGAAATAGTATTTTGACCAATGTTCAATGGGAACTATGTCCAAAATAATGAAGTTGAAATTTCATGTAAATGTCTCATATGCAAAATTTCATACCGCACGTGAAATTAAGGACATTTATACTACAAGTTAGTCATCGAATTTACCTGGTTTAAGAGCAATATATATTCCCTGATGGTACCTTTCTGAACACAATCTAAACTGTTCTTTTGTCCCAATTTTTGTGGTGTTTCTATGTCTGTAGCAATACACACTTCGCATTTGTACTGATGAGAACAAAACCTGCCTCATCAGCTATATATTAATACAAATTTGCAGGAAAAAACATTGCTTTTTACATTGCATATATGTATATATATAATGTAAAAAGCAATGTTTTTTCTGCAAATTTGTGTTTATAATACACGCACAATTCTTCGCCATTATCGGCACAAGAATTGTCATAGCTTCGTTAAAGGAGCATCTTCATGTTTAGTCAGGGCAATGCGCAAAACAGATCCGCACGATCCATTTTTTAAGCGCGCGTGTTTGAAGATATTCTCTAAGAGACTGCCAGCAAACAACAATGGCCCATGCACCTCGTGACCACAAATGCGTGACCAGAGACCATTTATATCAAAAGAGGTCATTGACATTGCTGTCCTGATAAGGTCATGAACCCTGACATTGAAACAATGTCTGTGTTGTATCAAAACTTAAATGCACAGTTTTCCTGACGAGTGACCAGGCTTGGCACCACAGCTGCAACTAAATGCAGCAGGTTGTGCTCATCGAGGAAACATGGGCAGAAAAAAAAATCAAAGTAGTCGCCCTATGTCATTTCGGTCAACAGGTAAAGACAAGAATGACCATGAATTACGACCAAGTAGCGATGTCTACCTTTGAAGTTGGTAATTTCGGTCGATGACTTTTCAGATTTGATTTTCTTTGATGTATCGCAAGGACCGGGACCCAGGGGCCATACATTTCCAATTTCTTGTGCAGCTGATGTTATATCCCTAGTTTATGGCAACACGAGAGACTATTAAGCCATGGTATATAGGTATAAAGTTCTGTGAAGTGCAGAACCAATTTAGGTTTATTGATCACTCCAAGGTTTAAAAAACTCATATTACACTCTTAATACATTCCCGATCAAACCGGTCTACATCGACCTGTAATTTTCAAATGTCGTCTGCTTCATCCATATTATGAAATACTGTCCTTTCTGAAAAAAAAAATAGGGAAGAGTTACCAAGATGACAATAGTCAACAGCTTTCTTCAAAGTGCGTTAGGAGAAGGCGCTTAACTCAGTCCAACAAAAAGACTTCTTCAGAGTTAATAGGCTTGTAGCTTGGCGGCAGGGAATACTAATTTGGCTGGGCTACAATATTATAAACATTTCAATTTCACGAGTTTCTCTAGTGTGTGAGGAATGCGAACTTAAAACCATTGGTATTTCATAAGTGCGATGACAAATACACGACATTTAGTGTGCGTGAAAAATGCACAGAAGGGCTTATATTTGATTTAAACATACATATTTTCACGGCATCACCCATTAGTACAATGCATAGGATGACTAATATGTGGAATCTCCAAACATGAACAAACGCACAACTATGTGGAGAACACATTGGACAAAACAAAACTATGTTACCAACACAAACCCACTTAAAGATTTATGATACCCTACTGCTCATCTGCGTCTTTGTACTATTGATTAGTGAATGATAGCACTACTGCAAGTACCAGATAATGATTGTCACAAGTTGAGATTATAAAAGAAAATGACACTTCACTGTAGACTCAGGATAGACTAGGTCACACATTGAAATAAGAAGAAAAAGAGACCCTGCACTAAAAAATAGGGTAGACTTAGGGTTGACTCTACCAACTGCTGAATACTGTACAGTTAAGAAATAGATCGCCTTGTTTCATTAATAAAAGTGTGAACAGGATCAAAGTTATAATGGTTAAATTATCTGATAGGTCTTGACTGCCAAATAGAATTTCCATTACTCTATTCCTGGCAGCATAAGTAAGAAGATTTGGATAAATATTGGGGGCTAAAATGGCGCTAATAATACCCAAAAGTTTAACTCTACTGCGGGCAAAAATTGGCCAAAATAGTAGGAAACGTGGTGCATCTTCGGAAGGATGTGAACAGGGACAAGTTGGACACGGTTGGATGCAGACCCTCTACAAGTCATGATAAAGCTAATAAACCCAAAGGCGTGGCTGTGTGTGGCAAAATGTTAGTAGCTCTGTTACCATGGTTACCATGAAAATGAAAGCCGATAACTTCATCAACTGCTAGGATAATGGCTTTTAGCTGAGACCTGGAAATCTGAAGTGAACATTGTTTTATAGTACTATCGGGTAGAAAAGAGTTTTCCAGGCGTTGTGTCTTGTTTTGAATGCGGCGTACCTGACAAGGTTGTCGGGTCGTGCAGCCGTAAAAGACACAGGGTAGAAGGTTAAAAGGATAGGGACGCATTAAATGATGGTAGACTTTGAAGAAAAGAACAAGTTTTAAATATTTGCGTCCATTAGCCAGTGTAAGCCAGCCAAGTTTCCGTTATTGATTAACATGTTAAGTGTGCTTTAGCCAAGCAGTACAGATTTTGGCGGTCTCAACCTGTACAGATTCAGATAGGTGTGAGAGGCCCTGGTCGCAACTGTCAAATAGGACACAGCCATTCTCAGGGATGGGGTGAACCAGGGAAAGATAGAGTCCAGAAAAGGTATTGCGGAAGTGTTTGTATTTGAACTGCCGAAGCAGGAAATCCTTTGGCCATGTTTGTTGATAATACGAGTGAGGTGAACATACCAAGACAAGTTATGCTCAGGGTCATACCAAGGTGAGTACGGGTGTCACCATCGGGTAGAGCCGTATTTTCCAAGAAGAAGGGGGGGGGGGAGTGAGGTTTGTAACGTTGAGCACAAAAACAACAGATAAGGATTTGAGAGCATTAAAAGTTAGACGCCATTTCTTTCCCCTGGTCTGTACGGAGAGAGGATTTGTGTTCAAAAGACGGTAGGAGTCAACAGGGTCGTTAACTACTACGAATAGAGAAGTGTCGTCAGCATAAAGTCTGGCATAAGGTTGTCGGGGAGGTCTTTAATGTACACTAAGAAGAATAGCCGACCCAAAAATAGATTGTTGGGTGACACCAGCTTCAATGGGTAGCCAAGAGCACGTTGATCCATGGATAACCACACGCTGGAGGCAGTTTGTCAGATAACTTTATACCCATGTTACAAGATTATCAGAAATGCCAAGTTCAAGTCTTAAAAGTAGATCGGGAAGCCAGGCAATATCGGAGGCTTTACATATGTCTAAGAAGACCATTCTGGCCTCCCTAGAATGCTCTAGGCCGTCGTAGATATATTGGAGGATGTACAAAAGTTGGTTTACAGTAGAGTCATCTGCCTCAAAACCAGAATTCCTGGAAGTGAGGAGATCATTCTGTGGCAGATATTCATAGAGGACATTGAAAGCTAAGCGTTCGAGAACTTTTGAAACGTTATGCAACAAGGCTATCGGACGATTGTCGGGTTTTTCATCTGCCTATCAACTTTTTTTAAATGCATGACATATTTTGGATTTTTTCCAAATGTTTGGAAAGTAAAACCTATATATAGATTAAAAGAAAGCCTGAAAATCTTATTTAGTGGCTTACAGATAGACTCGGTGGTATTCCTAAACAGGATATTTCCAATATTGCCAGAACCAGTAGCAGAGGGTAGCCCCAGAGAGCAAAGGACTTTTCTTGAGGATGTCATGTGTGTGTGTGTGTGTGTGTGTGTGTGTGTGTGTGTTGGGGGGGGGTAAGTTTAAAAGGTGAGCTTAAGTATGGGTGTAGCATCATTACCAGATTGAGCTTTGCATTGACTCAAGAACTAAGTGGTTAATATTCCATATTTTTCGCTTACGTGTAGGATGATGTTGCTATTGTCAATCATAGGAAGAATATCCTGATATAATTTTGCTCCTCGGAACAGACTTTGGTAATTTCCACCACTGCTTGGAATTGGATTTTTTGAAGAACCATATTTGTCTCTTTAAGGATTTTTTTTAAATAGGAGAAGGATACAGAGCAAAAATAATAAATGATCGGAGCTTGACAGAGCGGTTCAGACTCCACTGTCCTGGATAAGTCCTGGAGAGTGTAATTATACAGTCTAGGAAGTTGTTAGTATATTCACTTAAACTGGTAGGTCCATATATGAGCTGACAGAGGTTGAAACCAGAAAAAAATATTGATTAAAGATGTGCTTATATTATTTAGTTCACTGTCTGGGTTGCTCGATGTTCTAGTTGGCATACCTGTCATACAGATCACGAGTAAGTATTGGTTTGTGTGGATTGCTTTCAAGTGCAGTTGAGATTTAGGCAGATAAAGATTCTTGGAAAGAAGTCGCAGATATTAATAGTATGTCCGGGAGGGCGTTTATAGTTTCCAACTAATAAAATACCAAGGCGAGTAGAAATTTCGATCCATATGCACTCACAATTTTGGCCCCTCAAGACCTGGTCGCCATACGCAAGGCATGGGCAAATGGACACAGGTCAAGACTCCTCCACCTCCACCTGACTGACATTTGACACACCATTTAGTGCCACACATTTCAATCTCTGGAGAATGATTTCATAGTTGACCGTATCAAAGGCCTTTTGCAAATCTAGCAGCATCGCACCCGTATAAAGGCCTTCATCCACATTTAGTCATTTCAGCTAGGTAAATGAATGCCGTGTCCGTTGAGAAGGGTGTACCAAAATTGTTTTCAGTTAAAAAGCAATGCAAACAATTCTTTCAACTAACTTGTCCTGTTCATTCAAGAAGTCACACAGAGCATTCTCACTATAATCCTTCATTGAGCGCAGTAGGCCTACTTTGTGTGCACCATAGAAACCTTTGTTGTATAGTTTTCTTTGCAATTAGTTATTAAATGGTCACTTACGGCAAAGGGGATTGTCCCTCATAGGACAACTCTGTCTAAGTCTGAGACTATGATCAGATCAATCGTACTAGAACTGGTAGCAGAAATTTTTGTTGACTCTTCTGTGATCTACTTCATATCAAACATGTTCATGAAGTTCTTGAAAGATTTCTGTAAGCTATTGTCTCTTTCATGCAAGTCATTCATGTGTGTATTGAAATCTCCAAGAAAATAGCTTTCTTTACGGACACAATTTGGAGACTGCAGTAAAATGTCCTCAAGCTTGTTATAAAAGTCCTTCTTCGGGAAACAACCACTGTCTCAAATTGTGAAATCAACACAAACAGCCTCACATAGTGAGCAGCAACATCATTTGATGTATCAATTGACTTTGGTGAAAATCTTGTGCAACTCACCAGCTCAGAAAGTGGATAATATACGATTAATTCTGGAGCCCAATAGAAGCAGTGTTCAACCCTTTGTTTGCCTTTGCGTCCGGTGTGTATTTTATACATGTGCTGTCGTTTCCGCTGGTTGACTCTGTGTTCAACTGAAAGCCATACAATTCAACTGCTCTAGTACATAGTTGCAAAAATTAAGCTTAACACAAATTTGGCCATTCTGTTCTGACAAAACTGAAATTTTTTTTTCTTGTTGGACATTGTAAGGCATGTATACCAGGAATAACATGCGTAGTTTATGTCACATTGGATACGTGTTTGCATAAACGTTTTTAGTCTGCAAAATGAAACTCTCTGTTACTGTATGCTATTGCACTTATACACTACTTCATTTACCACTTCTGAACTCGTATTTGTTTTTTCCTTACTGGATCACTTAATCGTTGTACCTTATAACCAGCTCCTGATTTTTCAAAAAACTTTTTGTTGTGAACCAAATCATATTGATTCAGTTTCAAGTGCAATGAGAGTTTTGTTGTCTATTAGCCATTGTTAGGT
The DNA here is from genome assembly GCA_964020975.1 of Hermodice carunculata. NCBI lineage: Eukaryota > Metazoa > Annelida > Polychaeta > Eunicida > Amphinomidae > Hermodice > Hermodice carunculata. The sequence goes on along the minus strand of OZ026619.1, from coordinate 84,321,838 downwards.
TGCTTCAGGACTTTCGCTGGGGTGCTCCTTCAAGTTTTCTAATATCTCTAACTGAAACCATTAATGAAGAGTCATCTGCATATAACCTGAGCTGATATTTCACTGCAGTTACCATGTCATTAACATCAATTGGAGACAGCAGAGGACCCAGCATCGGGCCCTAATGAACTCCACATTTTATGTGTCATCTGTCCGATATGGCATTTGCATTGACGCTTTGATTCATATCTTTCAGGTATAATCGTAACCATTCAATAGCATTATTATTTAAACCCATTGCTGCTGGCTTGTCCCACATAATTGTATGATTTACCGTATCGCACGACTTCTGTAAGTCAAGTAATACCAATCCCCGCATAGTAACTTTTATGCACTTCTAAATTTATGAAATCTGCGAGATAGAGAAGACATGTTTTTGTGTAGTTAGTATTCTGAAGCCAGAATGATGTTCACATTATATATCTATATAATTATTATAAATGACTTTCATATATTGCTGTCCCTGTTTAAATAGTCCTTTCCAAGATCTTAGGAAGTATACACAATATTAGAATTTGCCGACCTTGCTTGCCCTTGTTCTTTCACGTTTTGATATAAAGAAATTACTTTCGCACCTTTTGATAGAACTGGCACAATAGACGTTTCTAAGGACAAATGCACGATGTGTCTGAAGGGCTTCGCAATTTTAACAGCACTGTCATTGATGAATTTCGCAGCAGATTGTCAAAGTCTATGGACTTACCCGTTTGTATTTTATGCAGTTTTTTTTTAATATGTGTAATCAGTTAAGACACTTGGAAATCCAAAATCATTTAAAAGTAGTCCTTTTTTTCTAGTGAAACAGCTCTATATTGCCCATCGTGAAACTTTGGCAAAAATTAGGTAGCCTGTTAACGAACACATCAGCTACCGAGGTGAAACAGGAGTTAAATCATGAGCTGCCTCTTTTTTTCATAGCGTGAGTGTCGTTCCCCTTTTGCAACACAGTTTTCCTATTGTCAATATTTTATCTGGAACGCAAGTGGTTTTAAATGTCTCCACAATTTTCCGTTGTTCTTGTTTTCTTTCATTTCAGTTGTGACATATTGAGGTTTTGCACTTTGCTTCCGGCTCTGTTGTACATATTGTTCAGTGCATGTTCACCACGTGTTCTAGAATTGTTTAAAAACAATGTCTTTCTCTAATAGTCTCAAGAATTTCGTCCCTTATGCAAGGTTTGGACATGTTTCTATTGTAAAATGTTTCTCTGGTGTTACCTTGTGTAACACACTTGTAAACATATAAACACCAACCCACGTTAGTGTTTTTTATGATTATATATACTTAACAGCAAAAGTCACGCAACACAGCACTTCGGAAACATTGCCATAACGAGATGTGGACAGAATTGATCCCTGACAATTTTTCTGCGCATAGTGGGAACAATAAAGCTGTTCATATTTATATGCTGTGCTTATCCTGGTGTGACCCATTATCTGTGATATTCAGACACAAAAGTCTATGTTGCAATGCTAAAACTTGTTTCGTTTCATAATTTACACTATTACGAGCAAAGTAAAGTGTGTTGCTTGCCTTTTGCTGTTATGTATATTATATCAATTCTAACGGGAAGACCGTTGTATTCTAGTTGTTTACATTTATAACTAACGTTCATCCTCTAGAAAAAACTCACTGTTAATAGTCACGGGAGCGAGAATAGTCCTAGTGTCTTGAATTGTATGACTTGACGTGGAGCTGGCTATGCACTCGGAAATTGTGGTCTCAAAAAATGCATCCAAGTTCTTTAACCCCCCCCCCCGTCATTTCTGCACAACGGTATATTTAAATTTTGACAAGTACCAATTGCAACATATCATATATGCAAGCTGAGTGCCCATTCAACTTTGCAAAATATTAGGTCATCAGTTTTATAGCTCAAAATTCTCAGTCGTTTTCGATTTGCGCGTGAACGACATGAGATTCGTATTCTGAGCAAGATCTGTATTTTCTTTGTTAGACGTCGCATCAGGTGCATGCAGGTGCTGAACGAAAACTTGAACTGCCTTGTAAAAATTACCACAAAATTTAAAAGAAACGGTAGTTACTTTACCCATTGGAATGTTCATATGGAACGGCAGAAGTATTTGACTATAACGTGCCACATGTAATGTACTTCATAACTGTACGCTTATCTTTTATTTGAATGACAACTTAATCGCGTCTGAATCGTACTGCAATCTCTCGTTTTGGAAATGTATGACCCATGCATTACTGAATCAACGCTCTTTAAAAGTGTTCACTTATTGTAGTATCAGACAGTTTATCATCAAGATAAAGGTTATTTCTCGACATCTGAGCTAATTCACCACATTTAAGATAAACTCAGTATTTTCACGGCTGGGTTCAAAATCAGCATTTAGTGTTGTACTGAATAGTCCGGAATGTCTAGTTTTCATGACAGATACATGTTTGTCATTCTGCAATCTAAAACACATTAATTTGCTTGGAGTACCACTTGATGAACAATAAGATAAAGTCAGTTATAGTTTGTAATAAGACAGTTGTTTAAAAAAACAAACAAACAAAACAAAACAAAACAAAACAAAACAAAACAAAAACAAAATAAAAAAACAAAAACAAAAAAAAACTAAGGTTCATGCTAGTACTGTTGAAGGCAGAAAGAACGTATGTAGGCAAAGAATGTTTCGGCTGCTAAAGTAATTCTTTATGTTGACTAATTGGGTATTGTTGCCGTTAGCATGCATTGCTAGAATCTTCTTAAACAGAAAGAGGCAACAATTTTGTCATTGAATTTTGCTCAGGTGTGCATATTTAATGTGCTGTCCGAAGTAGGATCATTAGAAGCAAGTATTTCCTTTTTTTTTTCCTTTGGCGGCCGAATCCTTTCGCACAGCTGTTATACACATAGGGTTTGGCCATGCTTATGTGCCAAGGTGCTGAGCATATAAGGTTCGACGATGCCTCATTCCCCCAGCTGTTGTACCAATGGGATCGGTCGTGCTTATTTGTGCAGCTGTTGCGCCGATAAGGTTCTACCGTGATTTATGTCAAATAAGATTCAACCATGCTTAATTCGTGTAGCTGTTGTGCCAATAGGATTTGGCCATGCTTACTTTGCCCAGATGTTATACCATTAGGATTTGGCCGTGCTTGCTTTGCACAGATATGTGTCAATAGGATTAAGTCACAACATCCACTCGGACAGCTGTTGTAACAATAGGGAGTGGAAGCCATTGAGCATATAGCCACTCCCTTATTTCGGAAAAAGCGTATTTTGTGATATTGACGTAAGCTGAGATATAACATGGGAAATCGGGTTACAGTTCCAATATATAGATATCAATGTGTTCCACCAAGACATGAATGCACTCAGTTCTCATTCGTGATATCAAATTGAGTCAACAGCTTTCTTTGACATACTTTGGACACCATATTCCCAAAGTGCACTGACAAAGGCTGTTGACCAGGACCATTTTTTCTAGAACTAAACTTAAACTAAAAGCTATAGGCTTGCTAATACTAAAAAAAAAAAAAAATGAATTTCGAGGAGTCATCAGATAGATAAGATGAGAAGTAGTGTTGGCCAAAGGCAGGATATGTGTCACAGGTCATCGAAGACAGGAAGTGACCATTCTGACCTTTTCCTGATTGGTAAATTCACGGATTATTTTCATGAAATATTCCTACAGAAGAAACACGTTCATAAATACCACAAAAACTCCTATCAAGGTAAAAATTTTCAAAGCATATTTCTTGACGATTTTTACATGGGTAACTGTTATTTTCTATTGTAAATCATCTGAATGTATCTCCAAATGACCTGTGACCTACGCAGGGGTCAAACTGTGACTGAGCATGCTCAACTTAGACGGCAATTTAACTTTTTGACAGACAAAAGATCAATCTTGCACGGGAAATACTTTGATAACCGGCTTTGTGTGGGGATTAGGACTCGACGAGACGCCTTTACTTGCCGGGTATACCTTGTCGTGCTTTAGCTGGGATCGCTGTGTACTCTGGCTAGGGTTATTCAGTGTGTGTAAATATCAGCGCCATCTTGACGATTGTAGCACCATTACGAGTATTTATCGAGGTTAAACTGCTATGATAAGTGTCCTTTACATTGAAAAAAAAGAAGAGTTATACGCTTCGTGCTTTCAATCGTATAACTATATTTATTTATGTGTGTCAGTCGTTCATCAGGCAAGGCTTTCTTGATACTGCATATTCATTCATTCATTCATTCATTCATTCATTCATTCATTCATTCATTCATTCATTCATTCATTCATCCATTTTCCATTATTTACTCGCTTGACGTTAATCATGTAAATACCTAAATAGTTATATAGCTTGCTTATATATTTGCTTTTCGGATTTATTTATTTTTTCCAAAGAACAAACGTACATGAATGGTCCTCACACTGAAATTTTATTTGGCCTTTTATTCACTTGCACTGCTCCAGTCGACACGTTTAATATGGGTGTGGCATGGGATAAATCGTGCACGGGGTCGTGGGATTTTCACAAGTCAATGTCCTTTTTTTTCTTCTTGTTTATTCGTTTTTAGCACAGCTGACTTCTTTAGTCAACGGAAGTTGTACCATCGTACTTTTTTTTTATCCGGTTGTCCACACTTCACGTTTCAATTTCAACACCAGAACCGTTTCCGCTATCCTCTTGACGTTTGAAGTCAGATATGCTACATTTCCGACGATTCAATCTAAATGACTGATTTCTCCGGTCTTACCAAGGAGCCCACAAGAAATACAGGGACCTGTCGCTTTCTCTTATCAAACTACAATGTTTAAATATCAAGTTCTTTGTTTTATTTTTGAACAAATGAAAAAAAAAATCTTTATGGCGATTCAAAAGTAGATGCAACAGAAAGAGTCTAGAATATACGGAAGAAAGCACGTGAAATTTGAAAGATATTAACAAATAAACTTTATCTGGACACAGCATGAACATTCTTGAAATTCACACATGCAGCTTTGATTTTCACGGTATGTAGACACACAACAATGGTAAAGGCTTAGACTAGGAAATATTTGCTACTCTCAGGGTAAAGGGCATTGAGTTCCCCAAAGCCAGGAAAGTGTTAAATTAAGTGTGTATCATTATCCCTCATATGTCAGCGCTGATCATAACATTGATGTCGAACTATACTGGTTTCCTGATTAGAATTAGACTGAGTCAATAGTATCATATGGAGACTTGTTTGAAGTATCTAGTGCATATTTTAGATGTCAAGGGTTTAATCATTCTGGTCACATGGTATTTCAAGCCGTGTGCGGACCACGAGGTGACCTGGGTTCAGTGGCTGGGGACAGCATACAGGGTTTATGAGAACAGTTAACATACTCACGACAGCTATATGTCGGATCTTGTTGTACGTCAAACTATATCATATCAATAAAGCATGTGGTTTTAAGCTGCAGATAAGAACGATCGCAAATGGAGCAATAACTGTCCTTGGCGCGCCAGGCAAAGCAGTTGGCCTGGGACATGCCTTCATGATAAGCCTCACCTACAACTCTTAGCAAAAATAAATGGAGCAACAGTTTCCCTTGGCGCGCCAGAAAGGTAGTCACTGGGGACATGCCTTGTTGATAAGCCTTACCTACAATTGTCGGCAAGACTATTCTGTTGACACGAAATTTAGGTTCATGTATTAATATTTTATGTTCGGAACGAGCGGGACTCGAACCTGCAACCTTGGGCACCAGTCGCCTATTTGAAATGGGACACGCACATATCCACTCGACCAAATCCCCATTCTTAAAAAAAGAATGCTTGAATGGAGGTAGTTATGTGCGAGTGCAAAGCAGTCTGCAACTTACATCCGGTCCTTTTTAGCGATGTGAGCGGGAAAGGGCCAAGCTCTCTTTTATGTGGTTTTTGGCCACTCGCCTCCTATCGACAGTGTGCAAAATAGGAGTGCTAAAATAAATTCTTTCCTACCGCACCCAAGTTGTGGTCTATTGATTTTACATCAGGGCTGTATTAGACGCTTTTGATTTTCTAAGTGTAGCCATAATAGAATAGCTAGACTTTAATACTCCCCATCTGGTGATTGTGTGGATTCTATGACCTCCGTCGGATACCACAGAAACGCGCAGCGCTGAGGTCATGCTATCCGACGGAGGTCAAAGAATCCACACAATCATTAGAGTCTGGATGGGGAGTATTAAAATCTATAACCACGCTGCTGAAAACCTGCAGAAAAGATCAAGAATATATTGAAGAAAAATGATGATTCAAATTATTCTAAACTACGATGGAAAATAGTTAATGCTGACAAGGATGATTCCCCAGCCAACCATCACATTCTGATTGACGGCCTAATGCTTAATGTGCCAACAGCTTTAATTCATTGTATCTTGTCCACAGTATTTGATGATGCACTTTTGATTCGTGGGTTACCACGAAAACACATGACAAAGTAATATTTTATTTAAAATATGCAAATAAACTTTGTGAGCCTGATATGTCATCACTGAAACATTTTGGGATCTATATTTGGCAAGATATCAGCCTTCATTTTATATGTTGGTATCTCACATGTATACATGTGGCACTTTGAATGGGCATAACCTCATTTATCTTGTTTTAGTAAGTAACAAGCAACGGCATTGGTTAAAACGTGCTGCACGCGCCAGGTGCACCAGTCCGTATCACCGGCTTGATTCCGTACCTTCGGATGACCTCACTTTGGAACTGTGACGCCCCGCTGCACGCTTTGCAGACGACACTACCATGGCGGCTGCACGCCGCAGGTTTCCCTCGTTATCAAGGGAAGATATGGAGAATCTTAAATGGCTGAGAATGACATACTATTTTTTCTCACGAGGGATCATTGTTTATGGGAAAAATCACTAGTGACGGCAGGTCACCAGTGATTTTCCACACCAATAACGATCCCAAGTGAGAGAAAAATAGTAACTTACAGCACAACATAGCCAATGAAGGTTTAATCAAATAGTTCAGAAAAAAAATTACCTGCATTCATAAATTCCGTCCCAACAATGACAGCAAAGTTAAATACCAGTGCAGCAAGGGCAGAGATTCAAAAAACGAAAGGTGGAAGAGCATATGCGATCACTCATGTCTATCCGTCTGTAAACTTTGGTTGTGAGTGCGATGCAGTTCCACAGTTTTCAAGATAGCCCTATGTTACTTTCAGGACTTCTCATATGTATACAAATTTAGGTCGAGTTCGATATTGGTGGCGTCAACCGCAGTATTATATAATATATGGGTCAAATGTGACAATCTTATGAGCAATCTAGCATCATTAATTATTGATAGATGTCATGAATTTTTTTGGGATTGTGGAGAAGGTTACAATCTCGGTTGCTCACGATACTAATGGCGCCACCTATGACTTGACGGAAATTATGAGCCAAAATGTAGTGAAAGATGTAAAATTCTATGTGTAAACAGTTAAATTAGGCATGCAAAATTTATAGGATATATAGATCATGTTGAATGCTGATCGGCCTTTGTTATATACTGTCAGTGAACTTGACCTATTTTTGTAAGGTCTCCAGTCCTGTTTAGTTGATAGAAGTAATTTTGCATTGGGTATGGATAGAACATCGATGGCAAGGAAAATTGAGCCTCCAATTCAAAATTGCACATGAATACATTGTACGTTAAACTCTCCTTGGTGACCTACTTTTTGTGTCACCGTGAACCAAAGATTACAGAGTTTGCCTCTTGTCCAAGTTCAATGATTTTCTTCAATAACTCAAAAGTTATTACCCAATTTGAACAAATAGCACATGCATAGAAGGTTGGAAGTAGGCCGCACATTTTGAACAAAACATTTTTTTAATAAGAGTTGAAAGTCAAGGTCAAATGGCTAGTTGGAATATCGGGGTTATCTTGTGAATGCTCTGCATCCTACAGGTTTTGAGTTAGGTCCGTTTAACTTTTCGGACTTACAAAGCGTGTGGGGAAAATATTGATGCTGTCACCTAGGTTAAAATATATAACATACGAGTAAAATGTGAAAACCTTGTGACCAGTCCAGCGTCCTTAATTTAATGTGGATCTTCATGAAATTAAGACGGATTGTGGAGGAGGTAAATATCGAGGTTGCTTATGATATCAGTGGTGCCACCTGTACTTTGACGGAACTTTTCTGTTTAACTGTCTCGAAAGATATAAAATTACATACCTCGATATCAGGGTGGAGTTGGGCATCAATGGCTAAGAGAACATTTTGGTGATGGTCATCAGATTATATTTCAGCCTAGTATTAAGTCCATGGGCCTCTTGTTAGGTCAGTCGTACCGTATGCTTTCATTCTGTGATCACATGCCATGCATCTGTCCACAATTCATTTTTTTTCACACATCGTTAGCCAGATTCTCTTGGAGCTCCGATAACTTCTTTATATGATTTAATACTGGAATTAACACGATGAATGATAAGAGTGTGTAAATGGGAAGATTAAAAGTTCTCCGCGCACATTACACTGACTAGATTATTTCAAACATTATTACAATGATGATGTACCTTTCATGAGTTTGCACATTTTTGGAAGTGTCCTCAATTTTGCTATTATATAAACACACTACCTATCCCGTTAAACATGACCCTATTACTGAAGAAATTTTGTCTTATATTGTACTCACATCTGTCAACCTTTAGCATATAACTACATTTACATAAGGCTTTCATAGTTTCTCGATAAGCATTGTAGGTAACACAATGCTTTGAACACCTTGACAAGAAAAGGTCCTGACACATGTTGTATGAATTCATGGGGTTTAAAAGGAATTTTAAACTAGGCCTCTTTTATCTATCACACCTGCGTATTGAAAACCTTTTCATTTTTCGTTTTTCGTACCAGCCATTATTTCTGATTTTTTTAAAATCCATACTTTAACTAGGGCCAAATTATTGCTTCTATAAACCTGCCGGAACTCCTTTGCCCCTTTCTTAGGAGGTTTACTGAATCTCTTCCTCTGCCTTGTTGGGTACGGCAAAAGCACATATGCGAATTGCTAGCCTTGTATCACAATGGTAACATCAAGCCGAAGACTGTAGGCTAAGGCCACGTTGTTGACCTAAGAATTAAAAAAATGCCTTGACAGTGATGACAGATTAACCTAGTGTTGGATTAGTGGATTATTTGTGTGTATACATAATTATTTATTTTCAATGGATTGTTTAATAGTGCAAAGATGTACCAATGTGGAGGTTCAACACACACACACACACACACACACACACACACACACACACACACATATGCGGGAGCGCGCGAAACACATATTAACGTTACAGCACCGGCAAAGGTATAAGATAACACTGTTTTATTCCTTGACTTAATTGAAACTGTAAATGACACCCCAAAATTTAAAAAAAAAAACAAAAAAAAAACCCAGAACGTTTGGATTTTTATGTTATCAAAAGCTATGATGCATCATAGATCATTGTGTTTTCGTTGTCAGCCAATCCTGTGTTTCCTTCTCAAAAGAACTCGATCGATAAGTCAGTATATGGGTCCTGCCGGGTTAGTACCCAGTGCCAGTGTACGAGCTACAGTCTAAATAAAGTGTTTTCTGGGAGCGGCATATCAAGGACAAATTAGAAAATACTGAGAAAATTGTCTATTGTGGACACCTCTGGGACTGGTAAAAAGTATCCACAGTTGGCAGGTGTCTGCAATAGACAGGTGGGTTTTTTTTTCAAAGAAAATTGATGTTCCGGTCCTGGACACAACTGTCCAAATTATACAGGTGTCCGCATTATAGAAATGTCCACAAGGACAGGTTTTACTGTAATGTTAATTATATTCGACAGATACAGGCTGGAGCTGGAACAGCGTTTACCTTGTATTGTTGATTGTTGAGCTGGGAGTGGCCCAGCCACAACTGTGTTTAACAAATGTTCAGGTAGCGACAACCAGACGCATAGCATTCAGGTTCTTTTCCCTGCTAATAAAAGTAGGGTACATGGTGCAGATTTGAAGTGCTGTAAGGAATTTGACTTTCGGATACTGAGAGGTATGTTATTCCAGGAGGGCATAATTGATAGAGGGAAGACTTACTGAAGCGCTCTTCGAAAATTTAATTTGACGTAAATCAAAACGATTTCTTGACATACATATATCAGATGCTGCGGTATGACGTAGTACAACGTTTCGTAGGTAAGCAGGAATAAAATTACAAATCATTTTATGGAGTAAGATAAGTTTGAAAAAAAAGAACGCGTCTGGTGCAAGGGTTTGCAGACCTATTCCATCTAGGACAAGGTTTCGGGAATATGACGATTTCCGCCGGTACAAACTCTAGTTGCCTCTTGTTGAATTGGGTCAAAGAAATTTGATAATTCTATTGTACGGTTGTCAAAGTGGACACATACACACTCAAGTATAGGTTCTGTCATTGTTATGTCAAGTAAACTGGTATCGTCAGCTAATAATTTTATGTCAGTGGAGATGTCATCAGCGATGTCATTTATAGAGACCAAAAATAGAAGTCGGAAGAAATTGAACCTTGTGGAACACCAATCTCTGTCAGTAGCCAGGAAGAAGTTTGGATGTCGATGAGACAATGTGACATATTGAAAGTGATTGAAGAAATAACTTTTTACCCGTTTTACTGGGATGTCTGAGGTCCCAAGATGGTGAATTTTGTATATGAAGCCTTCGTGTTAAATGCAGTCGAAGGCTTTTGATATATCGAAAAATATCACTCTAGCGGCTTGAGACCATTATAGATTTCATTCACGATGTGAACCAGTTGGTAAGTGGTTGAGTCGTTAGTTTTAAAGCCGGAGCTTTTAGTAGCAGCAGAATTAGAATGTTTCGTGTCAAATAATTATACACGGCAGTTAATGCTAGTCTTTCAAAAACTTAAAAAAAAAATCCACAATGGTGATATGCAGGTAATTATCTTTCTTTTGCCTATCAGCCTTTTTTAAAAAAATAGGAAATATGTTATTTTTTGCATGTGTCAGAAAAAAAACTGGAAGTGCTAAGTGTGACATTGGATTATCTTGAAAGGGAAAGATAAATGCTACGTTCTGTGCTTTTCAACCGGAACCAGGAACAGTGGGAGGACTTTTCTTCAGGAATTTTAATATTTTTCATTAATATATATAATGGTCGTTTCTAATAAAATTCGTTCAGTCGGGCTTTTGTTCGAAAAGTAAAATCAAGCAACATTTGCGCATTATCAGTTTGTAACCGAGACTTACACGGATATGAAAAAAGTATTACAGATTTCACACTTTTCTTTGTTCATGCAGATTTTATCACCGTTGTCAGGGAGAGGAGGGACGTTTTGACGCACCTTCGGACCAATAATTGAATTATATAGACTCCGTGACTTTTTCGGGTTCATGTCTTTTGAATCTAAATCAGAACGAAATATTGAAAAATGGGATAGAGTAGATTTCTAATGGCATTTATAGGGCCGTTACGTGCGATTGCAAGATTGGTATATGAAATTGTAAATTTTCATTGTGTCCTGCTAGTTAAGGGGTCGCCGTTTCTTTGCTTATTCCCCAGTCCATGCCCAGCTGCGATGTCTCCACAACTTTTTGACAAGAGATCCAAGGTTTGTTTCCAGGGCTTATTAACGTGGCGGAGTGGGATGAGTTATAACGGCAAAATCATGACCCGACACAAAATAACTTTTTTTTTTCATTTTTGTAAAGTTTGGCAGCTTACCTTTCTTGTCATGAACATGAATCTCAAAAAACAAAATTTGTGTGATAAAAGGACGGAAATGACCATGTTTAGGTGGCGGAGTGGGATGAGTTATAACGGCAAAATCATGACCCGACACAAAATAACTCTTTTTTTTCATTTTTGTAAAGTTTGGCAGCTTACCTTTCTTGTCATGAACATGAATCTCAAAAAACAAAATTTGTGTGATAAAAGGACGGAAATGACCATGTTTAGGTGGCGGAGTGGGATGAGTTATAACGGCAAAATCATGACCCGACACAAAATAACTTTTTTTTTTTCATTTTTGTAAAGTTTGGTAGCTTACCTTTCTTGTCATGAACATGAATCTCAAAAAACAAAATTTGTGTGATAAAGGGAGGGAAATGACCAGTTTTGGTTGGCTATGCATGTCCATTAACATACAAATGCTAAATAATCGCCAAAGGGTCGGAGAGCAGTCGGCTGCTTTCCACAACCCTTTGCCGTAGCAACGATAAGCAACCAACTGCAACCTTTGAGGTGTGCTGCTAGTTATTCTAGTGTGAACTTCTTGACAAGATCAGGACGATCGCTTAATTGGTTTATTGTGGTGACCAAATAGCCATGAAGATAATGAAACTGGTGGGTTCATGTTTTCCTATTCCGATAGTGGTTAGGAGAAAATGGACGGTAATAGGTGCCGATTGTCAAAATGGCGCCTGGCGATCAACTTGGGACTTCCAAAGTAATTAACGGCAGTTTCAACATGGAGGAAGAAAAGTTTTCTTCCTCTATGGTTTTAACCGATGTATTTAATCTTCGTTCAGAATCATGACATTCTAAACATTTTAAAGTAAAAAAAGCCTTTAGTCTAGCATTGCCCAATCCATGACCCACTTGCTGTACTGTTTGGTGGCAAAATAAGCACAGCGATCAAAGAATCCCCACTGCACTACCTGTGTATGGATAAATACGATGCAAACTATGAAAATAGACAGTTGGTTCAGCGCGCCATGGCATCTTTATTATTATTATTATTATTATTATTATTATTATTATTATTATTATTATTATTATTATTATTATTATTATTATTATTATTATTATTATTACTATTACTATTATTATTATTATTATTATTATTATTATTATTATTATTATTATTATTGTTATTATTATTGTTATTATTATTATTATTATTATTGTTGTTATTATTATTATTATTATTATTGTTGTTGTTGTTGTTGTTATTATTATTATTATTATTATTATTATTATTATTATTATTATTATTATTATTATTTTATTTTGTTTTACAAGTGCCAACTAATAAATCTGGCCAATAAGCAGGGTCATCATCAATGTCATCGAAAGTTGAAAAGCCAGTGTCCCATGGTGCATCAAGTGAGGAAGAAACTGAACTGTGGAAGTTTGGATTCCAATATTGTAATTTCTATGGTTTGTCTGAAGGGTGCAAAATGGTAAAGTAGAAAAAGTAACCTATTGGTCTGAGATGGAAATGGATGGTAATGCATCAGAGTTTGGTACATAACCTGGTTAAATTCAATTACAAACAGTAAAACTCACCACAGAATATGTATGGATTCCTGTAGTCCATATATATATAGTAAGCACCAAGTTGTGACAGTATTATTATTGTAAAATTTCCAAATAAGGGAAAAGATGGGACTTACAATTATACATATGTAGCCCACAGCGATGGACCATGTTGATGACACCCCTTTAAAACTAGCAGCAAGAGACGTTCTTGTCACATGCCGTACTTGATCGTATCACTAAGTACTAAAACTGATGAGGGGCATTATGACCTGAATCTGGCTAAACAATGCACTTTAATTGTTCATCAGATGTGTCACTGTAACCCAGATTAATCAGTATAAGTAAACTGGAGGGAATACAACAAAGACTTCATTTACGCCAAGGACGCTAGTTAGCCTTACATGGGGGGAGGCTTCCAAAATCTTTAAGCATGCTGTACCCATCATGAGAGGCACATCCATACATATCAGAAGAAAGTGCGTGTTGCATCAGGGATGCTAGAATGTTAAAAACACACAAAGAATGAATGAAAAAATGCGTATGCAGTTAGGAGCAAATGAAAACAAAGAAAAAAGTTACACACGAGCGAAAAGTTGCTAACATGTTGAAAGTTGTAACTTGTTTAATGCGCTACTCTGGAGACCATAAGTGCCGACCAATAAGGTTAACAACAACACGTTCTAGTCGTCAGCATTGCCACACTAATTGTACCAATGTGAGATATGAGAGCAGAATATCATTAATGTCGGGATATGGTCCGAGTATTTGATTAATTGTGACACATGAACAAGGTAAACAATAGGCTCTCTTGAATTTTTTTCTTTTTTTTTCTTTTTTCTTTTTCTTTTTTCTTTTTTTTTTTAGCAGACCAACGATATATAAGCAAATTAACACAAAAGGATTTTTTTGCTGGCGTAACACTGAACATACACGACAAGACGCCACTCAGGCCATGGCTTAATATAGTACGCGCTGGAGTAATTGCCTTATTTCACCTGTGTTGAAAATTGTTGACAACTATCCCCTTTTCTTTCTCCAAAGGCTAAAAGAAAGTTTTTTTTTTATCAAGCAATATATTTGACACCTGTGCGTGGATCCTGCAGATATACATTATAATGACAAGTTATGTAAAATGTTGCCAGTATAAGTCTTTCATCGCCGATTTTGACAAAAGTCGATCTGCTACCAATTGACTTTACGATACTTAAGTCGTATTCCTTGTTAACCCTCCGTTCACTCAAGTAACAGTAGGCCTACAACAATTGGCGGACTGATTTCGCAGATTTTTTTTTGTTTTGAAGATTTTGCCCAAAAATTGACAATAAGTTCATAAGACAGCAGAGATTGTAAGGATGGTACAGGTCAACAGCTTCCCTCGGTGCGTTTTGGCGCTGATGAGAGAAAGCTTTTGATTCAGTCAAAACTTGACAATGAAAGAGTTAAAATATTTGAACTTTATGTTTGAGTGATTAGGATGTCGTTCAAATTTATGATGGGTTTTTGACGGTTGTTACATATGAACACTATGTTGAACAAAAACCAAACGATTCCAAATGCACAGACGGGAACTGTTAAAAATATTATGTTTTTGACCCGTGGAATGATTACAAAGCTTGGTGTGGATGGTTTCTTCTTCTTGTTGGTGTATTTACTAATTTGTTACACTTTCGTCTTCTGTACTTCAGGATATGTTTTTTAACGTATGGTCTAGTTTGACATAACTACATGAAATTATAGCCTACTTCTGTTTTTTTTTTCTGACACTACAGCGGTAATTAAACCGTGGCGGAGTATCATCAAAAGCAAATCTATGTCTCTTCCTATATCAATAAACTGAATATGATGAAAGGCAACATTTGGTTACCTCTTTCATTGCCACCCATTTTGGACTGAGTCAACAGCTTTGGCGCTTTTGGGGCACATCGCGCCCAGAGCGCGCTGAGGAAAGCTGTTGAAATGGGATATTGCATCCTATGTAATTACAGGCATGCTGGTACTCGAATGAAATGTCGTTTTACAAGAAACGTGAATCTAACATCTTTGTTATAAATTAGAGTAGTTCGTTTTAAATAGTTCCAGTTTAGTCGCAGTTGGCACAGAAAGTGTTAATGTCATTTTTTTTCAGCAGCATGAAGATGACAGTGAACTTGTGTTTGTGTGCTATTAAGAACAGGTTGACACCCACACTACCTTCTTGACCTTGTTGTAAGTCCCACGCCAGTGTTTTTGTACATCTGACCTTCCAATCAGCCAAAGCAGCATCTCCGTTAAGCGCGCTCAGCGAAACCCCTCTTCTATTTATCAGATACAACTTTCTCCCACTTAACACAGAAATGTTCAGTGGTCAAACATAAAATCGTGCAAAGCACTGGCCTGGGCAAAAGCTTGGCTTGTGAAGAGCTCTGCTTGGGTTTGTTATGGTCAGAATGCTTCAGTCTTATCTTCTTATATGAAAGATGCCCAGGAAGGTGATTAAAAAAGAGAAATTAGATTCTGGTTTCAAGTTAGGATAACTTAAAAATTGAATGGGAAAAGGTCACTCCTTGTGTTGAATGGCCCCCACACCTAAATATACCTGTGGGCAGCTGTGTCAAGATAGACTTTGCTTATTGGGACTCTATTCCAGTCGACAACTCAGTTGTGGGTGAGAAACCGTAGCCATTTTTAGCTTAGCTAAAAAACACACAGAAAGCAAGGACCCATAGCGATGGTATTTTATTTTAAGTCTTCTAAATTAAAACTGGAAATTTCTGATACGACACCGGTTGCTGATCTGTGTGTGTTTCATTACTGTGGATAGTGATTTTTTACGTAGAACTTAGCAGAGATTGGTTTGGGAAAATCTTTTGATGTTTTAAGTTTTCATAGTTCTTAAGTGGCATAGCAGTATATCGGCCCCTTTGATATACTTTTTAAGACGAGCATTGCCGTGCAGGCAAAATTGAAGTTCAAACGCAGTACATCGATCTATCTGACATACTTCTAAAGACAGGGATTGCCGTCCATGCAAACCTTTCATAAAATGTCTTTCAGCGTGTCAGAGAACATTTATATTTCCTTTCCTATGTAGAGCATGTTTATATACAATTGTACCAGGTCAAAAGACGGGAACTCTTTAGAGACCGATCATCTCTAGCCGCACGTCCCGACGATCCACCAGTTTGAGACAACCTATTGTTCAAATATTATATGCAAAACCGTACCACACACGTTGACAAAGTAAGACAAACCCTCCGACCCTTTTTCAGCTTCAGAAAAGCATTGCAATGGACAAAGCCACGATTTGTAGGTCCCATTATGGCTGTTAGACAAAAGACAGGCTTACTTTGTGCTGGGGATGGAGAGCTTTCAATAATGAAACCATATTTAGGGCAAGGTCCTGATGTCAGGGTGTCGTATAATGGATCTCCTGTCATGATGTTGGCCTTCGTAAAATGCGAACCAGCTTCTTTCGTTCTTTGGAATAGAGTATTATACTTTTTTGTGTGCGTCAAATGGGATTTCCTCAGATAATGAAAGAATGTACGCATGGACCAGTGCACGTCTCTAATCCCACAAAGCACCGTATGAAAGATAATTTATATGGTACACAGGAAGAGAAAGTTGAGTTTGTTCGGCGATAACCATAACATGATTCATTCTTTTCCATTGTGTTCAAGCATGTGAAGATCATTGTGTATTTATTCTATTATTCTCCAACAATATCTTTTGGAAATGTGAATGGTGAGCCCCTAAAAGTTTTCTGCTAGCACTAGAACTAATGCGTTTTTAATAATAGGTTTCTTTGTTGTTGGTTATACATGTATACTGTATCCTAAACTGGTGAATTCTAACGTTTAATATGCGGCCCATTTGCCAGTATGTCTGATGTAGGACAACATTAGTTATATATATATATATATATATATATATATTTTTTTTTTTGTAATATCGTAGCTCTTGCCGTGAAAGTCAGAAGATTACCTACGGTGGGAGGAGGCTTGGAACATCAGGCAACCTCCAGGCCATCATGAAATAGAGATAAAAAGCAGAAAAATATAAGATATAATGACAGTCTGACGTAAACTTGCATGACACGGATCTATAATGTCGCGGCTCACTTAACCACCCTTACCCCTTATTTGAGTGAAATATCGTGTCGAAATCCTATTCGTTCCAGTGCTTTAGATTTTTTCATCTCCTAAACACATTTACTTCCACCGTTTTTATTATAAAAACAACCCATTATTGATATCTACTTCTTTATCTTTTCCTGGCGAATAAAGTTCATTTATTTGAATGCTGATAAGGGCATCATTTTCATCCGTGGCTTTGCTCTTGGTACGTGTCCAAACTACTTAGTTGCATCTTTTTTTTTTTTTTTGTCCAAAGGGGTCGTCGATCTTCGATACATTGCACTTTCACCACTAATAAAAATGAGGTCATCCATATGTTACGTCATAGAAAAGTGGCATTTAATGTTGACAATGCTAATTTTAACTTAAGCAAAAGTTCTATTAAAAGCTACATCAGAGAAACTCTAACTCCTACTTTCCCTGAAGAGAAGACAGTTCAAAGAATCATTGTATGTTTTTCTGGTCTTGACGGAGCAAATTACACCTTTTCAAATTGTAATCACAAATTGCAAGTTCGCACAGGGATCGGCGTTTGGCCCCCTTCATTCTAGATTTATATAGATGATATAGTTTGTATGGTAATTGGTTTAGCTGCAGACGACACTATTCTTTTCGAAACTGTTTAGGATCCTGACGTTGCAACAAATTCATTAAATTCCGATCTACACGAAGCAGAAAAATAAGCATGTGAATGGCAATTGTCATGTAGCCCTTTAAATCAACAGTATGATTTTATTTGCCCCTCCAGCCCCCAAACCCTCCCCCCATCAAAAACGAATACTACTGCCTGATCTGACTTCTTTCAATGGACAAATATTAATACAGTGAAGTAGAACATAAACACTTGGGCTTAGTACTTTTGCGATCTGATTTTAGCTGGACAATTTTTTTTCATGCGTTGACCATCAAAGGCATGAAGATGGTAAACATTTTAGAGCATTGCAATTTCGCTTAAGCAGAAAATTGCTGGAAGCCGTTTTTCTTTTCTATACGACCCTTTCTCCTTTTTAAGAGTATGGGTATGTCGTGTGGGATGGGTGTTGCCAACTAGATAAAGTAAATTTAGCAGCTTCAAGAGTGACAGTTGGAAGCAGTCATGATCTAATTTACAAGGGGCTGGTTTTGAAAAATAAAATCAAGTAGAAGTAAACGTAAGTTAATTCTGTTCCATATACTTTAGCTAATTCTGTTCCATAGAGTTTAGTTAATTTTGTTCCATATAGTTTAGTTAATTCTGTTCCATATAGTTTAGTTAATTCTGCTCCATATAATTTAATTAATTCTGTTCCATATAGTTTAGTTAATTCTGTTCCATATAGTTTAGTTAATTCTGTTCCATATAGTTTAGTTAATTCTGTTCCATATAGTTTAGTTAGTTTAGTTCCACATGGTTTAGTTAATTCTGCTCCATATAGTTTAGTTAAATCTGTTCCATATAGTTTAGTTAATTCTATTCCATATTCTTCTAAAGGGCGATGCACCCCAATATGTGAGAGATCCATTACCAATTTCCAGAAGGCAACGAACCAATTAGGATATCACAACTGGATACCATGTTGTTCTAATGTAAACACACACTAACTTATTTGATCCGTAAAGTTACCTTCAGCTGTTCCTTTCTCCCAGTGGTGTTTTACTGTTGTGTACAGTCTCCCGCACTTTTTCTCTTTGTGTGTGAAAGGGATTCAGAAAAGGCCATGCTCTTTTTTTCCAATCGTTTATCAAATACTACTACTACTACTACTACTACTACTACTACTACTACTACTACTACTACTACTACTACTACTACTACTACTACTACTACTACTACTACTACTACTACTGAAGAATAAAATATATTTAAACGAAATTGGACAAATATGGGGGGTACTTTAAGTTGTGAAGCGATTGATGCTTTATTAGAGTGATTGTTTACCATGGTTACCACCCAGAAGTGCAGACTGGCCAGACGGTTGCTACTTATGCATAAAACAATGGCACTCCATCACACTAGATTGAGATCTCCAGATTCTTTGTTGATGATCATTTCGTAGGACGTGCGCATGATTCAGCAGCTTCAACATCCTCGTGATAATTAACATAAGATGGAGAACCGTTAAAATGCGATTTACCGTCAAAATGTGATTTACGCATTCTAAACTAGTACATGGCAATTTCTTTGGTAAACATCACAGAATATCATTCCCACTTCCTTCCAGATCCTGTAACCGCACAGCGTCAAAAGTCTAATATTCTCTGAATAAACAAGGAGCGATCGCTCTTGTTTTACATTGGACATACTTCGGAGGATGTATCTCAACAATCCTACCTCTCTCAAAATAAGAGGCCTGTCGCCAGTGATCCCTACGCCGACACATGTTGACTGTCATTGATGTCTCATGTGCTTGCAGTAGGCCATTCAAATCCCATGTGCATTTCAAAACTAGAGCCCATTTCTTTGTCTTATACCAGCCTCATCTCAACTGCAGGCCAATTTTTTCTTCCTCTACACTAGACCGTAAATTTGTCTTTCATGGCCACGTTACGCAACTCAATAATCATGCATCATATTTGCTACAGAAGTTCACAGTCTTAGCACTCCCATGTTAACCCAGTGGGACTTCTCACTTTTTGCTCCAGAATATATTACAAGTAAATCAGTTGGTTGATCTTGAAATATCCCGGCACAGATCCTGATTGGTATTCAGATAAAACTGAGAGCTCCGGAGAAAGTTAAAAACAGATATGAAAACTAATTCTCAGAATCTCTACTAACAATACCAAGCAAATAAATGGGTAAGTGGTTGTTACAGGAACTATGGCATCCTTTTCAAATTGGTACAATGTGTGCCCATTTCTATTGTGAAAGAAAAAAAATGTAATCCGATAAAACTTTGAATGCATGTAATTTTGCTGACGTCATGGATATAAGCTGGGTATTTTCTCTCGACAAACGTACAATTCTTCAGTCAGGATCACAAGCCTTAATGATCCCAATGGCCTCCGGGACATTTCGGGTTTCTATTTCACGAATTAAGACAATTTATAATAGATGGGAGTAGGAGGAAGAGTAAATGTATGCTGTATAATAATCCTTAAACCTACCTCCTCAAGGGGGGGGGGGGGCTTAACGTTTTTTTTTACAGTACATATCACACACCACCACATGGGGGGGGGGGACAAAAACTCGTTTAAAAGCTGTGCCTTAGTTTCACGGCGATTACATTTGGTCGACTGTCGGTAGTTTAGTTTCTGTTTAAGAAGACTTTTATGGTTTAGTACCAACTCTTTTTCTCTCATACTGCCCAATAAACAGAATCATGCAGTCCTGGCAATAGGCTTCTTCAGTCACTGTCAAATTTCAGTATATACTCACAGAGAATGAAAACGCACATGCAATTTTTTTTTTCTTCAAAACATACTTAAGAAGGCACAAGTCTGTTTAAATCTAACATTAGAAGTCCTTATTTACACTGACTGTGTACTAATCGAGCAACTTTGTCTTCACAGGCACCACTACATCCGGACACGCATTGCATAATTTTACTCGAGGGTGCTGATATGTCATTGGATTTATTTTATAGGGTGAATTTTAAGAGTGGCGTCTATTCCTTGTGCTCCTATAAAGCTGGTTCTGAATGTGCTTTAAGTAAAGTTTCAGAGCCTTGCGTTTGAGTAAATCTTTTTACACACACACACACACACACACACACACACACACACACACATGTATATATATATATATATATATATATATATATATATATATATATATATATATATATATAATGTGTGTGTATGTCGTCATGTACGTACGTTACGTGGAGGTCGCGAGTAATATCCGCGGTGCCCAGATATTTAAAAAACCCGACTGTCAGGTACCCGGATATGATATTTCAGTACCTGTCGATGCTCTGCCTCCAAATTGTTGGGCACCTGCTGGACATTCTCGTGTCGAAAGTCGTCCTTTTTTTCACTGTGGATGATGGAATCGTAAAATAATATAAAACCATGGTTTAAAACAAAATATATTTAGATCTTGTGGTTTATAATGACTTTTGGGCCCTTTCACTAATTACCATCGCCAAACATACTAAATACCCTATTTTATGGTTTTTATAATTATTTTTTCAATAGTGTATGCGTCATCCCGAACTTTTTGTTGGACCCTGCACTACACGTTGAACAGGCGTCGTCAGTCAAATCACTGGGGTTCAAGAGGCCGCCATGTTGACAATATCATCGTCTCCAATGCAGTGAAAAAAAAAACTGTGTAGAAATATGTTCATAAACACAGCATGGTGCTGACATATTTAACATGTGAGTGACCTCCTGGTACATTGGCACGCTGCTGTGCCAGTTTCAAGAACACGGAAACGGTTATAAATATGTATGTGTGCGTGGAGGGTCAGGCATATGCGGGCTTTTGTTTATCTGGTTGCGCCACCTTAAACTAAGTGTGGTCAAATTACACAAACACGAAAACAGTGCCACATCTTCTGTGTAGTTCTACCTGCCCCCCCCCCCCCCCCCCAGCACAATTCAATTCTGCTGTGTTCCACAACCAATGCAGTGAGTGTCTCCGTCGTAACCTACACATTAATTCATCAATATTATCACGTTCGATTAAAAATTGTCATGGCTTCCGCTTGCAAACGAAATTATAAACGAGTTAGCGGTGGTAAATCAGCCAGCATGTTTCGCAGCCTTAAATACTCGGACACGCTTTTCTTTAGATAGCGGTTGCTCGCCTTTACTTTGTATGCGGTAAAGACAAGCCATTTGAATTTAAAGAATGTATGGACGTGAAATAATAACAAACACATAGATAAATAATGTATAGCAAGAGCAAGTCCTCGCTTATAATGTTAAGACTTAGAGAATTTATGTGAACTAGTGTATGCACCAAAATACGTCAAAAAATTTATCAAAGTTCAAATTTAAACTTTACCCGAGCAAAGGAGTCCGTTTATATTCACTAACCTTCTCACAGATGGAAACCAAATATACCTTACAACTAGAGGGCCCAAACACAGAATGACTACCTTGAATTTGAACTTACACAAAGGCGTCACAAATGAACCTGGCCCCGTGTATGCACTAAGAAAAACAATCAAACCGTCAATTGAAACCCTACGTTGTAGCATAACATGCACATCCAAATGCTGGAGACACTAAAAGTGATAACATACATTTGCCGTCACTCGTTGCTCTGGGGGACCCCGCAGAAAGGTGCGCAAGTGTAAAATGAGACGAGACGACACGACACGAGACGATGCGAGGCGCGGCGAGTCGAGATAAGATGAGACAAGTCTATTAGAAGTACTCGTTGGTAGGAGGGTAGACACTTGGGAAGGGTTGTGGAGCGTCAACACACACAGATACAGACACACTTGGGAAGGGTTGTGGAGCGTCAACACACACAGACACAGACACAGACACAGACATATATATATATATATATATATATATATATATATATATATATATATATATATATATATATATATATATATATATAAAATTATTATTATTATTATTATTATTATTATCATTAGCCCCCAGTCCTCGGGAAACACTAACATAAGACATATAGACATACACGTGTATACCTATCATGATACAACACACAGCAAGAAAACGGTTAAGAGCTAAACTTGAGTACTTATGTTGATCAGCTCAAGGCTTAATAAAGTTTTCATGATGTATAAGGTAGCGTAGAGTTTTCTACAACTCAACCGTCCCCATAACAAGCAATAGGCGAGTATTTAGTCTTTCGGAAAGAGCAATTCATATAAAATATATATGTATATATATATATATATATATATATATATATATATATATATATATATATATATATATATATATATATATATATATATATATATATATATATATATATATATACATATATGAATCTTCAAGTAGGCATAACTCCATTCATACTCCGTACACAGGTCCCCCCCTTTCATTCACTTGTTCATTCAAATCACCAAGCAACAGAATGAGACCTGATAGTTTAAGAGCTTTAGATTTTGTTCTTCTCAGTTGTTTCAATCATGCCTTTGCCTTTCATGACTAATATAATGTTCCTGCATATGAAAACGTTCTGTAGTCGCAATTTCAGTTCGGCATTTGGGACCCAAAGTACGTGTTTGGTGTTCATAAGCGAGAGGTGTGCTGGTGTGACAGGTCTGAACATCTGGGCTGAACACCATCTCCTGAAAAACAAAAACATGTGAAACATTTAGGACCGCAGAAAGTGTTCGAACGCAGGGATAGTTCATTAGCCGGAGGTGTTCGTTAGTACAGGTTTTACTCTCCAGCTGAGCTATTGACATATCGCCGCCGTCTGGATGGTACCTGACAAATCAGTTTTGATCAGCAAATAGCTCTGTAAGGCATGTCATGATAACATCATCCTGCGTCAAAAATGAAAAGAACATTCCTGAAGAGGCTTTTAAGCTCAAAAGATATGGACATCCAAGGCTTTATTAGTACAATGAAAGTACCATGTCTTATCATGACAGCAAGGAAGATACAAATTTGAACTTTGTCGTTTTAGACATTAACAGAATTTAACTGTGAGACAGGCAAAAAATAGGCCAGTAACGTCGAGTTAGATAAAAACCTTGCCTCTGAGGTTTTATTTTGATTCCTGTTGTTTTATGCAGCAGTAATAAAACTTTGTGTCCTTAATAAATCAGCATGTTTGCCTAATTAAAACCTCGTAAGTAGCCCAGAGGAAAAGTGTTGTTGCTCACGTGAGGTAGTTAATATTATCAATGGTAGTCTACTTCTGTATTATTTAGATACAACTTAACATTGTACCTATTAACAATGCGACAAAATCAACAAAAACAGTTTTTTCTCTTTCCTCTAAAATTGCAATTTTTGACTTACAAGGTTTCATCAGGACACCGATGAAACGATAAGTCATGGGAACAGCCAAAGAATCCTGAGCCGCCCTGCTGAACAAAATTGAGCCGGCTTCAGGCAACTAGATCTGAAGCTTCAGTTGTTGAGCCGATGTTAAAGCTTCGTTGAATGAAGAACAAACACATTCATTTATGTTATGTCACAGTTTTGGAAAACACAGCTGTGTGATTCGTGCGCATGCGTATACGTACATACACAACGACGAGCATTTGTATTATATACAGTGGTCACCGTCTTGAGAGACTGCCCCTAAGGCTGGTCAAAATGTGGTCTCTCAAAACAGGTGGTCTTTCATTAGAGGTATAATCACATGGAAAAGATAACAAAGTGTTCTGAGAGAGCGGTCTTAAAAAGATATGTGGTGTCTAATTGGATGGGTCTCTGAAGACAGGTATCACTGTACGGGTTATCACATGGTTGTAGCTGTATCACCCCCTGTATCAAATACAACCATGTGATGATCTTTATATTTCCATTCGGTGTAAATAATAATTTTTTTAAAGTATGACACACGTTGCTTTCGTGATAGTCATCAAGAACATAGCAATATTTAAAATTATGCATTTAGTTCTGGCAGCGATATATTTTCAATGATTCTGTGTTCATTTTTCTTGTTCAGTAGCCATCTGTGAAGAATTTTGACATCTGTTACAGTCTTCCTTCTTGAGTTTTCATTTTTGTGCGCCTCCGCCGTTTAGTATCTGTATTATTTACATCAAACAAATGAGGTCCAGTTTTCTGGGGGGGGGGGGGGTTAGGTGTGAACAGTGTTGCCATAACTATTCTCGATAAGATGCTTCAAATTCAAAATTTTGTTGCCAATAGAATTTAGCACTCTGTCCCCTAAGCTGGCAGCTATTTTTATGGCGATATGTATTATAATTAGGAAACCATCTTACATCTCTGATTGGTTGTTAAGGAGAAAAGGTGCTAGCAAAAATTTTGAGTGTGATTTCTCATCGGGTATACAGGAAAAAAGCACTTATGCTTGATAATAAGTGTCAATTCGATCCTATTTTTCCTAAAATATCTACTGCTGGGAAAAATTGCCGCCCCCATTGGTTTAACATGGGCCGCTCTAAATATGACTTTATGTGGAAAATATGGGTGTCGCATGGAATATTATGTAACATAAACAGGATAGCTTAGGGAATGCCTGACCAGTCATACACACAAGATGTCCTGAAAACAAGACAACAGCCAGAAAGGTGCGAAAAGTGCGTCTGGTATTGGGGTGCTTATGGACCTTATAAGGCAGCCATGGCACTACTGGGAGCAATGTAAAACCACAAAACCACGGTGTAGGGGTCAGTCACGTCATCTGTGTGAATTTGACAGGGACAGAATCATTGGGATGTTGGAGGCTGCCTTTCCCAGCGGGAGGTTGCCAGTATGATAATATGGGGTCCTCAAGGCCATAGGTAAAAATGTAGTGGGACCATTTCCAGGAAGTCAGAGCATGTAAGTGACCGGCTGGATCTGGATGACCATCATTTGATCCAGTATGTGAAGAGGCACAGGTTTCTTTTTCCACCGAAAGTTACGGTCAGCAGTGGCGCCAGGCCTGCAACATCAGAGCATCACAGACTGCTATTCACAAAAAAGACTAGTGTCGGCCAAACTGAGGGTATACGACCCTGCCATTCGCATCACTCTCAGTCTCAGTCCTGCACACAAGACACCACGGGGACAGTGGTGTGAGGAATATGCAGCCTGGACCAGAAATCAATGGAACAGCGCGATGTGGTCTGGTGAATCCCGAATCTGTTTGGATTTCCACGATGAAAGAATAAGGGTTCGACGAATGCCTTCCAAGAGATTCGCAGAAGGAGATATGGTTGAACATGACTGCTACGGAGGAGGCAGTGTCATAATGTTGGGGGCAGCAACAGAGAGAACAGCCGTCATCAGGGTAAACGAACACTGACAGGTCAGTGCTACATGGATGAGATCCTGCCCACAGTTGATGAATGGATCCAACATTATATAGAGCTACTGTTTCAACAGGATAGCGCATGACCACACATTGGCCCAGTCAGCATGCAGTAAAAAAGCAACACAATATCTCATTGTTGCCTTGGCTTGCCGTTTCTCCTGACCTGTCCCTCATTGCATTTGTGGAATGTGCCTTGCCGTCAAATCAGGGATGAGTATGAGAAACCGGCAACCACCATGGACCAACCGGCATGGAGGCTCACAGACCCGTGGAATTAAATTCCTCAGGCTGATATCACCAAGCTGACAAACAGCATGCCAAGGTGGATCCAAGCTTGCTTACAGAAGTGTGGTGGACACACCTGCTATTGATGCTTGCAGCCTAACAGCAGCAACAACAACAATAACAACAACATCAACCAAAAAGGTCCTTTTGAGAACCACCATTCCTCCCAACAGAGATGTGAAAAGCAACAGTATAATACAGTAAACAAACAAACTCCCAACACTCACCCCCATAACACGTGCATAATGTTGAAGAAAGGGGGTGACACCTTTTTTTTCGTCCAGCAGTATATATATATGTATATATATATATATATATATATATATATATATATATATATATATATATATATATATACTTACATTTAAAACTAATTCGGTTTACCTTCAAGCAAGACTGATGGTGCTTTGTATTTTGAGCTTTCGGATGATGATGATGATGATGATGATGATGATGATGATGATGATGATGATGATGATGATGATGATGATGATGATGATGATGATGATGATGATGATGATGATAAAAAAATGGAGCTGCCTGCCGATTTTTTTTTTGCAACGTGAGCCGGCTCAGGCACTAGCTGTGTTGAGCTGTGCCTAGCATAAAAAGTAAAAATAACTTGAACGCACAAAACTTCTTAAAAAAAGTACAAATATCATAACACTACCTGTTTAACAAATTACGGTTAATGGGTCATCAGAAGTTCCCTATGCAATTTCGAAGCAATTGGCCGGCCATTTCGGAGATGTTTTAAGATTTGGCCAGAAGTGACCAAAGGGAAAAAAATCATTAAAGCGCAACCATCTGAACAAACTTGGTACTGAGCCATCCACGGTAGATCCGCGCGAAGTTTTAGGAAGACAAAACTGTCGATTTTGGAGAGGTCGAAAATATGAATTTCCATTGCACTCCTAATGGACTTGCAAAGTGATCAATAGAAACGTTCATATTAATCAATAAGTGCTCGAAAAATAAACGTCTAGGGATCCCCAGAATTGTTCCTTTGCAACTTCGAAGCAAAGCGTTTTTCATTAAAAAAAAAAAAAAAAAAAGAAAAAGCAAAAAAAAAAAAAAAAAAAAAAAAAAAGAGAAAAAATGTAGGGCCATCTGTTGAGCAAGTTGAGGTCAAGTGGGCCCTAGAAGTGTAGCTATGCAATTTTAAAGCAATTGGCTAAGCGGTTTCTTCGTCGGAGATTCCTTTTTTAATTTTTGCCACATAAATGAAATAAACAAATATAAAATAAACCAACAAACAAACAAATAAATAAAACTTGGTAGAGACCCAGACAAGGAGGAACCCCGCCAAGTATGATGTAATGAATTTGGGCGACGTGTTTGGGGAAGAAGTCAAAAATTATGAATTGTGGACTGAGGGATGGACGGAGAGCGCACAAAGGACAAAGGCCATTCTATAACCTCAGTTGACTGACAAGTCAGCTGAGGTACAAACTATTTTTCTGCCGCGAGTTCATGCCATGTAAATTTTTTTTGGATACATCCACCAACACATCCGAGGCAAATGCTTTCAGTTCTGCAGATATATTAGCAGATAATCGTTTTGGCATGCAGTTTTCTTTATAAAACTTTAATTTGTACACTCATGTCTTATATATGACAGAACAGACCTATAACAAATACTCGGATTTACCTTGGGAGAATCTTAGGCATGTGATTGGCTAGGGAGTCTGACTCAGATTTATTTCAGGGAGAAATGTAGTCTTATGGTTGGCTAACGGGACTGTTAATATTGATCATGTCGCCCGCTGTGATCTATACTTTTGTGGATTGTTTACAGTCCACACCGTGCATTTCCTCAATAACGAAAAGCTCCAGAAATATAACACACCGAGACAGGTAATGCGTCACCCAACCAAGACCCGTATTTTTGCCTGCATTTTTAATGCTTCCATGCAGTGAAGCAAATGAAGTCCGTTGTTTGGCGAGCTGCAAGAATTGTGGACCTGACAATCGAGTGCCAGTCCAAAGAATCACAATCTATTCCATCAAATGTGTTATAGGTCTCCTAAATTAATATTTATCAAAAGAATCAGCACTTGTCTCACGTTGGTGGGATGAAGCAAGAGTGTGCTCATTTTAGAAATGAGGGTCGATTTGGTGTGTGTTATGGCATAACGACGCGGGTGCTTGAAGCCGGCATTGTGGGCGTGGCGCACGCCAGTGCACCTCGCCCGATGCCAGCTTCAGTCACCTGCGTCATTATGCTATAACACACACAAAAGCGACCTTCATTGCTTATATTTACATTTTCCATTTAATTTTTCTGCATGATACACGGAATTGAGAAATTTAGTACATAGAATTAATCGAAACGACCAGAAACTGATTTGGCAAGCATGTTCAAGTGTTGAGTTCCGGAAACCCATGTGGGCGTGGCTTATTGGAAAGTGGGCGGGACACATGTGTTATGGTCTGATAACACACAGGGCTCATGTGTTATGGTCTGATAACACACCAGGCTTTCTACTATACTAGCAATGCTAAAAGTTAGATTGAATGTAAATATTCACAAATGTAGCAGCTGCTATCGTCCATTCGCTGATTCTATAGATTCATTAGTCCTTACTTTTTTTTTTATGTGTTGGTGGTGGTGTGTGTGTGTGTGTGTGTGGGGGGGGGGTCATCGCTTTAGAGCAGTGCACGTTTGAATGCATGTAACAAGGTGCATGATTCCTGGAGTAACCAGGGTCTTATCATTATAAATAAGCAAAAGTCTGCTACACCCTCATATTTACATAGTAAATAGAAAAAACCTAACACCAACACATACTACTTCAAAAGTCGCATTCCAAAGGAAGGTGACACGAGGTAGCCGACATTCTTTGCGCAATGTAACACACTTCCACTCTCTCTACTGGGAAAGTAAGCCATGTTTTCACAGAACATACAGTAAAGGTCCCAGTGACAATGGATGAGCATGGCCCTTTGTTGTCAAAACGTAAGTGGTTTAAAAATAGCAGTATTTCCGACAAGAATATTTTGATGCACTTTGAACGTGGCTTTAGTGACATAACAAAGCTCATTATGATCCAGGAGAACACAGCACGACATAGCTGGGGTAAGTTGTAGAAGGCCTAAAAGGCGAGGCGACTGTCTGAATTGCTTCGAAATTTTATGTGCAGTGAAATGTCACGTGGGCATTTCAGAAGTGTGACAGGGTATGCAAAATTTCAGAATAAGAGTGTATTTTAACGTGCCACATTGCGGCCACATTCGTTGTGGTAATATGATTGAAATTTTACCACTTTCTTCAGGTATTTTTCCAAACGACTATATGCTCCTGCTACATTTCGACATTATGTGAGAATTCACACGCTTTCAAAACATGGTTATGATGGCTTTGAACGGTAGTACATGTACGTCTTTCAGACGAACCTGTTCATTTGTCTTGCCGTGTATATGAGGATAAATTTGCTGTGATGGTGCGTTGTTTGGGGGAATGAAAGTACAAGGTATTACCCCGAACTGGCTTTGCCTGGAAGTAAAGTGACTTAAAAAAGTGTACGAATCTGATATAGTGATTACGGAGCCGCTAAAAGAAAATGTGATTTTTTTAAAGTCGTGACCACGTTTTATCTCGTGATCACGTCTTTAAAAAGCACTTCCCTTTAGGGACTCTGTGGGCAATGAGATGCAGCATGCGAATTAACAGTGCAAAACAGCCACACACAATAATTCAATAATTAAAAGAAATGGATGACAGAGGACAAGATGGAAAAGGTACTTGTGGGTTCGATCATTTTTGCAAAGGTCCGCTTTTCTTAGTGGGTCCGAGTTTCCAAATTTGTGATATTGCATCATCAAGAAAGGGCCCACGGGACACTAACCGTGACTCCTATATGAAATTTGGGACAGACTGGAGTTATTTTTTATTAACTGCATAGGCTACTCCATCTTTGTCGACATGCCTTTCAAGTCGACCTATAGTTACTGCTACTGACCTAGATAGCAAAATGTCTATGGGTGGAACATACTGTAAAAATGAATCGAAATAGTGAAAACGGAATGTGCTTTTTAATCAGCAGAACCACTATGGATAACATGAATTCCCCCAATGCTTTCAAGTTTAACCCTTCATCTTTTATGCAATTATTTTACTCGATCAAATTGTTGCGTCTGCTTTGCTTGCTTCCTTATCTGAAAATGTTGAAGTAGAAGAATTTTTCAATTCATTTCAATGGCCAGATATGTGTCTAATTTTACACAGCCACGAGTCGTTATGTTGGATTCCGACCGAGTAGCTATATGGCCACGTTTTCATTAAATGTGGAGCAGACATTTTATAAACCGGAAATCCCTGCCACAGAAAGATTGAGCATGCGTATGTATCATGGGACTATTCACCGGATCGCACCAATTCATATTGAACACAACCGAATTGCAACGAATTGAAAGATTATATAAATATTACAACGAATGAAAAGATATTAATCAATAACACTGGCATTTAGAAACAGGGCTTGGAAAATATTTCAAAGTTACTTTTAATTATGACATGTTGTTTCATTCCACAGTCAAACCCCATACCTCCAGTAAACGCAATTCATGAAATACACAATTTTTCCATTACAGATATCAACTTGGTTACCCCCCACCCCCACCCCGCCCCACCCGAGAGAGAGAGAGAGAGAGAGAGAGAGAGAGAGAGAGAGAGAGAGAGAGAGAGAGAGCATTCCTTTAAGTTTAAAATAGGCTTGAGTGATCTCTTTATAATGGATATCAACCACAACCAAGTTGAGAACAATATTTTTTCAAAGCAAGTGTGTGGCTCGAGGTTGCCATGCATATATTTGAAGACTGCGTCTGTTCACGTCGATATTGGTTGCCTTTTTTCAAAGGCAGCTAAATTAATTTTAGGAAGGGGGAGGGTGCCATAACTGGCTAACTTGCGACATAATTAGCGCTCTTTTACGACACACGCTTCGTCTTTGACGATAGCGCAGCCATAATACTGTTGGTCTGCAAGAGAGCGCACAAGCGCACATCAATATATCTACGTGTGTTACGGTGTGCCATAACTTCAACAAGCCCTGGCCTAAGCTCATGACAAAGCTGTACGGCCATCTATGGTACAGAGGCGGGGAATGCTATCATCAAATGATATACTAGCAAATGATCTAGAGTGGAAAACGAGATCGACCACACACGTGGCCGACAAATCACGTCCGCAATTCTTCTGCCCCCCCGGTGCAAGCAGCCGCGCTGAGCCACTGTATGATGTCACCGGTTTTGGTATTTGTTTAACAAGTGCCCGACACGGTCAAATTCCATTTTCATCGGCTGCAGAGTCCACTTCTTTTAGACTGCACAATTAATTAAGTCACAAGATTTTGACGGCAATATTACATATTCTCAGTGCTCCCATGCACTTTTCATTCCAGTTTTTTTGGTCATAGAGCAGTTGGCGGGACACCTGTGCAAGGTCAAGGCGTGCGCCTTCAGCGCAGCAACTCCTCGTTCATGCCTCACAGTTGACTTGGGCTCCCGATGTCCCTGGTCAGCACTGTTTCTCCACTTCCGCCACGCCGACTTTTCCATACCCATGTGTTGTGCTTTGTGAACACATTGTCGTGCACTCATCGTACCCAAAGTGACTAAACCCTTGGTGGTTGCCCTTGTCATTTATCCATAAAGGCTGTTGACCATTTTATTCGCCCTTCACTTTATTTTCAAAATGGAACTTGTTCAAGTTTTATTTGCATTAGCATGTCTACATTTTTGGAAATTTTAGGCACTGATTATTAAGGGGGGGTGGGGGTGGGGGGTTCAGTACGCTGGTACAGGTAATTATTTTTCTAGAGTACGCAGTACAGAAAATAAAAATCTTTCAAAATTTTGGATAGTACGAAGTACGTAAAATAATAGGGCTTCCAGTACGTCCGTACGGTAAAATAAAAAGCCCCAGTGCGCCATTACGGGAAACCCCTTTCCCACCCTCATTATTCAGCGACATAAAAGAAAATCTCAAACTTCATCTTTGCATTTTTATTATAAATCTTGAGCTTGTTATTGTTTTTTTTCTTTTCAGAAATACTTTCTGAAGTTGATATGGAGTTTCAGTTCTTTTTTTCAAAAACCATCAAATGACATTAATTTGGGTGTTTGTTTAAATTAAGCATATTGCCAAATCATAAAGGCTTATAGTCTAATCTAATCTGTGGCATAAAAATAGAAATAAGCCTGCTGTGGTGGAAGCAACGTCTTGTTTGTCCTCCCACCGTCCTGGTCACGCACTTTTTCTGTGACCCTGTTTTTTATTCCCTTGATTAAAAATCAAAGGCTGAAATGCAAGAATTTTTCAGGTAAAAAGGCCATTTGCAAGCATTTAAATCTGTAAGTTAGGGATGCACTTCCCGTGTACTAGACTTACTGAATCGTAGATATGCAAAATATATAAATAACAAAAACTGGGGATTTTTCTGTTTACAAAATATGTTAGTGTGAAGCTGATATGCTGTAAGGCGACTGAAATATACGTTTTAGCTTTTACTGCATAACAGATTTTTGTTGTCAATATTTCTAAGAAAAGTAGTCCATCTGTTATTAATAAGTTTCTTGGCAAATGCAGTTACATTAGACATGTGTGAAACTACATAAGCACGGGGAGGCCATTTACTGTTGACGGCCATTCTGAAAAAAAAGTTGAGGTAAAATTACGAAGCCAGAAGACGTCGCGTCACTGAATTTTCCTTTGATGTCTTAGAAGATAGCGTCCCATAGTGGCGGTTTCTGTTCAAGCATATACATTAGTTTATTAGTGATCTCAGTGGGGACTGAAAGTTTTAAATATTTGTTGTACCAGAGAGACAGATGTTTGAAGCTAGATGACATATCAAAGGAAAACTGCTTTTAACTGCCTGGGTCTCTACCAAGTTTATTCAAATGGTCTCACTCCAGTCATTTTTGACTTATTTTTATTTGACTTTATTTATTTGTTTATTTATTTATTTATTTATTTATTTATTTATTTATTTATTTATCATTATTATTATTATTATTATTATTATTATTATTATTATTATTATTATCATTATTATTATTATTATTATTATTATTATTATTATTATTATCATCATTTTTGCAAAATGTTAAAAAAAATTACCCCGAAGCCGCCAAGCCAATAGGAGATATGCATATTAATTTCTCGCCACAACTGCATACCTGCTTGCCTGGTCTCGCTTGGCGGGATATAGCGAGATACGGGTTGGTACCTGTTGGGACAAGCGGGATATAGCGAGATACGGGTTGGTACCTGTTGGGACAAGCGGGATATTACTAATAGTTTATAAATAAAGAATATTTATTAAAGGCAGATGGAATTTTTTCTCCATATATGGCCCGGGAAGTTCTAGATGAATACCACTTTGGCATTTGTAGACTTAAATTTCTCAAAAAAAAAACAAAAACAAAAACAAAAACAAAAAACGCTAATTTTGTGAGAAATGAACATATGGCCCTGTCTGTGACAGTAATGTGACCCGCACTTCCCCCGTGAGCACCTGGCGTCAAACCAGTGATTTGTAGCGGTAAATTAATATGCATACAGCTTATTGCTTCCAAATTGCACTGGAACTTCTGATGACCCCTAGAACTTAATTTGTTCAGGTTGTACAGCGATTTTTTTATCTTTTTTTCACGAATTTTTGTGTGTTTTCTATATTATTGACTTTTTCTCCAAAGCCATCTCTTAGATTCATCAGAAACTCAGTGAAAATGTAGCTTGTAGAAGGGTCAAACAAAGGTGTTCACTAGGTGAGGATATTCTGCATCTCTGATTTTAAACAAAGTTTTTAATTTGTAAATGTATCAATGAGTGCTTACATTCCCACTGATTGCAATGCAAGTCAATGGGGAGGGCAATGGTAAGTCCCATTTTAGAATTTTTCTTCAAAACCGCTAACCAGATTCACTTTAAACTTGGTAGGAATGTACCTTGGGTCTGTGTCTACCAATTGTATACAATTGATCACACTCCAGTAGTTTTTCGAACTTTTATGCACTTTTTGTTCATTTTAAGGGCAAAACTTTGACAAACTCTTCTTCAAAACCGTTAAGCCATTTGCTTTGAAATTGCACAGGGACACTTCTGGGGGACTCTGGACCTAAATTTGTTCACTACATGGTGGTGCATTCATTTTTGGATTTTCAATAAATTATCAAAATTCGGAAATATTAGTGAGGGGATATGTTCATGTGATGGTCTTAAACAAAGGTGACCTTAAAATCATTGTGACTGAAGTTCAAAGGA
Source organism: Hermodice carunculata (assembly GCA_964020975.1). NCBI lineage: Eukaryota > Metazoa > Annelida > Polychaeta > Eunicida > Amphinomidae > Hermodice > Hermodice carunculata. The sequence goes on along the minus strand of OZ026619.1, from coordinate 84,287,078 downwards.
CCAGTTTAGTGTGTGCGTGTAGGGTCAGCTGAGCAAAGAACTGCTATAGTACTTTTGTTTGATTCATTGCATAAACGTGAGGTCCTTATCTTCAAACTTTAATGAGCGGAATCAGTATTTGTGATAAATTATGATGATCTTTTGTGCTATTGTTGTGTAAACACTGCCGTCAAAAAGCATTATAAAATTGTGATTATCAAACATTTCAGTTTGTTACCTTTCAGAAAATGGACACTTTATCTCACTTTATATGGAAATCAAGGGTTATATATAACGATTTTGTGGTTCACTGCAAACCTAACGTTAAGTGGCACCTTAAAATCACACCAGATGGCAGCATGACGTATACAGCTGTGAATTTGGTCCATGGATATTGGCGTTCTGTGGATAATCCCAGAAAATTTGGAGTACTGAGATAAATACCACAATTCGACATTCATGTGATATTTTCATGGAATAAAAGACTTTGTTCAGCAAATCATGCCTGTATTTGTCTAGGCTGGGGGTGGAGATGAGGGCGGGGTTATCAAACATTTTAAATTATTTGCGCGGCGCTACATAAATTAATATGTATATATACAGTTGAGTCCAACTGAAACGTTAGGTGTTTTTCTCTATATGAGGTATCGAAACCAGTATTAGACATGAAACAATTTGAAAATAGAGATTTGACTTTACGAGGCATCCTATTTGCAAGACGCAAACACATCACCGCATGATGTGGTATGATGAAAGTATAAGACAGGAAAGCTCCTTTGCTGTTACGACTATCTTCTTTCAAACATGGCAGTAGACAAAGTGCAATTCTTGCGAGAGCGGAGTTCAAAAAAGAGGCACTAGGAATGGGAGGGCGAGTAATGTCGACTTATTTATGATATACCCATATAAATTTACACATGGGGGCTAAATGTTTTCGCACTGACAGTGTCTTTCAAACCTGGTTGTCGCGAAAAGGTAAGTAACATGTTCATTTCGTAGCTGCTTCGTGGTAATAATTCCAATGCTTCATTCTAATAGCTGGCCAAATCAGAAACAAAGTCGGTCGCACGGGTTGATATTGGCTACGGTGGAATCAAAGAGTTGCTTGATCTAGCAAGTGCAGATATACAGTTGTAAATGGCCCAGTTTTAGCTCAGCTAACTTATAGGATGGTCAATCGTCGGTAGCCTATTTACATTTTCGACTTCTCTAAAACCGTTAGCCAGATCCTCATCAAATTTAGCGAAGAGCCGTTTGTACAAAACAACTGCCTAGTTGGTTCAAATCAGGCTGCAGTTCTTTCATTTTTAAATAACTGCATGTTCATTTGCTGGCAAAAATAATAAGAGACAGCTCTCAGGCTGCTGGGCCAATTTCTTCGATTGCACGTGGACACTTCTGGGTACCTCCAAGCATTTATTTCTTCAACAAGTGACACTGCAAAATGTTTCTATGTTGTTATATTGTTCTGATTTTATAAAATTTTCTACTTCTCCAAAATGGTCACTAAGATCATTCTCAAACTTGGTAGAAATGTTTCTTGTAGAGGGGTCAAACAAGGCTAGTTACATTGTGGTAGCGCTCCAGACTCCTGATTTGTAGCGATTTTTTTCGATGGGGTTATTATCAGGTAGTGCATACATTCCTATTGACTAGAGCTTACGTTTATGGGGACTGCAATGGTAATTCGCATGGTTGACTTCTCCATGACCATCAACCACATTCGTTTCAAACTTGTGGGGGTGTACATGTACCTTGTGCGAGTCTCTTCCAGGTTTAGTCAAATGGTCCCAGTCCAGCATTAAAAAAAAAAAAAAAAAATTAAAATACATTTTTGCTGATTTATCTTTTAGAATATCGGTTTATGGTGGATCTTAGACCCATGTTTACTTCTAAACACTAATAGGATAGTATCTGTAGGGTTTTTATTGATGTTGTTAATTTTGACCTTGAATCTTTGATAGGTAAAACTGACTTATGTCTTGGTAATACTCTAAATTGCTTTATTTCTGCGTGTATAAATTTTCACGGTTTTTGTATTTTTGAAATTTTATTGTTTTGATTTAACTGTTTTGGGCATAATTCGTATTTCAACAGTGTTAAAACGCTTTTTGACTGGGTTTTTATTCTCACGGTTTTGTGCCATCAGCGATTAAGCGAAAATAAAAATACAGTCAAATCACAGCAATTTACTTTAGTGGATTCTAGGCTCACGCTTACTATCAAACTCTTATAGGAAAGTATTTATCGGGTTTCCTTTAGAGTTGTTAGTTTTGGCTTTGAGAGGCCTTGAAATATTGGCATATAACTTGATAATAGTGGATACTGACACTTACGATTAAATTAATGATGACTCCAGAACTGCGAGAATGAAGACCGATATTGCAAACAGTGATGATGGCCTTAAAGAAAGGTGTATGGTACAGTCAATGCAAACTACTCAATACTCGGACCACTATCTGTAAAGTCTGGTCTTGCATACTGTTATGTGTCCATTAATGTACTGTCCTGTGGTTTGTGCCATTACCTTTTACACCATACTCTGTATTTTATTCCTTTTTTTCGCAAGAGGAATTTGTATAGGCTATGCCTGTTTTCCAATTGCTTTAATAAAATATGTTTAAAGCAAAGAAAGGTGACCTTGATATGATTCCGAAGGTCACGGGATGACTTTTATTTGTGCATCCCAGGTCAGCTTAGCACTGGACTGCCACAGTCCTCTAGATATTGAAGATAATACCTGTCCCTGGTGGTGACATACACATGAAGGCCACCAACAGCACATTCACTACAGCCGAGATGAGCGTCATGTTTTTCAACAAATTAATGTCACATGTCTTTGCCTTGCTTGACATTGTGTAAAAAGTTAACATTTAGACAGCTTCTTGACTGAACCGAGAGCAGTGCATGTGTTGACGGATTAAACACACTGTCATCGGACCGTTGACATTTACAAGTGGAACTGAAGAAAGATTATACTGGATGACTGTTTCATGTCAATTGCAGTTAAGATATGCGAATGTTAGCAGCAACATTTATAGCCCACTTTTGTTAAAATTAGATACCATGCAATGCAAGCTCGTTGTGAACTCGGTGAAACTGCCTTCGATTGTGTTATCAAAGGGGGATAAGGGGGGAGGGTCAGTACGCTGGTACAGGTAATTATTTTTCTAGAGTACGTAGTACGGAAAACAAAAATCTTTCAAAATTTTTGATAGTTCGAAATACGTAAAATAAGAGGGCTTCCAGTACGGCAGCACGGTAAATAAAAAGCCCCAGTACGCCAGTACGGGAAACCCCTTTCCCGCCCTCTTATCAGAGTTACTCAACCTTTGGTATTTGTGATGCTTTGTCGTACCCGTCAAACTGTCTCGCACCAGAAGCATCTGAATGGTTTGCTCAATTCACCCGAGAAATCGATCCAGATGGCTCTTTCTCCAGAATTTTCCAAACCTCTTGCTACAATTGGCTGTTCAATTTGATATTCAAATGCACAATAATTTATCTTGACTTTCAACGGGTGATTCGCACTATGTACACCCACCAGTCTAAGTTTCGAAAAACACCTTCTCCATTTTAGGAATATTGATTTGGAAGTTGATTTCAAAATATGCTTTCAGCAGAATATGTATGAACTTAATGATTAACACCGGTGCTGGTGTGCGCTGAATTGTAAAACTGTGTTTGAAAAATTAATCTTATTTTATCGGTTGTGTATCTTTCTATATCGCGGGCGATTTTACAGTCCATACAAATCCTGTACCTAAAGCGGAGAGTAGAAGTCAGGGTTGAAGGATAAGGTAATGAAAACATTGGCATGGATCTGTGAGAACATTTTTGTACACTATAGTATCGTTTCAAACATTTTCAAATCCGCTTGTTTATGAACTTCATTTGATCATAAGGTTTCTACTTCTTGCATGCACTTGCTTGCGATTGTATGAAGGCTATTTCATTTCTTTTATTAAAGTGCACACTATAGACACTGTTCAGAGACTTACACATGGCAAACGGGGGGTGGGGTAGTGATATCATTGACAATCAGCTCAGAAAGAGTGAATTGTCAGACAGCAGCAGTAATCAACGGAGATCACCTGACGTCGCTAAACGTATCAGGTGTGACAGGAAGTGTCATGTGATCTCGACTAGTGTCAAACTCCGATGAATCAAGTGTCCTGGGACTATCTCATTATTTCAGTGACATTTGAAAGATACACTACAGTGAAAATCAGTACAAAAAGTCATTTTGCAGGTGGGTCCTTGGAGTGATACACGTCGATGCAATTGGTATGCGTGGGAGGTAGGGATATGACTCTAGCCAGCAACCTGTGACATACTGACATTCATATGAAGATATAACCAACCACTAGCCATAGTTATTGCATGGGTTATTTTATTCCTTAATTTTGCATACCACGTGCTTTTTCGGAATGGGGGTGGGATGGGGGCGAGACGTTGTTCACAGAGAAGAGGCTCCACACACAAGGTATACTGTTATAATGTTCTGAGGGGAGAGGCCTTCAAGAGTTACACAGAGAACTATGAGATACCCCAATAATGTTACATTGTATGAGGAGAAAAGAAGCCCAAAAAGTTGACAAAATATTCTTGGAGAAAATGCTCGGAATGTTTATAAAGAATACTGAGGGAATGGGGCCCTAAAAATGTATATAGTATATTGAGAAGAGGCCCCACAATGTTATGTATTATACTGAAAGAAAATGTCCTAAAATTTATAGAGTATTTTGAGGGAATAGGCCCTAAATGTTTCTATACTACAGCAAGAGCAGAGGCCCTTAATTTATATAGTATTCTGAGAGAAGAGACATCAGCAGGTTACATAGTATACCGAGAGAACAGGCTGCAAAAGGTCATACAAAATGGTCAGAACTGATAGTTGAACACAAATTTATTTCAAGGGAAAGAAGCATACAAGTCTCAAAGCATGTGGTTATGTTGTTCATGCGTGTGTCATGGTGGCGCTTCCCTGTGGTGCCTCGCAAGCCGGGGGAGGGAGGGGGGGGGTACTTCCATGTAGGATTGTACTGGGTATGTGCCGCGAGAAAGGCCCTGTTTTCATTACTCCCAGTATTAGAAAAGGCCCCCAAAATGTACACACCTGGATTAGGATAGGCGTAACAATTAGGATGCGCCGGTGCAGCACTCCTTTCAACACATTACAGGATGAAGAAAGGGTACCTTTTTACATCTGGTGTAGGATTAAGATAGGGTATTGCATAAAAATGTCCGAGGCACACACCCACCCTGATGTTGAGTATGCTCCCCCCCCCCCCCCCCCCCCGAGCTCACAAGGCCGTCCGCCTGCATGTGTTGGCCAGACCGTCTAATATAACCAGCAATACATATTAATACTGAACTAGCACAAAACAATGCCGAACGAAGGTGTGATTTCTGGGGTTTTTGGTGCACTGTTGGCATGATGTAATCCTTAATTACTTTAAAGCGGTGTCATTTTCCATGATTGTGTTTTAATTCTAAAGTCCTCTGTCCACTTCTGTTGCAAGGTGCCAAATTATCCAACCTCAGGCTCAAGCAACCGAGTGATCAAGTTTGCATTAGTAATGCCGCTGGTGATGTTCGCAGCGCGCCTATATTTTCCAGTCTTGATAACGGATTGACCACCGGTCACTGCGTTAATAAAGTTATACACGTCGGGGATCTCCCCCTTGACACACTTGTGTGCCGGTGAACACATAGGGGAAGCTACGCATGCGACCACATGTTGACATATCGCCAGTGACGGTCATTTGTCAAATGACCGATGCCGACTCTGCAGGTATGCTTGAACTTTATCAGGGCATTGCCGCCCTCCAACATACTCTGTATCACATTTAATGACCGACACGAATTTTTTTCACTTATCCCATTTACACTACTTATTCCACGAGTAGACGCTTATCATTCATGCGTATTTGCTTAAAAAGTGAAAACAACAGGCCCATGTACCTAATGCTCTGCTGATATATAGTCGGATGATGATCAACATTTAATCTCCTGAAATGCAATCCTCTCTACTGTAACGTTTAGAAAGTAGTTCAAAGTCATCCACGTTGTGCATTTTCAAACTTCTACATGATGCACATTTGTGGTACATTTAGTATCGTCCAAATTATCGCTTAACATATTGAATTTAGTGTCCTTTACGTAAGTGCTTACAGACTTCTGAAAAATAGACCAACGTCACACAAAATTCTTTCAGAATTTGACCATGCCATGGGCCTAACGCATATTTGGTGTAAATTCAGCAGCTCTATCTCAATTCATTATCGCAATTAGGACGTTAATGTGATTTTGATATCTATATAACGTTAGTTCCGATTAAGGCCCGGTGATGCCACGATGACTGCATGAATCACAGACTTCTGTTTACCTGCACATAAGTTAAGATGTAATTTTCATCATCACATCATTTTATGAAATGCATTCCCTGCCTGGCATCTGGAAAGTAGGTCAAGGTCATTCGTATTTTGCAATACCAAACTTAACATACAATGCACATTTGTGGTACATTAGTTCTCATCAGCCTGATTCTTTCACAACAGATTAAATTTATTGTCCCTAACTAAGGTGCCTACTAAACTTTAAAAAGTAGGTCTTGAGCATTAAAACTTTTACAAAATTTGACATTGGCCTAACAAATGTTCAGTGTAAATACTGCAGTTACATCTCAATCTATTATGACAATAATGAATTTGATTTGTTTTCACACTAATATTAGTTAAATACCACCAGTGGTGCCACCATGACTCTATATGCCATAGACTTTTGTCTGTGTAATGTTCCTATAATGGTATATATATGTGTGTATGTGTGTGTGTGTGTGTGTGTGTGGGGGGGTGGGTGTGTATTTAATACAAAGAGAAACTCAACAAACCTAATTCTGTAAGCCCATGTACCGTTTGAACACTATCAAGTCCGATATTCTAAGAGCAAAGTCGTACGTATGTTAACAAAGGGTAACATCTGAATGCCATCACAAAAAAATATTTTCTGAAATGTATTTCCTCTTTTGACCGTCAGAAAGTAGGCCATGGCGATCCATGTCCGATAAAAAACTGCCTTCATATTATGCAATATCAAAATTTCATATATGATACACAATAATTTTGTGGTACACTTATCATTCGCTTAATTCTTTCTCAACACATCAAATTCAGTGCCATTTTTACTACAATGCTCAATGACCTTAAAAAATAGGTTAACGTCACATAAAATTGTACGAAATATGACCATTGCTTCTACGTATGTTTCGTATAAATTTTGTGTATCTGTCTCAATTTATTATTGTTATTATGAATTTAATGGTTTTGACGCATATCATGTTAGTTCAAATTAATAGCACTAGCGGCGCCACCATGACTCCACATGGCTGAATAATGTTCCTATAATGATATACGGATTATGTTCCACATTTGCAGATGTAAAGACCTTCACAAATAAAAATCATTTCCCGAAATGTAACCTCTCCCTAACCTTGAGAAAGTATGTCAAGGTAATCCATATTATGCAATGCCACACATCTACATATGACATACATTTATGGTACATTTGGTATCATTAGCGTTATTTTATTTTATTTTATTTTTTGAAAATATTGAATTAAATTGGTTTTGACACATTCTGGCCCGTATCATCTGCAACACCATAGATGGCGCCATTTAATTTCGGTGCGTTTTCATCTTTTTACATGATGGACATTCCTACCAGGTTTTGGTATGATGACCAGAACCAGTATAGAGTATCTCTTTTAAGGGCAGGTAAGACACCAAAAAGAAATCCCACTTTAAACGATCCTAGCTCAAAATTTATTAGCGTTAGGATAACAAATAATACATGTGTGTAAATGTCATACTCCAAAGAATTTATATGCCCCGTATTTGGGTGTCTGTGATGTTAATTGTTGAATAGACAATTGAAAGTTGACCGCAAAGCATCAACCCCATAAATGCTTATATAAGTCGCCGATTGTTTGTGATAAAATCGTGATTGCACTTGCATCTCAACCCTGACATATTGGAAACAAAAATCGGTTCTGTGATTTTTTTTATGTTTGGCTTAGTTTTTCTGTTATCCATCATCAGAGTTTGACATTTCAATTTTCTCTTTGATTTCCAGGATGTTCATTTTCTTCATTTCACAGAAAAAGATCGGAGCAGAATTTCGAAAATCGCTGAATCGTTTTTGCAGTTCGGATATTACAGAATCAAAAGCCGTTAACCGGATTAAATTTTGCCCAGCCGTTTTCTCGGAATAACCACCTAGGTGGGGTATTCGTCCTATCATCCTTTCTGAGAAAACAAGCTTCAAAGGCCTTTGATTTTGATGATTTGCCTGTAAAACAATACCGTTTGCTCAAGTTGAGCTGATGTTTGTACAAAACGAAGCAGACGTCGTCCCTTAACATTTGGGGAAGTTGTCAATCAATTATTGGCCAATCACAATACATAAAAGAGCCTTCGAAGTACGGAAAACATTCAGCGATTTGTCAAATGACGACAGCAACAACCTGGTTTCAAACGCTGACGGATACATTGTCGAATTCCATTTCGCGAATGACAATTTCGTCAATGGTCAGTTTCGTCAACTTGAAATTTTGTTAAGAATAAAACTGGTCGAGGAATGTAACTGTCGAATGATCAACAATGTCGAACACAATTATGGTCTTAAAGTACTAATCACACCAATCGGGGGGGGGGGGGGGAGTGTAAATCGCCTTTTCCCTTCATAAATAATCTTAATTCACTAGGCCCAACCATTTTTCCATCATGGCTGGAGGTAGTGTGTGTCGATCGGATACCATCCGCTACTATTCCTTCACGAAAGGAAAGCCCAAAATAGCATACCAAAGTTTCCGATATACTCTTGACAAGTTGAAAAGGATATAAAATGTTACTGGAGATGTGAAGACCGTGATTGCAAAGGCCTGCATGAATGACAGCGAACATGGCAGTCAAATGTTTTCGTACACGTAGTAGCAATTTTGACCAAATTTTCCAGAAAATTTGCATTCGATTAATGTAGCTCCTCGGCCAAAATATTATTCGACTATATGTAAATTTGACTGTGATATTTTTTGCCTTCGATGACATATCGACGAAGTTGGTTTCGGCTATATGGGTTTCAACGATGTGTTCTAGATCCGTTTCAAAGCGTCACGTCATGGAGGCGGCCCTGGGGGCCCCGTGACCTCAAGCCTGGCAACGAAAGTTGTGTTGCCTTTTCCCTTTGATTTCACATTTTGGTCCTTATAATATGTTGTAGACATAGCCTAAGATGAGAGCGTCAGCATTACAAACTATCGATAATAACGTCAGTGGATCAGACAGAACATAGCACCTGGCCGTTAGGTCCCTCTAGCGGCCATTTACTAAACCAGTCTAGAGGGGCGAGGCCGTACTACCTTGAACAAATGAACGAAATTATCTGCCGTATAGCCTTTCTTTTTGTTAGACACTGTTCCACAAATTTAATTATTGTTCCCAAGATTTTTATATCGCCATTGAACAAGTGCCGTATCCTGTGGCAGAGACGTAGTGCGTACGGACAGTGATTGTTGGATTGTTGCGCGACAACACCAAAATCGGAGCAGGCTCTGACAACATGGCGTTTTGAGGCCCCTGGTGGGATACGTGTGACTGGAAGTTGCGATCTGGAAGGCCCGAGAAGCAACCTGGTGACAGCACTCAGCTGACTGACTAATCAGGAGAATAAAAAAGTGATAGCCCTGTCAGGTCTATCTTTATTTTCGGCAGAAGTGATAAACTTTGGGTTTTGATTGGGGAGGCCTATGCATTTTGGAAACACTATAGTCTGTAGCCTAGTTAATAAAGAATGTTTCAAAGGTTGAGAGGACCGGTTTAAAACCACCAGTTGCCTTTTATGGGTAAATGCCTGTCTCAAGTCAGGAGTAAAATTGGTTTCTTCACATTAAAATGGAAGATGAAAGTTGATGCTTTGGTAAGTCTGGATTCTTTTTGCTGTCATTATTGGGTTTGAAATTTGTGAATATGAATAATGTTTTTCTGAATGATTTGATAAATACTTCATTGGGTATGTTGTGCTGTGGGCTGTGTTCTCCGACTCATAGTTAGGCCCCTATAATGGAGGTAGAGTGTATCTATAATGTTCAAGGTTCATAAATATCACAAAAACGATATAGGCCCACTTTCGTCTTTTGCTGTGAACTCAGCTGACTGACTAATCAGAAGAATCAAAAAGTGATAGGCCTACCAGATCTATTTTCATTTTCGGCAGAAGTGATAAACTTTGGGTTTTGAGTGGTTAGGCCTATACATTTTGGAAACACAATAGTCTGTAGTTAATGAAGAACGTTTCAAACGTTGGGAGGACCGGTTTAAAACCACCAATTGCCTTTTATGGTAGACTGCCTGTCTCAAGTCAGGAGTGAAATTTGTGTCTTCACATTGAAACGGAAGATGAAAGTTGATGCTTTGTTAACTCTCGAATCTTTTTGCTGTCATTGTTGGGTTTGAAATTTGTGAATATGGGTCATGTTTTTCTAAACTACTTGCTTCGGTGGGGCGGCCTTCGGCCGCTCGTGGTCAGTGGACGGGTGGCGGGTTTGGTCTTCCGCCCCCAACCTCTTCATCCCGTTTTTAGGGATAGTGGTTTATTATATTTACTCCTATTTGTAGGCTATACTTTATTTAGTTAGCTTCTTCGACTTGTCAGTACACTTAACTTACTTAGCTTGTCAGTATTAAAGTGTGTGTGTCAACACACTTTTCTGTTTTTCCTTCCTTCCTCCCTCCCTCCTTTCTTTCTTTCTTTCTTTCTTTCTTTCTTTCTTTCTTTCTTTCTTTCTTTCTTTCTTTACCACTGAATTTGCCACTGAATTTGTCCGACTCTTGTCTCTGACACTATTATACATAGAAACTCCAAACTTGGCATGATTGTACCTCCATACAAGAAGTTGGGCCCTTTTATGCAGAGGAATGAAGATGTTTAAAATGATGCAAATTAGGGACATTTGAAATTTTAAATCTTGAATACCTTCAAAAGTATAATAGATAGAGATGTCATTCCAACTTGTACTAGGGGGTTATTGACCATTAGGCATATAATGAATTTAAAAAAAAAGTTGAAGGAATTTAAATTATGCTAAATATCGGCATTTGAAACTTTAAATCTTGAATATCTTCAAAACTATTACAGACAGAGATGTCATTTCAACTTCTACTAGGGGGTTATTGACCACTGCGCATGTAATGAATCTCAAATGAAAGATGTATCAATTTAAATTATGCTTATTAGCAGCATTTGGAATTTTAAAACTTGAATATCTTCAAAACTATCATAGACAGAGATGTCATTTTAATTATAGGGGGTTATTGACCATTGCGCATGTAATGAATCTTAAAGAAAGTTGTAGCAATTTAAATTGTGCTAATTAGCAGTATTCGAAATTTTCAATCTTGAATATCTTCAACACTATAATAGATAGAGATGTTATTCAGCTTCTACTAGGGGCTTGTTGACCATTGCGCAACTAATCAATTAAAACAAATGTTGTAGCAATTTATATCATGCTCAGTTGCACCATTAGAAATCTTAAATCTTGAATACCTTCAAAGCTATAATAGATAGAGACGTCATTTCAACTTCTACTCCTGTGTTATGGACTAGTTTTACATTGCCATACCAATATGCTTTGAAGACACACACACTGATTTGCTATGCAGCAAATCATCTTTCGTAGTTTTGTAGCAATTTTTCTCAATGAGTTTAATTTCTCACTCCAACCTCAGTTTTGTGTCGCTATTTTGTATGTTTTCTCTTGTGTTCACGTTTATGCTTATTTCGATGTATTTATTTGTACTTTCATTTCCTCACCCTTGGGTTTCGATAAAATATTATTATGTGCATGGCTATTGTTGATTAAAGTGCCATTTTTTTTCACGCCTGTCTTTGATGTGCAGGGCCACTGGGGTGATCCATCGCGGCACGGCCTTTGATTTGAAGAGACATCTTCTGACGATTCCCGCTGATCCTGAACATCTAAAGTATTCCTTCGTTTGAACGCACCCCTCCCCCCCCCCCGATAACTATAAAGAAAACCATTAACGCTGTGATATGTTTGCATCTTTGGATCATTTCCCTGCCCCCAAACACACTTTCGGCATGCCGCCTGATTTCGTGGCGCCGCTGTGATACCACTCTCCTTTTGCCATGAGCCGTTGCTACCTGTAGGCACGTGACAGACTGTTAAGCATGTTTGAGGGGTGGCATTGTTCCGCCGGGCGGCTGAAAACCAAAAGAGTGACACATGGACGTTCAGATGTCCACATGCCTCTGTGTTTTTTTTTTTTTTTTTTCGTTTTTCTCATATTTCTAATTTAGTTAGGGCCTTTAAATTTTGCCAACTTAGAGAAAGGACATTTATCTTGTAAAAAACGTTAAATCTCAAAATCGTCCATGCAAGGGTTTTTGGTGTTTTACCTGTCTTTAAATCCCGTGATGTACTTACATTGAGCTTGAGCCAATACATGGATGAGCTTAGAAAACTCATTTTACTGCAGTTGTATTCTCCATAGCTGTTCTGAACTGGACCAGAAGTAGGTGAATTCTGTCGTGGACTGGTGACAATTCAAAATTCTGCTGATGTTGTACTCAGGTTCTTTCTTGATGAAGAAAAAAAACCCCTCCCCCATCGGTATCATTTTGTTCTGTTTCCACTTCTTTCGATACCATGGGACTTGAGGTAGATAATTGATGCCCAGTGCGTACAAGTGAGTTATGTGCGATGTGCACATTGCGGGTCCAATAGATTCACACGAATAATCCGTCGTGAACTGACCTCTGTTATTGATTTTGATTTAAACATGTTTTTTATTTCGTGAAAAAATAGGGATTGGAAAACAAGTCTTGATTGAGACTTATAAATTCCCCTCGCTGTGAAGTCCTGTGATTGCATCGAAATAACTCCAGGAGAATTTCCATTTTTTTATTAAGAAACCACAAGTGCAGGTGACACCGCCACGTGGCGCCCCCTTAAAACCATACATGTAATGGTGCAATTTGGATTCAGCAGCCGCCTTTTTATTCAGTCGCATACTCTCGCCAAAAACCACGCGACTAGTTATGAATGATGGAGCACATCGAAGCCTTTGCCTATTCGCTGGAACGAGGAGGTATATTTAGATACCTCCCTGACTGGAAATATGATTGAATGAATCTTCGAATGAATAAGATGCACTAGTGTGATGACGTTGATTAAATTATAAGCGGAGAATGCACTTGAAAAGGAGTTTTATAGGCAACTTTTTCATTCAGATTCAGAGTGTAGTGATCTTATGACTCCTCATTCCAGGCATTGACTGTTGTCTCGGCTTCTTGTCTAGACCGTCGTTTATGGTATTACACACGAATTGTGATTGTCAGTTTAAATGGTCACAATTGCTACCATGTAAATGTTACTTCATGGCTATTTTATCTCTCTCTCTCTCTCTCTCTCTCTCTCTCTCTCTCTCTCTCTCACACACACACATACACACACACATACACACAGAGTCTTAGCACACGGGCTTGTCGCACGAAGGAGCTTTTACACGAACTGAAGGCAGCATGTAGGCCTACGCCTGCTGTTTCTACACGTGTTTGGGGAACTTTTTGAGTGGAGAAGAGAATTTTATGTGACGCGTGATGAGACTTTTCAGTTTCACGAGACATGTGATGGGACTTACGTGATGTGTGGTTGGCCCTTCTTTTATGTCACCTGTCATTGGGAAATTCAATATTGTGTGACTTGTGACTAATGTGTTAATTTTATGTGATCTATGAGGAATTCCCCCGAACCCATTTGGGCCAAGCCCAATATTGCACAACTGATCTGTGACTAAAAGTAAACGTCGATACTTTTACAGCCAAAACAAGTATGTTATCAGGCAGAAATATATAATCATCAGTTTCATTCCATATCATTGAAAATATTTTACCCGTTGATGAAAATTACGATCGCTACAATTAATTTTAGCTCAGTTTTGCATGGGGAAATAAAAGAGAGTTAAAGTGATATAAAAGTATAAATAAATGAATCTATAGATGGATAAATAATCACATAAATATGCATGATATAATATGTATGTATGTATGTATATATATATGTATATATATATATATATATATATATATATAGGCCTATATATATACATATATCCTATGTACGTATAATTAGTATTATATTAGCCTATGCAGACCAGTCTGTTGATAATTAATATGTCGAGTTAAGAGTTAAGAGATGCTGTGTTTTCCTTATTAGGGCCTCCGTTATACCTTTCCTGGTACATTAGCAACCCACTCCCCTATCAAACGTGCAGAAATGTAACCAGGAAACAACAGTATTGCTCCCACATGTGGTCCTTCCAGTTCATATCCCGTTCACTGATGGGGAAAATCTTCAGGCGTCAATCCAGGGTTTCAACTATTTTTCCTTTTTCCGGTGTTAACAGCGGTCTGGTACAAGTTCTGTTATGTTGGACGAACACAGTTACACTGCACGTCCATTGGATTTATTTCGTTGACTTCCTAGATATTTATTTGTGTGTATGTACACATGTGAACGGTTCAGTTATGCACACACGCGCTCCATGCGTCAAAAAAAGGACAAATTAGTTGTATTCTTTGGTATTTAGATGTTGGCTGAACTTCCATAAGGATGGATAACTGATGATTGTATATTTCTAGAGGACTTAGTAAAGGTGCAAAAGTGTACAATTTGATAGCTGAACTCCAGAAAGGCAACTTTTAGTCACTGTAGTTAGGACACGGGAACGCAGCGTACGTTATAATCAAGTCATCCAATTCGTCATCACGTCTTTCACTTTCATATTAATTTTTTTCTAACATGTCAAGCAGACTATGGTCATTTTCTTCATATTCCGAGGCTCCTATACTGGACGGATCTCGGATTTTTAGGGGCAGGGGTTTCGAAATCATAGTGATTGATACTGCGAGGTCGCAAAGTGACCAAACCGGGGGGGGGGGGGGAGGGTATGGGAGGAAGCTGCCCTCTTCATGGTAGGAACTATTTGTAAAATAGAAAGGAAAATGACAGTTTCTGGTCCACTCTAGCGATTAAATTTATCTTATAATAATTTTTTCTTAGAAAGTAGGAGATTCTTGAACGAACCTGAACACAGAGGGAGCAGAAAGAACGGCTTGGACACATAAGGCGGCGGGAGAAATGGCCACATATTGGGGGGCAGCGCGCACCAAAACACGCGGAAAAATGTTAGTTAATTTATGTTTAAAACATGTATGCAGTCTTCAGTTGAACCCTTGATGACCAGATGTTGCTGGGAGAACAGTGTGTCGGCAAGGACTGACCGCGTAAATGTTACTGAAATCTTTCAGTGCCAACTGCGACTAAAGTCTTAAACATAGAAGGAACTGCTCCTACGTATAGTAAGGGTGCAAGATTCATGTTTCTTGTAAAAAGACCTTTCATTCAAGTACCGACATGTTTGTAATTACGTAGAATATAACAATCCAGGTCAACAGCTTTCCGCGGCACGCTTTGGGTGCAATGTGCTCAAAGCGCGCCGGGGAAAGCTGTTGACTTGGTCCAAAATGTGGCACTGAACGAATTAGTCTGACCTTTTATTTGCATAATACATAAGCACACACACACCCACGACCATGTTAACACTTTTTCGCACAAACTTTTCACACAAAAGCTAGCATATCGTATGTCTTCTGCTACCTTTCCCCCCCAAGTCCGCATTTTCATTGATACCATTAATATCTACCACTTTATTGTTTTTAATTTCGTAGCAGCTTTTATTTTTTCAATAAATTGAAAATTGGCGGATTCTGTGAACATTTATGTTTGCATTTCGTTTTCTTTTTCTATTTTGAAAAAAAAAGAAAGGGTTAGTTGTGAATATTCTTCTCTGTGAAGTATAGCAGTTTCGTATTATGTGCATAGTAGAGTAAACCACGAAGTAGTGCTATGCCTGGTATTCCCCTGTATTCCCATCTACCAAGGTTAAACGAAATATCTGTATAGTTCCAGTCCAGACTTTCAGCACCGTTCCCCGCAAGCCAGTTCATTGTACCGTAATCACAATAAGTCAAACGGTGAAACCTGTCTTCTGTCTCTGTCCCTACAAATTCAAATGTTTTGTTCCAGTTTCTCATAGAGTAAATGGCCATGCTTCAAAATCCCATTCGGGTGGCCACAGCAGCAACGGCGCATCCAGAGGCATGACCCATTCCCCGAACAGTTTTCCAAAATAAAAAAAAAAAAAAAAAAAAAAAAAAAGGTCAATGAAAGGCAGAATCCAAAGTTACGCGACAATTTGAAGCATTAAAGTACAATTTCGTGCTACGTAAGCACTGTTCGGCGGGATCAAGTAAAATCACGGCCCGGTCTTCGTTGCAAATTTACGGAAGTTCCACTGCTAAAATTTACGAATGAAAGCCATGTGATTTAAGACAGCATCACAAACATTTGGCAATCACCACAACTGTAGCTATGCAACTGGGCTGCTGCTTGCAACGTGATAAGGTGGGTCTCTCATAACAGTGGCGGCCAATTCACGCACATGGCCGCGCTTTTAGTGGACAGGGGAATATCAGGCCGATTGTTGATCCAGACATATCTGTTCTACGTTTGACTTTGTCAGGCAATGTGACAAATGTGAACTTATATCTTCGTATGTTTTCAGGGACTTCCCAAGTTGAATGCTGCAGTTCCTTGGAAAGATACACAAGAAAAAGCTGTTCTTAATCTTGGCAGGTGGACTGGAAATACAGACCCCGTTGCCGGGAGTTTGGGATGAAACCAAGTGAGATTGACCAGAATGAGTGGGACTGAGGCTGTAAATTGACTTCGGCTTCGTCCATGGATTATTCATGTTTTCATGTAAAAGTGTGCTTGCTCATCAAGTTATCGCAAAAACATGTTCAGGCTTGCAGACCGTTGAAGATCACTCCAGGCAGAAAATCACGTTTGGGAATTCTTACGCAAGTTTTTTTCTTCGGAGAAGACAATTCGGACTTTTTCCCGTAATTGATGTAACCACAGCAACCGACAGTCATTGTTATGGATGAGGAGCCCTTATGAAAATCAGATGCACCAAGGCAATGTAATTGCAACAAGACAACCAAGCCAAACAGGATTATAGCCGTTCACTACCGGTCCGCACGTGGAACTTCAGGAGCGGGGAAAAAAAAAGAAAAAGCAGCCGTTCGATCGTGTGATTGGTCTGTTATCTGACGAGTATCGTCACAAAAAGTTATTTTTATGCTCAGTTGATCGGGGCATTACTATTTTAACTCCTCTATGGCTCCGAGGATGAGGACGCCCCCTGCTCCTGACGAGAGATGCTTACAGCAAATGTGTAGCTCACATTTACCATGCCGGTAGTACCTCGTAGAGGCAATAGAATGAAAGTAGCGATGGACGGAGAGGCCGATGACACAGGATATAATGCAAAATATGTTATGCAGTTTCCGCTAACTCAGCAGTTGGGATTAATTGGTAGTTAATTAATCAGTAACTGTACATCAGGCACGTGCTGACGGAATAATTAATCTACACTAAAGTTGATCACAGGAATACACTGAGTAAGCTGGACGCATGTACCTCGGCTGACGCGTATACAAGTAGCTAGGCCCTTGCAAACGTACGCATATCCACAGTGTAAACCGCGTTTTATCTTCCAGACCCAGGGAAAAGCGAAGACCCAACCGAAGTGTGTTAGCTATAGTGTATGCAGGGTAGGAAAAACCTCCTGCCAGTGAAACTGTCCATTCGAGACATGCTGGACGTGTCCAGAAACGTGGCGGCATGAGGACTATACTTGTGTTGTCTAGCACATTGGAACAAGTCCTGGTCTGCTTGTTGGGGATGTGTACTGTCTATCTGTGCTCGTGCCATGCTATTCCCAGACAGTCGGACGACGTGGCGGATACTCGATTTATTGGTGACCTCAAGTTGCGGGATGATATAGCATGGAAGGGACCCTTTATAGTAAGTTTCAACACATTTTATTTTCTTCGAAGATATTTTATGGTGCTTAAAGGGTAATAACACGCAGTCTGAACATGCTGGGAAAATGATGCACACGTGGTTGAGCTGTTCAGCGGTCACGCACGTGTGTCGAATGAGACAACCTAGGAGAGTTTTGCGTAACCTCTGTGGCCGCACTATGGATAAACAAAATGTCCTCGCTTGCTCCTTGGAATTAGCAACGAAGGTTTAAATTTCAGTCCCTGGCTATTCTTAAATAAATCAGAGTGTATGTGACTGAAAGCCGCAAAATAGGGAGGTGGAGGAGTTTTTCGTTCGTTCTTTCACCTTTCGAAGAAGTTTTTTTCTTCTTTCAAAATTGGGAGAACACTTGGTCGATGAAATATTGATGTTTTATCTGTCACTTCGGAGGGATCATGGGTTGATTTTTTCACAGCTTTTGTTAATTTGCAGATGACATTGATAACGTTACTTGTGCAACTGAGAGGGACGTTGGTACCATGAAGCGCATGGGACACCAACCTCCGCGAACCAACTATTAACCCACGACTCGTGTCCATCCGCATAATTAGAGCTTGTCGCTTTTAATTATCTTAAAACTTTACAAAATTATCATTAATGATATAATTGAACTGAAAATGTGCTTGCTGCGTGGCTGGCTGATGGATACCGTTGCGGGTAGCCATCTCTTAGTTCTCAACAGAAATATAAGGCAATTGAAAGGTCTGCTGAGCAGGCAATTATTGCAGCCACTTTGTCAGAATTTGAATTAAAGTATACTGGTTCTAATTTATTAGGAAGTGTAACAGAGAGAAAAGAAACCTAATACTATCATGGTAATAACAACTAAAATTGGTAGTGATCCAGGTGGGGGTGGTGGTGGAGGGGGGGGGCACCCAGTACGCACTTACAGGTAATAATTTTGCCGCAGGTAAGAAAGTAGGGTGAGGAAATAAGGGAATTTAGACGGTAAGGTACAAGATAATATGGAAACTTAGAAATAATGGCTGGTGTGAAATACGAAAAATAAAGGGGCTTCCAGTACGGAATTATGATCAATGAAAATGCCGCGTATGCCAACACGTAAACCCCCTTTACCCCCTTCCAGGAAGTCTACACACAGAGAATACAATTTTAAGGTGAGAAAAAAATGGGAGTGACAAATGGAGAAAATTTGCAGGCAGATAAATGACAACGGGCAATATCCATTAAAGCACGTTTAAATGGAGAGCACAGGACCTGATTGCGAAACACACAATGTTCGTCCTGCCTTGTCAGCAATTACTATGACATAGGGAAGTGATGGTACTAGTTTCATCATGAACGTTGTTGTGCCTAATTTATTCTAAGAATAGAGCTGACGACCCCCAACAGAATGTCAAAGTATGCTACCTATCACTTACCACACTGTAATGTTTGTGTCATTTGGCAAACACATACGAGTGATATGTATTTCATTGACGGGATATTTCACGGCACAGTCAAGAGTGCAAGCTTGCAGCCTGGTGCGGCGTTTGTATGGACTTTTGCAGGCAGAATGAGGGGGCAGACGGAGGGGCTCATTGGGTCTTGGTTACCGGTCACCCATATACAGAAAAAAACATCCCGCGACTATGCATATATGCATGTGAATAATTCTGTTTTCAGTTTCATCATTACCGCAATTATCCCCAAATTCAGAAAGATTTGTTATATTTTAGGCAATACCCCAGATCCACCCTAATTATCATTATTTTTTTTCTGTGCAGGACAGAAGCGGGGTTGGGGTGGGGATACGAGTTCCATAGAACCCAGCTCCTACCTATGGGTCCGTGCTTCTTGTTAGCTTTTCTGTTATCACTGTTGGATCTCAACAAATTTTGCACAAGCACGCGTCCATAACTTCTGGTATTATGTACTCACATGCTCATTCTCCCATTAACCCATTGGCACACATGTTAACCTTAGTTTAACGGTAGATTTGGTTTGAAGCTGATGAAAGATACAGCGAGTAACAACTTATTTGTAAGTTTAACCCGGGTTTGTGTCCTTGCAAAAACTCTGGGCTATTGATTACAGAATGGGAACTATTCATTTATTTTTTAGATCTTGCCAGCTGGATATACTAAGTTCCATGTGTTCTACTTGCTCTAACCTTAGTAGGTCTGCCATGCAGGCAAATCAGTGGAAACAGAATTGTATCTAATCCCCGGTCAATGAGTCTTCCTGACACGGTTCCAGCCTTTATACTGTCCTGCTCAGTGTTCCCCATATATGGCGTATATTCTGCTGGAATAGGCAAGGGCAAGAACAGAGGGTTCAAAACTCACCTGAAAGAGGACACTGCAGTCAATTCAGGGCTAGGGTTGTGCATTCCCATTACTGCACATTGTAATTTCCAACTTGGTACCTTTAAACCGACTGCACACAGAAATACAACATTTCTGACAGTAAATCTTAATATATATTTGAATTAATAGATAGAATTACATAACCACAGCTGCAAAAATGATCATTATTCAAGGTTACTTTGACATAAAAAAAAACTAATGGTAATGCATGTACACACCTCTAGCCCTGAAAATGTATATTTGGTTATTTGGTTGTGTATTGGGACAAATACACAGTTTATAGCTAATGCTGACCTTTCCTATTGAGCTATCTGTTCCCCTCTAGAGCAAACCAAGCTAAGTGTTATCTCGACTACACTTGAAGTGAAGCGGAGAAAATAAGGAAATTGGTCTGTTCAGCAGGCAAAATATATGCCCGGTGCCAGCAGCTTAAAGTCGGCTTGCTGTGGGTGAATAGCAAGCGGTATGAAAGTTACTGACTTATTCACACTTCAGCCGTTAAAGAGAAAGTGGTGAACAAAAGGAAAAACTAACTTAATCCTTATGTGAAAAAGTTCAAAGCTTATTTGCATTCATGGTGATTACTGCAGGTGCCTCTTGTTTTACAGTAATGGCGTTGATGCTCGTGTACATTTTGTTGTTAACTCAAGTGATATTATAGTCAGGTGCGAATATCAGTTTCAATGAAAACTAAATATGAGTGCTTTGCCATTTGATGAAATGAACGATTGGAAAGGTCATCGGTAATCTGTATCCGTCTAGATAGGAATATATAGTCTGTTGTCTCTTTCTCTCTCAGACTGTCCAAATGTACATTGTGTTAAATGTCGTCTGCTTCAACGTTTTCATCTTAAATTTCTCCATGCCCAAAACGTTTTTAATGAGAATTGTAGTTAACCGTATCAGGATACCATGCTGTATGTCACCAGATTTCCTTTGCGCGGGTTTTGGCATTTACAAAAATATCGTAAATAGGAAATGGTTAATATTCTCTTTGTGTGTGGGAGGTTGCCTTATTAATGCTGTTATTTGCTGATAAGAGATGCTAGATGTTGCTTGAGTCATATAACACATTTGAAGCAAAATCTGTTTACAATAAAAGCAGGATCAAATGAATGCAACCCTTCATCAAGCTCCGGAAGGGAACATGATCTTGGATACCCTAAATATTTGATAGATTGAGCATACAGCGGACCTGTGTGTGATAACGAGAATATAGTATGGCGATACATTCGATTGAGTGATGGTGACACAACTGTGGGGTATTTCAAAGATGGTGCGAAGTTACCATCTTACGGAGGCCATTACACACACACACGCGCGCGCACGGAGAGATGTATATATATATATGCATGCATTGTGTGAAAATTATAGTGGGTTCGAGTCCCGCTCGTTCCGAACATAAAATATATATTTTCGGCATTTCCTTCAGCTGGTGGATTTAAATCCCCGATTCTGGAAATAAATGCCGACTCAGTAAATATACTGCATAACCGTGTTGATATGGCACTCGCACATAACTACCTTCATTGAACTATTCTTTTTAAGAATGGGGATTTGGTCGAGTGCATATGAAGAAGATGCATCTAAAGTTCAAGGGATTTCAGATAAATCACGAGAACAAGGGATGCATCCTTTTTATACCATGCCTTCTTTGTTTTCATGAATATAAATGCATTTTAAAATGTATTCACCAATCAAATCAGTCCTGTGTTGAAATGTAGCCATAGAAATTTAAAGCAGAGATATATGTGTAAGCAGGTGACATATATATCCCTTGAGAAAACAAAGGAGGCATGGTATAAGTGCATTTCCCAATTCAGCTAAGCGACTGGTGCAAAAGGTTGTAGGATCGAATCCCGCTCGTTCCGAACATTATATATATATATATATATATATATATATATATATATATATATATATATATATATATATATATATATATATAATATTTCATAGACATCTTCAAATACTTATATCAGGGGGTGAATCTCAATCCACCTGCCTGCTCACATGCACCAAAAGTAAGTACGCAGCCATTTTCGTTCCATAATAGCACAGATGTCCCGCGTCGGAAGTTTGAACCGATTGTCCTGATTGGTGTCCAGTGGTCATGTGGGCGTATGAACGCCTGAAGACATGTTAGGAAATTAAGCTACAGCTTTATAGCAGTGTGCCTCTGCTTTTTATATTGCATGAGGATAAATTTCATAACCTTGCCTTTCATATTTTATCACAAAACCCGAATGTGCATAAGATTCATGAATATCCAAAAGATCTTGGCATGATAACTAAAGCCTTGACCCTTTTCAAGGTCAACATTGCATCTTGGACGTGTTTTTAAATGGGACGTATCACCAAGGTACGGTTGTACCTTGATATTTGAAAAGATTAATTCTTTAGACTGGCAAGCTATGTTTCCATTATCTAAGTCTTGCAAAATACCACACCCTTCACTCATAGCTATTGCTACAACGCGTTAAGACTCGTGCGTTTTCGGTCCTTTGCTGTATCCCTAGGTACTTCAGAAATATGCCCGTAATCCCCTTTATTTCTTTTTCTTGTGGCACTATTGGCACCATTAATTTTTGCTCAATGTGTTTCAGATAAGATATTTTCAATCCTTCAGTTTGTTTGCAAGGTAATGTCTTACTCACAATTTAATAAGTTGTATATGCCCACTGAAGTAAGCGAACTGTGGCAAGGTTTTATTCATTTTTGAAATGTAAAATGTGGATCTTTTGGATTAGTCTTGGTATGATGCTGATGCCAACATGTGTATCCACAGGTCGCAGAGTGCGGTGTTGCTTAGGTTCAACTTGGTGGCAAAGCAGATAACACGAAACAAGGAGAAGCTTGGATATAACACTAGCTTTGTAGGTTACAAGCATACATAAAACGTGGTTCAGATTGAAACCAAGTCTCACACAGGTGTGCCTTCTTCAACATAACACTTACCATCTATTCTATAACTTATTTCGTAGGAATGACGGTACGCACGCATTCGTGATGTTTTGTCTTGTTTGCTTGTTGAAGTTAGATCTGGATATAATGATTTTCGAAGGTTTATAGAAAACAGTACATAATGACAGTTCTTTTGGCCCCACATGTCAAGCGCAATTGAAATATGTAGGCTCGAATTATACTTTTATCGTAGTAAATCGCATTACATGGCATTGCTTGAACCAGAATGCAAACATAGCTGGCTTTTATGTGTATCTGAAACTATTTCCAAGAGATTTTTCTTGTGCCTGAATGAAGACGTACGTCACAATAAAACGTTCAGCAACCAGCACACGCAACAAGTCACTGCCCGTATTGACCCATGAGAAGATGACTCCGCACCGATTTTACAACCAACTCAAGAAAGACCTTCAAGTGATTTCAATTATGATGGAGACCAAGGGTTTTATGAATCACGTCCACTGTGGTTGGGAATTCCATTTCATTTCCGCCAGAGTATGCATCATTTTGAGTAGTTTTGAGGCTGCACTTGTGGAAGCATGTGATAATACAATTAACCCCCACCTTTGAACTTCATGGACTGGAACAACATTAATATGATGGGATTAGGGTACCGTAGCTCATGTGTGATTGGCACAAGATATATTTGTTTTAATCACGCTGTCGTGTTGAAAAGATTACGTACTGTCTCACATTTTGAAGTGGATAAAGTTTGCCTTTGTAAACCCTGCACTGTCTTAATTCACAAATACAGAATTTTTTTGGGCAGAAAAGTATCTGATTAGGCGTATGTTGACGGCTTTATACCACTCGACGTTCAATAAAACCTTTTCCCATCAAACCCAGAATACAAGAGGTATTATAAAGTCAAGCCATCAGCATATCTTGTAAAATTTTTTTCATTAGTGCAAGTGTAGTCGGGATGATCTAAGCTTAACATGAGATGTCATCAGGTCTTCGGCGTTGTATCGATTTTTAGATATCAACGCATATAACTATATGCGACTAGAATAATAGAACGTCAGTTTTTTTAATAGATAATTTTACATTCCCATCGTAATAAAATAGAAATAAATTAGAGATGCCGATGTATGGTTGTCTCCAAAAACGCAATTGGATCTCTTTGATAATTTTATATCTGACCAATACTTTTTATATGGCTGCGAGCTATAGGCGGCAGCAACGACTCGAAATTATTCGGCAGACCTGTCAAATCCCCATGCCCAAAAGATCGTAAACAACTATCCAGGAAATTCTGTTTCAAACAGTTATCGTAAGTTTAAACTTGGTCTCGGTTGCACAGCCTCAAATATTGTTGCAGTGGCCGACCTCGCAAAATAGCCGATCGAAATTGAAATAAAAGGAAAATTATAAAATATTGGACAAGACTTGTTTCACTGCCAGGCAAAAATATTATAAAGCAATTCTATTTAAGTGCTGTAAATCTGGATAATAATGGAGTAACAAGTTGGACAAGTGTACTGCCTCATCAATACTGCAAAATAATGGCATGAACGCGATTCGGCATAATCAGTGTACGGTTCTACTTTTTGTGGAACATACACCGACAGGGACAGCATAAAATCTAAATTAAAACACCATATGAATGATCAACACCAACAAAAATTTTAATCAAATCTTTGGAACTACGACGTCAAAATTGGCCCCGAAAATGAACGGCGTTTCTACCGTAATTTTAAATAGAAATTATACCAAGTAGGAAATTATCTATCAACAGAGAAAAAAATCTCCCATCAACAGCGTTGTTTTTCACGCTTGAGAATTACTGTACGCCTTGAAACTGGAAGATTGTCGAAAGAACCGTATTGAACGGAGGTGCACGTTTTGTAATTTGAGCCCAACAGAATACGAAATTTATATGCTTCTACATTATCCCCTTTATCTAGACTATCGGGAACTTTTTATTTCAAACTCTTAATAATCATATTCCTGGCTGTTCACACTTTTGCAAAAAAATGCAGCTACTTATGTCGAGAACGAAAAATTGTGTATTAGTTTCCTGAAGTACTGTTTAGGGGCCCACCGACAGTCATCCAATATAGCACTGCTTGGAGAGCTAGGGCAGTCACCCATATCACTGAATTCGAATATATTACGACTTGTTTGTAAAGACTGGTTCAAAATTATGAATTTACCATCAGATAGTTTATTACATGATTCATACGTATGTAATGTTACTCTTAATTTTGGGAGCGAAAAGAGTTTGGGTACAGTCTGCTGCAGATACATTTTATTTTATCAATACATTACACCTTTGGATTACTGTGGTAATAAAATGGATATTTTCAGGAAAATATTGAAAAACGCTAACGCAATAAATTCCGAAGTTAATGCAAAACATGAAATGAATAATACGCGCAAGATAAAAAAAACTGCGGACCTGTGTTCTGATAAAATAAGAATTCAAATTTGAAAGCTATTTACAAGTAATCAAAGACTTTGATGTACGGAAAAATATCACCAGGGTAGGCATAAGCGCTCATAATTTGGCCACTGAAAAGAGAAGACATAAACGACCCCCAGGATTACCTTTAAAAGAAAGATTTAGTAATGTTTGTAATACCTTTGGGAACGAATTTTATTTCTTGATCCAGGGTAAATTGTTTGGACAACTCAGGTAAATTCTATTTCAAAACCTGAAGAAATAGTTTTGAACTTCGGCAACTATTCAGACTGAGAAAGATTCAAATTTATAGCGAAATTGCACGATTATGATTTACGTTCACACTTTATCCCATGTATGAAAACTGTCATTTAGAGGAAAACTTTCTATGAAGAGGAACCTCTAACACCGCAAATTTCACATGTTACATTGTGCAATATTAAGACTTATGAGCTCGATCGATTTCCATGTATATATGGTAAAAATATAGGAACCTTATCCCGGCAATGTAAACAGTTTTCGTATATTTTGTTTACTTTGTGGTTTATTTGAACTTACATGTATTAACGACATTGCACGTATCATTTTTTGGTTGACATATGTTTTATGTTTGCGTTTGTGTATTTGACAGATTGCTGAATGATTGTCAATAAGTCGGTGCGGTCAATAAAGTCCGTACACACGACTGTTTTTAAGTCAGGGAAACAAAAATGTGCATGATGTATTCAACACCTTAACATTTTCTACATTCTGTTGTGTTTTTGACTCCTGTACCACTGCATATGATTTTTTGTACACACATATGTACAATTGTATGAGCTCAGTGTAAACCACAACATAGTTATTCTGTAAATCCAGTTTATATTTGTACATTCGCGGGTAATGATAGTCCAGGATATGTTAACCTGAAGTGCCATTCTCTGAAACCCTTTCGTGAAAAGACCAAAGTTGCTTCGAATTTCGAAACCAACATTAAAAAAAAAAAAAAAAAAAAAAAAAAAAAAAAAAAAAAAACCTGAAAAGGACAGGGACCACAGCAACCTGTTTCTCCATTTGTATAATATACATTCAGTTAGTTTTTGCAAGTGGGGGTTGTATACGTCTCTTTCGATGCGGGTCCAATGGGGCTGAGCTTGTTCAACTCTGCACTTGTTGAACGCTTTTAGAATACCAACTTTATCAACGTAAACGCTGCTTCAATTTTGGGATTATCATTGCAATTATACAGATTTACGTAACTTAAAACAATATGCTACGAGTTTACTCCCGCATATGTGTATCACCACAGTACCTACCAAAGATAGCACTGACATCTTGTGGCAAGTAGCCTTACCTACTATTGTAGTTTTACACGATATTAATGTTTCGATTCGGCTTATGGCAAGCAAGCAGTCAACAAAAGACACATCGCTTGTGAGTGTATTCGCAGACAGTGAACTAAAATATATTTTAACTCTTTCAATGCCAGCTCTGACTAAAGCCGAACTACTTTAAACGATTTGCTCTCAATTATTATAAGGATGGCTAGATTCACGTTCTTTGTGAAAATACCTTTATTTCACGTACCAGCATGCATATAGTTCCAGAGAGTATATGGTCAGGGGCAACGGCTTTCCTGGAGGCATTGCGAGAAAAGCGCGCCGAGGAAAGCTGTTGACTCAGTCCAAAACATTGCACTGAAAGAGTTATTGCTAATAGTTCAAGCTTACGCGGGGAGCCTAGGTTTTTGCTCTTCAAGACATTCTTCAGTACCAGTGAGAGAGCGGACGGAATGCAGCTTTGTGTGGGCTAAGAAAGATGCTATCTGGTAGTAACGTCGATTCATACAGAACATCTACCCATAAGTACCTGGATTGTGACCCTGGCTTCAGGTGATCAAGGTCATCTTTTACTTCCCTACTTAGTCTCGAGAACATCTCAAAAGGAAGCTTATCCGTGTTTCAGCATTTGGTGCATACTTGAGATGGTAACTCGATTTGTTTTTCGAAATTTGCAAGCAAGGACCCTAGATTCGCATGATAATGATGCCAATCACAATGTTGCTCATTAGGGGAAATGTTAGTGCAAACGCTGGGAAAAAGGATCAAGTAACTCTGGGCAAAGCAATAGCCCCTAATGTGATGCTCTCGGTCATGACAAGTTGCTCCGGTCGCAGCTTGAGTACAATAAAATAAATGAAATACAAAATAATGGTGTCAATTTGGTACCAAGTACATCCAGGGGAATGATACTCTTGGGAGTTATAAAGGAGCGAGTCGTATCACAGTAAACTCTTCGCCGTTTTGAAATTGCAACTTACAGGCGTCATTTCTAGCTTTAAAATAATTGGGTGTCATCTTCATCACCTCATGCTCCCAAAAAGTCAAACGTGCGGGGAAGATCGTGCATCTTTATTTGATTGACAGTTACAAGAGGGAGAAGAGTTTGTTACCGGCAGGCCGAGGTAATTATGCGTAGTCATAGACTGGGTCAAACGTTATGAGTACATTCACCGCTCGATTTGCCTCTGTTGAGCCCTATTCCTTTAATTCATGTACAGTTGCATCAGAAACAAGTCATCTAACTTGTACACGACAAAAATATACAAAACAAAATAATTACCCCCATCGGCTGCAAATAGCATGCTTGTTGGGAGGGGTTTAACTTTGTGGAGATTTAACATTTGTTCATTGCTGTTATTAGCTTGCATGTCAGGCCATATTGGCCGTCCATGTGCGAGTTGGGTGTTACGACTGTCTGATTGGTCACACACTGTAACTGACAGGTGAGGAACTGTGAAATAGTGTTTAAGAAAATGTATATATGGTATACGATTATAAATAGGCATCGAATAAAACTAATATTTGTTGGTTGAAATACACATCTGAACCAAAGGATTTTTTCAAATGTCAATGCAAACGTTTCATCACTTCATGCGTAGCCAGGTAGCCAGTGGCGACAAGAACTTAAGAGTCAACCAAGAAAGACTAATGTTGATTTATGTACATTCGTGTGCTGTATGAAGCCATGGATTCCTAGAAATGCCATTTGTTATGCAATGGTTTGGCGTAGACTACAGTTAATATACCTGTATATACCCTCAGAAAGCTATATTCCACTGGGTTACAGAAAGCTGTAACCGAGGGGAATACAACTTTTTGAGTGTGGTATATCCACTGTGGTCCACTCGAAACCAATGAAAGACGATTTTATCTTAGTTTTTACCACAAAACACAAGAACAATGTATTACGAAGAGGTAGGGTGACTGAACCTACTTGTCTTCACTTTAGATGGCAGCATGCACGTTCGAACATTATATTCTGTACTTGCACCCTTATTGTCTTAAAAATGGCCTGAATGGGAACTATGTAGTCTTTTTATATCGGTAGTTCTGGTACTACTATTTTTCGTTGACTGTGTTGAGATTCAAAGGCGACGTCGCAATCATCATCACAAATTTGTCACTAAACCGGTAATCAGCATGATTCTTGTTCGCTGTCATGATTCTGAAAGTGTAAACCTGGATCCTTCACGCTGTGTGCTTCGCACTCGTAGAAGAGACGCCATTTTTCGTGGCTGGTTCCCTTTTTCAGGTTGTTTGTATGACGTCATAATGTGAACAATATTCCTACACTATCCTTGCGCTGCATGTGTGTCCGCTGTGTACCACTTATATAAAAACCCGCCGGAACTTTCGGACCTGTATCCACTGTTGGGGCAGCCTTCTTCCCTTAGTTCCACCCTTCACTCAGCAGGTGCGCATGCAGGTCCTACTGGTCCTGCCACTTAATTTATAGCCTGGGGGCGGCTTCAGTGTCTGATACAAAATCCCTATTGTGGGGCCTACCGACAACAACAGCTGGTAATTTCAAGTCGTTGTATTTACATTTTTAGGTAATGCTCCCACTGTAAAAGTCCCATTATATATTTTACATAACACCCATTCATCAAATTAAGCTTCCGTTAACACTAATCACGCATATTTTGGATACTACTTCTTCAAAAATATCAAATTGGGACTAACCCACAATGGCTGCTATTTTGAGAATATTGTGGATTCCGCTCCCAATGGTTTGTAAATGAGGATAATAGTATTCGGACGATCTTGGGTTATTATAATATATGAAACCAAAAGTATATATTTTGCAGTTCTTATTACGCGCGGCTTGAAACTTTTGTTTTATCATTTAATGTCTCATAAAAGTTATTTAGGGTTGGGACTTGGGACCTTTCATTGGTGTCAATCCGGGTATCGGAACCACACATATATGTTGTTAGGGCTTAGGTAGCTTGGACATTTGTTGAAACATGTTTGAAATAGATGCTATTTCCACTTTTACACATAACCTCCTTTGACATCAGTTTAACTTGTTACCTGGGCACAGCTGAAGGCACTTGTCATACTATGAAAATTGTTGTAATGTGGATAAATTTTTGTGAATTTTGTCAAAAACGAATTTGTTAACATTGTTCAAGTACAGAATAATAGAAAACCAGCTGCGTCGAAAATTCTCACCACAGGACTGCTTTCGTCATGACTGCGCTACCTTCGCGCACAGGTAATACACGTCATCACTCAAGCAGTCTTGTGGAATTGTCGACTACCATGGTTTTTTGTTTATCCCGGCTAACAGGAAGTGTGTCCATTTCAAACATGTAGACCTTCAGCAGGCTTGCTACCCTTTGTTTGCCTTTACGGTATATTCTGAAGTCAGGTTGCTTGTATTTTCTTCTCTTTATTCAGTTAAAAGGTGGAGAAAACGCCGCTTTTCTCCAGACTTTGCGGCAGCATAATCTAAGGCCTGTGGCGAATTCGCCGTTATGTCGCTGCGCGAAGCCGATGCGCAAAGAATTCTGGGATTGCCAAAGTCAAGTGTATTCAATGGTAAACATGAAATGCGGGTTGCATAAAATGGAAGCGCTGAATCCAGTATGCATTCACTCGGCTTCAAGCAATCAAAATCCTATAATTTTATCAGAAATAGGACAAAGTCTCTTCCAATCGAGTTAACAAGGCGATTGAATTACTGTATACACAGAAAAACGTATTTCCGTCAGATTGTTTACATGTTGAAATAATCACAAGTGCTACATAGCCATAGGGCTTTGCCGCCGGTGAAACATTGTCCATCTGTGGAGTCTGGAAGCAAGTTAAAATTTGATTAGTTCTGCATTGTTAATCTTATACTGTTTATTGTTTCTCACTTTCGTACGATGTGGGCAAAAAAGTGTGTTTTGCGTTGGTTTCTTTAACCCTTGTGGTTGTGCAAATTTTGGACAACGGAGCTACGGTGTGCAAATTTGTTGTCTCATAGCTCATCAGAAACCTCTGCATTTAGATTTTTCTTAAAAATAATAATAAACTGATCATGAGTGCCAATGACTTGTGCTAGGATTTATAACGTGTACCAGTCCGAAAACAGTTTGGAAATAGTAGCCCGCATCCTCGTGCACACAACAGAAGCACACAAAATGCATTCAATTTTGTGCTCTGCTAACCGCAGGTCGCAAACTCATGCAATCATTTATATCTGTTAGTCTGTCAGTCCGTATACCTTTGCGTCTGAGCGCGATACGGTCCACAGTTTTCAAGATAGCCCCATACAACTTTCAGGACTTATCAAGTGTATGAAAATCTAGGTTGGGTTCGATCTTGGTACCGTGAACTATAGCATTATATTTATATAATATATGGATCAAAATGTGAAAATCTTGTGAGCACTCTAGCATCATTAATGTTCTGAATGAGCACACCATGTATAGAAAGTTGGATGCGGGGTGCACATTATCAACTGCAACTTTTTCATCCAAGTTGATGGTTAAGGTCAAATGGCCAGTTGGAATATAGGGGTCAGAATGTGAAAATCTTGTGAATTCTCTGCACCCTATGGTTCTTGAATTAGGTCCACGTTGCTTTTAGGACCTAAAAGTTGTATGTAAATGCACGTCGGCTCTCAATAAGATAATTGAATTAGACATGCCAAATTCATAGGATATATAGAACATGTCCAGTGATGATGTTTCTTGTAATGTGAGTAACTTTGAAGTATTTTTGTTGGGTCACCAGACCTGTAAAGTTGAAAGTACGTGATTTTGTAATGGCAGGGTGTACCTTGGACATCAATGGCAGAGCGAATTGAGCCTCCAGATCAAAATTACACTTCAGAGATTGTATCTAAAACTGTACTTGGTGACCTACTTTTGGGGTCACCGTGACCCAATGATTGTGTGATCTTGACCTATTTTTCAAGATTCTTAGGCACTTATGAAAGGACCTCTAATTCAATATCTTGATAAAGAATAACGTGAATGAAATTGAATGTACAAATGTGTATCATGGTGAAGTTTGATATTGCATAATGTATATGATCTTGATTAATTTCTCAAGGTCATGGAGGGAATGCTTTCCGGGAAATGAATTTTGGTGGTGTCCATCAGATTATATGACATCAGAGCATTGGGTCCATTGACCTCTTGTTAGATGGCTGTCATAATTGTGTCTGCCAAACATATCGCCTTGTATTGCAAATTGTTTCCAAGGTGAAATGTTTCTGAACAAATTGAGAAATTGTTGGGTGTAAAATTAAGAATTTTATGATGTGTAACTATGATAGCTAAAGTCAAGACCTATTGGTTGGTTCTGAATAGAGGAATCATGTAGGAAAGAGGGCTAAGCCGGTATATACACCTTATTTTCCATTTTAAACGACTTAAAAATTCATGCACTTAGAAATACAGTATACCAAATTTCTTATGGCGAATCTTTACGTATATTTGAGGTACTGATGCAAATTTGAACAGCTCAGCGGCCAGATTTAACCAAATTAATGGATATTTTTTTTTACTATGGAATCCAATGGGAATACACACTTCAAGCCCTCAAGAATTTTAGGAATTGGATTGCGTATTGGACTGACTACACATGGAATTGCAATTTAAGACCTCTCCTATAATTCGTGAAAGTCCAGCACTACTTCCGGGCCCCCTCATCTAAGGATGCAGCTACTTCCAGATACACGAGCTTGCCATTTAGAAAGAATGAACTGTCTACGTAATGACACGAGACAAGAACTGAAAATGCTGTTCATGATTATGTCCTCTCTTGTAGGTATCTTTTATGCGTAACCAGGCCTTAGAGCTGCGGTGACATTTGCAATAGAACACTGGTGGGGAGACGAGAGTGTCGTTAAGAACCCATAAGCGTGTTGTTTCAGTACATGATCTACATATATATATATATATATATACACAATTATATAAGGTGTAGTTCTTTTTTAACTCCATATGCATCGCCGGGTGCACGTGCCGTTACTTTTTAGTTTCATTTGCACCTTTACTGTAAATGAGAGCACAAGATAAAAGTGGCGAATGCAAATATTTTCCTGCGCGGAGCTGTTACTTCAAATAATTTTGCTCAAACCCACCATTTACAGCTCAGATGTTCGGGGATTACTATTTCTAAGTCAGAAAAAGAAAAGATTTAATCGGAACAATTTTGATTGTAAATATCTGTAAAATAAATTGACTTACCGTCGACGACCAGTTTACCCATACATATCCCCTGGTCATCGGGCCATGTTCTGCTCCAAATGAAGCGGTACAGGCAACGAACTTCTATGAGTGATATGGAGGGCTTGTTGTGTTTTTCAGATAGGTTTGTCAATTTTTTCGCTGATAAATGGCATTAGATCAGGCTAAATTGATATGAAAAGCCTATTCTCACGAGACTTTTGATCCTCGTTTTTCCTCTTAGGAATTAAAGGCTGTAAAATGCACAGTTCATTCACATTCACAACAGAAGCCATATCACTTCTTTGTGAGCCGCATAAACCTTACGCGCAATTAGTCATACAATAAGTTGAAAGCTTGCATTTCTGTAATGTAACTGTCAACTTTTCCAGCACAACAAACAATTAGGGTATTGATGATGCCTACCAGCAAAATTACACACAATATAAATATGTGTAGCCATAATGATGCGCCCTTGCTTTATAAAGGCACCACTTAACCCTTGGCCACAGAATCGACAAACAAGTGTGCGTTATGCGTGCTGCAACATTTCACCGTGACTCCGCCCTTGCACCAACCAGTTAAAAGTTTAGAACAGATCCTATAGAAAGTACCATACTTATGAGAGCAGATCTCAGGCCAACAAGTTCGTGGAAACGGCTTCTGACAGTAACAACTAGCATGTTAATAATCAGTCGATATCGTATAAAAACATTGTTTCCATCGATTCGGGCATGAGCAGAAATAATACGGACAAAATAAGCTGGAAGTTGAGAAGTACTTTCAATTAACCATACTTGCACAAGAAAACCAACCTCACCCCCGATCAAAAAGCGGTCATAACAGAGCCAGTAATTGCGTGCAACTTAACATGTTTATACGTTGTCAGCTTTATTCTTAGCTGGTAATTAAATTCATTCGGAAAGGCTTAACAGATATATTTACTGTATTGTGTTGTTTCTTTCTTTAGTAACACTGACTCATAGCCACTGGACATCGGCGGGAATCATGTTTCTACATTCGTGCACGTATAAATATGCGTACATATGTACTTACATGCTTCAGGTACACATATAAATATAGAGAAAAATATCCCGCCGAAAGGTAAAATAAGAATGGCAACAGAAACAACAAGAACAAACTCCTAGGAACATCATCGCGCAAAGGGAGCATAATCATGTGTATTAAAAATTCACTGATCAGTTACCCTGCAGGACACGTGCAGCAAAGAAGATGTAAAATATATCCGTTTATAGTCCATTGTATATTAGGATGAATGGCTTGTGCGTTTCTGCACGTCCGGCACTAAATATATGATTCAGTTTCTTGACAATGCATATGTCGCATGTTGCAATGTAGCATGTCACCCATATTTCATGAGGTCCAACAAATTATCTTTTACGAGCCATGCATCTTCTGTGTTAGTGCACGAGATCTGCATGTAATGAGATCTGCATATAAATTGGTTTGGGTTTTTTTCAGTCACTAAAAGCTGAAGCCTTTATATTTTCATAACCCAGCTACCTTCGTTAATATGGTCAAGGTGGTCAGATCACTCGTTACTTATCTAGCTCAATGCATATCATGCAAGGCCGCCCCAAGTCTGCTAACGTTGGTGCATTTATACATATGTAACCAACATACACTCTAAATGTTTATATACTCCCTAGAGTTAATTGCGTTACTTTTTTAAGTGTATGAATTTTCTAAATTATGACTGCGAATGTTAAGCTTAAAAAATACATTGTTTTTAGTGCATGGATTTAAGTGTATGAAAAAAAGACTTACAATTGGCGGATATTTTTACGCATGTCTTGTGACGTTTACTGCTATTTTGGTTATTCGATGTGCTTGAAAAAATAAGTCTGTAGGTTCATGTTCTCTGGGCAAGAAATGAAATAGATACGTAAATCAAGTTATTAAATTGCTGTGGGTAATTAACAATGCAGTTTTATCAAATTGATATTTTATATACCTAATGAGAACTTAGTCCTCTAAAGCTTGTATCAAACAGTATCACAGACCACTGACGAAAATCAGAGACGATGAGGGATAAAGCTCAACAGGGCATACTTGATATGCGCTTTTCCTGAACAGTTGACAGTCTTACGGGCCAATAAAAAGTCTCGGATCAATTGCCTGTAAATGACACTCAGCAACGCCAATAACTTTGACTTTAAAAGTGTACATATGAATAACTTCTTTCTATCGAATCTCAGATGTCCGGTTAGAATATATTAGTCTTATTTGATAGGCTGTTCTACAGGACTTAAAATTTCCTTTTCTTACAAATAGTAACTGTAAATGCACTATTCTCTGAGGACTTGCTGCATTTATTGTTCAACTCTTTTAATGCGAACTTCCTGAGACGAAGTGCCCGCAATTATAATGGGTCTTATAAGAATGCTAGATTAATATTCCTTGTGAAAAGACCTTTCATATTAGTACCAGCATGTCTATATTTCCAAAGAATATAATGATCCGGGTCAACAGCTTTGCTCGGCGCGCTTTTGGGAGCATTGCGTGCAAAGCTCTACGAGGAAAGTTGTTGACTCAGTTTAAAACTTGGCGCTGAAAGACTTAATTTTGATGCAGACAAAGTGAAACTTTACCAAGTTGGCGGGGATTGGGCGTTGATCCTACGCTTAGGAAAGCTGTTGATTTAAGGCTTCTTGTCCGCATAGGTCTCATCTACAAACCCCTCTAAAGATGATTTCTATTAACAAAATGTATACGCACTCCTTCGAAAACACTGAAGCAGACGACATTTTAAAATCAGACGGTCTTGGTGTTTCGAACGAGAAATAGTTAGCGCTTCATGGGGCAGATAAACTTATGTTTTCAGTCACAAGATCTGCGTTTAGTTGGATCCAGTAAACATATAGTTGTCCCTCTCTTATAAGGCCACCCCAAATGCAGCCAGATAGTGGCCTTATAAGAGGTGTGGCCTCTCTTTAGGGGGATAATATAATAGAAATACCATACTTTCTGCACAAGAATGCTGGCTTTTCAAAAGGGGTGGCCTCTGGTGAAAGGGGTCTTATAAGGGGGGGACCACTGTAGTTGTCAGGGTTTTCTCAAGCACACATTTAGTAAGTATCCCACCAAGATGTCTGGCCTAGGTTGCGAACATGGTGAGCTCCCGGATCATTCTAACACCTTATCAGACGCTTTTATCTCTGCCAGTGGCTTTCGATATAGGTGGATGTCACGTCCAACACTTGCTGCATACAATTTGAAGTACTTTAGCACAGCACAGGATTACACGATGAAAATGCAGTCACAACTTGGTCGACGCCCGAGCGATACGTATCGGTTATTCCGCATCTCTAGAGGTCCAGCAGCGTTAATGCTAATAAAGCAGTCCCTGGATAGGGCAAGCATTCGATCCTCAGAAAACTGGTTCACTTTATTTTGATTTTCTGACACAGTACAAAGGTGATGAAAACCGATTTGAAACCTCCCAATGGATAGGTTCCAGGGGTGCCACAGATGGAAATGGGAAGAGAAATTGCACCTGTTTTGTTATATTGGGGGACCAAAATTGCCATATGACTGGTTTATTGCAATGCTGTTAAATCTGCGCTCATTATTGAGTCCACACATACACTTAAGGATATTCTTGAGGGGATTTGTCGCATGGACTATAAACGGCAGTCCTTGTATTTGTTGATACAAGTTGCATCTGACA
>OZ026619.1:83970205-84247705 GCA_964020975.1 Hermodice carunculata | reverse complement strand
GAGAAGTAACCACTTCGCACTGAAATTTAGCACCTCTTTTGTGTGAGTTGGGATATCTTGCGTTGATAGATCATAGCTTAACATCATTGCATACTCAAGTGTGGCAATTTTCTTTACAAATAGTGTTGACATTCTTTTCCATGCTGAAATTCACAAGTACCCAACTGTCAGCAATCTAAGTTGAGTTGTGACTGAGGTTGTCTGTAGAAATTGTGGTGGCACCGCAACATATTATACTTCACTCATAGTAATCTTACTATTTCGAACACAGATACGATACCTTACCATTTCCAAGAAAGATTCAATAACTAGAAAAGGAGATTTGCTTCAAACCAATCTGTCTGTCTACCTGCAAAACTAGCATCAATTTAAATGCTGCAATGGTTCATTGTCGTTCCTTTGATACATCTGCAGCACAAACCTACAAATTGAAGTTGGACTTTCACTTCTACCTATAATACTTAAAGTAAGAATATTCAACATTCAAACTCTCAAGCGCCCCTAATTAGCATAAATTACAATTTATAACTTTTGTTCGTGGTTCATGGGATGCGCCTACAGCATAAGCCTATAATTTGAAGTTGGAATGGCACCTCTATCTATTATAGTTTTGAAGGTATTCAAACTTTAAATGTTCAAATGGCCCTAATTGCATAATTTTGAAATCTTCACTCCTCTTAATAAAATAGACAAGACTCTATGTACGGACGTATAATCATGCCAAGTTCAGATCTTCTAGGTATAATAGCGTCGAAATAAAATGTCAGAAAATTGGTGGTGAAAGAATAAAGAAAAAAGACAGAGTTCTAGTACAAATGCGATGTCTGTGTTGGCACTCAGGCACAAAAAAAGTTTTGCACACAAAACAAGCAGCAGGAGTTCAAGCACAGTCACAAACTTAATTACTCTTCCTTTACAGTTTTGTTGTTTATTAATAGGAGGTATGCATTTTAACTGTGATCCTGTGCTGCCACCTAGATTGCAGCAAGGAACTTGACAGAAAGGAGGGCACATTTATGTGATAAGCAGGGCCAAATGAGCTTCTGTAGTAAAAGGAGCAACTTGAGAAAGCAAAAAAGTGTAAGAAAAGTCATTCACTAAGCTTGAAAACATACAAGATGCCTAACATGTTTAGAAAGTTTAATTTGTTTGTTAGAAAAAATGTTAATTCTGAATGGCTAAGCAACATATCTTGTACAAGTGCCCTGATCATGATGGAGGCATAGTTCGGTTGCCTAGCAACTGAGGGGACCAGAGCAGGTCTGCACTTAATATAGTTCAATATGAATACCTCCTATTGTAAACGCACGGCATTTCAAACAGTACATGTTTTCCCAAAGTTGACATCTGTTTATTTGTTTGTTTTCATAGTCAGCATGTCCATCAGTTGTAGTTGCATATAGTGTCCGGGAGATCTGGTTTGCGTCGTAGGCATTTGCAAGTGAGACCACCAGGATCTCCAAAAGACGGCAAATGAATGTTGTACTGTTACGGGTATACCAGGCCTGTTTAAACACGAGTTTACAAACACCAAGCAGTATTGTTTGGACCAGCTAATAAACATCAACAGTGAGCTGTATGAACTAGGCGTATTCAAGAGCACGCGCATTTTATTATCTTAGTACGTTTTAGCTTAGGCCGGTCTACTGCGCATTAACTTGATACGGCTGATTTGCAATCCAGCTCGTAAAGAGCGTTTTTGTCGCTCGAATGTTTTCAAGGCAATCAAAGGTGTGAATGTTTGCAATGGTCGCCGTCAGAATTTTGTGCGGAAAACAGAAGCAAAGAGGGTTTATATCTTGTTCGTTTCCTCTTTGTTTGTAATTCAGGCGAACCAAGTTACCACAAATGCGCTGCTATAGGAAGTACACATGGGTAGAAAACTGGTGGTGATTACCCCCCCCCCCCCCCAAAAAAAACAAACAAACTTACTT
Source organism: Hermodice carunculata (assembly GCA_964020975.1). Lineage (NCBI taxonomy): Eukaryota > Metazoa > Annelida > Polychaeta > Eunicida > Amphinomidae > Hermodice > Hermodice carunculata. Next base: position 84,245,771 of record OZ026619.1, on the reverse strand, counting down.
GGTGAAACTTGGTACTTCACATTCCATTAAGTTTATGGCTAGAAGAAAATTTCAAAGGTCCAAATGACCTTGACCGTTGACCTTTAGAGGTCACATGTAAATTATGGCTAGATTCAAATTTCAAAGGTCCAAATGACCCTGATCTTTGACCTAGAGGTCACATGTAAATTACAAAATATGCAATGTTACAATATCTAAAATTTGAGCCCAAAATGATCAAAATTGGATAAAAATTGACCGAGTTATGGCTGGATGAAAATTTCAAAGGTCTAAATGACCATGACTTTTGACCTTTAGAGGTCACATGTAAATTACAAAAATGTGCAGTGTTGCAAACATACTAATTGAAGTTGGATTGGTTACCTGTACCTACAATAGATTTGAAGATATTCAAATGGCCATAATTTTCAAAATCGTTGAACCCCTTTACAAAAGCTCAGGACTTCATAAATGGAAGTATAATCATGCCAAGTTTTGAGTGTCTACGTGTAATACTTTTCAAATGAAATACCGGACAAATTTGCCTGGAAAGAAAGAAAGAAAGAAAGAAAGAAAGAGAGAGAGAGAGAGAGAGAGAGAGAGAGAGAGAGAGAGAGAGAGAGAGAGAGAGAGAGAGAGAGAGAGAGAGAGAGAGAGAGAGAGAAGAAAGAAAGAAAGAAAGAAAGAAAGAAAGAAAGAAAGAAAGAAAGAAAGAAAGAAAGAAAGAAAGAAAGAAAGAAAGAAAGAAAGAAAGAAAGAAAGAAAGAAAGAAAGAAAGAAAGAAAGAAAGCAAAGTACCCTAGAATATATTGAACTGACTGAGGACACTGTTTCAGATATACTGAAGTCATTGAAAACTGACAAAGCTTGTGGGCCCGACGGTGTTAGCCCCCTCTTGTTAAAAGAGGCTGCGCCTATCATTTCTTGTTCCCTGACGAAACTATTTAATCTTTCTCTATCACATTCTGTTTTCCCCAGTGAATGGAAAAAAGCGAACGTTTCGCCAATCTCTAAAGGTGGACCACCTGAATTCTGCAAAAGCTATAGGCCAATATCACCCTTAAGTTCTGTTAGTAAAGTTTTCGAACGTGCTGTCTTTAAAAACATATTCAATTTTCTACGAGACAATCACTTTTTATCAGAAAGACAATCTGGTTTCATCCCCGGTGATGGAACTGTGAACCAGTTAGTATATTTATACCATGAATTTTCTAAAGCTATTGATCTACAAAAAGAAGTACGTGTTGTTTTTTGCGATATTACCAAAGCATTCGATAAAGTACATCACCCGGGTTTGATATACAAAATGAAGAAGGCAGGAATAAGGGGTCCCCTACTTCAATGGGTAGACAATTATCTTCACGATCGCTCTCAACGTGTTGTTATTCGTGGCAAAGCGTCTGCGTGGGGAAGTATCGAAGCAGGTGTCCCGCAAGGCTCAGTATTGGGTCCTCTAATGTTCCTCATATATGTTAATGACATTACAACTATTGTGCAATCCGAAATTAGACTATTTGCTGACGATACCACCCTCTACGTCAAAGTCGATGACCCTGTTCAAAGCTCAATCATGTTAAATCAAGACCTCGCTTCAGTATCGGACTGGTCAAATAAGTGGCTAGTGTCATTTAACCCTGTTAAAACTAAAACACTTTTAGTTAGTAAGAAGAAAAATCCTGTTAATCATCCCAATTTAGTATTTGAAAAAGCAGTTATAGATAGAGTCGAACAACATAAACACCTTGGAGTCATACTTTCTTCAGATCTTTCCTGGTCTGCCCACGTAAACCATATATTAACTAAATCACGTAAATTGATAGGTATTTTGAAATGTTTACAATTTAAACTAAACAGACGTGCCCTCGAATCGCTGTATTTCTCTTTTATTAGACCTACTATGGAATATGCTAGTGTGGTCTGGGATGGGTGCACACAATCGGACCGAGATCTTCTCGAAAGTATTCAGTTGGCTGCAGCCAGAGTAGTTACAGGAGCTTTAAGTCATACAAGTCACTTTAAACTGTACGCTGAAACGGGATGGGAAACCCTCGCCGAACGTAGACGGAAGCACAAACTGATACTAATGTACAAAATAATAAATAGATTTACTCCAGCGTATCTGCAGAATTTAATACCACAAACAGTTTCAGAACGAACTAGATACAACATCAGATCAAGACATGACATCACTTCCTTCTATGCTCGAACAAATATTTTCTATAATTCTTTCTTTCCGGCTACTATTCGAGAATGGAACCTTCTTCCATATTCTACTAAAAATTCCGAACATCTGGACGAATTCAAGAAAAAAAAATAAATCAAAGCCTAAAAGCAATGAACTATTCAACTTTGGTGACAGGAAAATCGGAATAATCCATGCCAAATTGAGAATGGGCTGCAGCCAGTTGAATAGTGATCTATTCAAGATGGGTTTGGTAGAATCTCCACTCTGTTCCTGTGGAGACTTGTCTGAGGATGCCTTTCATTTTTTCTTCCAGTGTAGCAAATATGTCTTGCAAAGAAATGACCTACAGACAAAAATTACACCTTTAGCTTCATTCAACATAAAAACAATTCTGTTTGGAACATCAACAAAAATGAACTCAAAGAATATGGAAATTTTTAATGCTGTCCACTACTACATAAAAGCAACTGGAAGATTTAATATTTGACTCCTGTTACCAATTTACGTAATGCTCACAGACTGGCTTACCCTCCCCTTCCTTCTTACCACAGTCCGTAATGTCCTGTTTGTTATCTATTCGTTATCTAGATGTTATCCATTTACTTGTTGTGTGTCTGTTTATGTACAAGAGGCCTTCATATAGGCATCGCCTGTTGGCCAATTGTTTTTTGCAATAAATATGTTTAAACCAAAGAAAGAAAGAAAGAAAGAAAGAAAGAAAGAAAGAAAGAAAGAAAGAAAGAAAGAAAGAAAGAAAGAAAGAAAGAAAGAAAGAAACAAACAAAGAAAAGAATCATCCCTATGCAGCGGATTATGCATGTCAGTAGTAGAATGTGGAAGGAATGCGATAAATAACTCAATTTATTAGATTTTTTATTACTCATTAAAGGCTGATCGGGGCTTGGTCACCAACGAAGTACATACCTGATGGATGGGGGCGGGGGGGGGGGCAGGGAGCAGGTTATCGACAAGCCAAATGTCCCCCTTGGTGCATTTGTTAGGGAGCTTCTTCATATGCAGAGTGTATTGGTGCACTTTTTTTCGTATCCTTGGTCAGCAATCGAGCATCTTTAAAGCAGTTATGGATAGCTTTTATATTCGATATATATGGCTGAGCATGCTTGCACCTTGCTTTTGAAATTTATGTCCACTTTTGATAGAAGTCTTTTCACTTTGTTGCTGCCATTTTGACACCGCGTTAAGTGGGAAAAGTCGGGACGCAAGTGTAGGAATGCACTATTATTTCACACGACTGAAGTTAATATGAGGTGATCAATTAACCTAAATTTGTTGAAAATGATAACGGAGGCGTAGAAAGACAATTTGTTACTTGTATCTATCAACGACCAGGGGTCACACTTTTCATGTTCAAGCAGGGGAAAGGTTTAACCCTGAACAATTTGATTTCATATATCTGTGAATCGACACACCATTCACGGATTTCCGCAGCTGTATCCACATGACATCAAGGGCTTGATTTGCTGCAGATTAAATAAAGCGGTACACTCAGCAAACTTCGGTCAAGTAATTTCGGACCATTTTTGTCATTTTTCAGAAAGGCTCCACATTTGAATTCTATGGCAATACTAAATCAGACGTGAACTTGCATGATAATTTATTCAAATGTCAAATATTATGACAATGCAGATCGATTTTATTTTTGGGTTTTTGTGGCGGACAACCGTTCCTTGTATGAAGTTCGTTATGGTACTATCACAAATAGGTGTAAAGTATTGAACAGTATGCCCCCTATAAATGAGGTCCATTTTGTCTGGGCTTAAAGCAGAGTCTGAGTGAGGTCGTTCATGAGCCGGGTGTTATCTTTGTGCATCCATGGAGATACACCTTGCTAGTGAGTTTTTTTCCCCATTCCGTATCTTTTATTTAACGTTTTGCATATCCGCATTACCTTTCAAGTTAGGTAACCGTACTTACCATCTTATATTTACAGATATACAAAGAAAACGCCAACGACACCTATATATTGTTTTTATACTATATTGGGTCAACCAAGGAGCATAGAAAGGAGAGCGAACTTTGAGATTTCAAGTGTCCCTACATTTTGCGCTGTGTCGTGTTTACAAACATACAAATTTTGAGCCCTGAAGCTTTGACATGCATGATGGGCATGTACACAAGACATCTTCTCGCGCATGTCTCGTGCACATTATCGTCTAAAGATTGTTTATAAACATTTCCTTAGTGTAAGCGGCAATGCCTAGAGAGGAGGAGGTGAACAGCTGAGATGTGTGATAATTTAAAAAGAAGTAGTTCAAAAGTTGCTTTCCGCTCCGCGCACATGAAATTCATGATATGCGACATTTACGCCTGTTTATAAACTTTCGTACCATGTCTATTACGTTCATGTCCCTTTAGGGGAACACTTTCACCACAAATTATATTTTGGTAGAATATTATGACTGCGTTATTTACTTTTAACAAACGACATCTTCTTGATCACAAATACAAGTTCCTCTGAAATCCATTCCATATCTTCTTATTTTGCGCTCACAAACACAAATTGATTATACCTATGGTACTGTGGAAGGGGCAAAGAACCCCTCGCCTCTACGCAGGCTTGTTAACATTTAGGATAAATACAAAAGACATAATTGGCATCCTGTGTGATACATTGCACTGGAACAAAGTACCCCATCCTTCCAGATCTAAGCTTTTAAGTTTGGGATAATTGGGCTAAGATCTTGCCTACTGGACCCTGTGGAAGAACAACCATAGGCTGAACAGGCTATCCAGTGTAAAGATGTTCAATTATAATTGTTATTATTATTATTATTATTATTATTATTATTATTATTATTATTATTATTATTATTATCATTATTATTATTATCATTATTATTGTTATTATTGTTATTATTATTATTATTATTATTATTATTATTATTATTATTATTATTATTATTATTATTATTATTATTATTATTATTATTATTATTATTATTGCGCTCCTTGGGTCAATTCATAAAAAAATGTTAAAACGGGTTCCTAAAAATGTATCAAGATTCAAGGCGCCTACACAATGTGTCTGCTTGCTGCACAAACTAGAATTGTGGGACTGTGGATTGGATCATCCGATGCCAGGCGATGTGTTGAGCATGCTGGAATTGTCTACAACCAAAGAATTCCTCCGACAACACAATTTTCTGAGAGACATAGTGATGTTGATGCGCGATAGGTATCCTGTGCACACAGTCGACAATCAGTAAAGAATCTGAAAGCGGACTCCCTGAAACTGCACAGGAAGGCTTTTGAGATTTTCTGTATGTCTTGGCAACACAGCACCTGCGAAGTTGCAAACGCACACTTTGATCAATTACTGAGATATATATATGTACTGTATATATTGTAAAGTGCAGAAGAGAGTTGCATTATATAAGACACTTTTGAATGAGCAATTGTCTGGACTTGGTGTGTAATCTAGCATAAGAGCAATACGTATTTTCGTCACGTTATGTATTACCTCTGTGGAAAATGTCTGTGTCTGAAAGTCTCAAAGCTTCTGGTAATTTTCAATTGTTTCGCAGGGGATGTTATAAAGTGACTTACAGACTTTATATGATTTGAATGATTTGAAGATAGCCAATGCCTCGCCCAGAGGTCACGTACATCTCGCCCGTACATCTCGCCCGAGTACATTTTCGTGTGGCACGAAGAGACAGTTGTGTCAGCCATTTTGTTGACGCATGTATCTCCTACTGCATGAAGATGGTAGCAGAAAATGGTTTTTGGCAGAGCACTGGTCTGATCTTTACATTAACAGTAATTTATCGAGCCAAAGAGACAGGGAATGTCACTGGGTTGACCTCCAGTACCCATCAAAGCTGAAGTTCATTGACAGCGACACCTGTGTTCATCATGGTTGGTTTGCTTTGTGGACTAACAGCGTTATTTAAACAGAGTGAGGTATACTCTCTGCTCACAGCGTTGCATGTTTCAGCATAGTTCATGCATTAAGTTGATATGCGATAGGCAATAACATTCATTCATTTTAACATTAACTCAGTTCTGTATAGGTTGTAACGTGGAACAGAACCTGTCCTTCCTTTGCAAATTAAAAAAAAAATCTTTTCATACCACAGCACAGCTTAACACTCGTAGAGGGACTGATCTGTACCCTGAGCCTTTCAAAATGAAATAGTCTCATGCATAATCAGTGCACTTGGCGTATTCAGGAGCTGAATACCGTACCCGTGCAGAGGGTGCTGTATATATCGGTTTCCTGAAATGAAACGGACGTCGTGGTGAGTGTTACCTACAATTCTCAGGAAAAATGTTTTATATGGACAACAAATTTGAATGAAAACAATAAAGCAGACAACATGCGGGTGCTTTTGGGCAATTTGAGCGGGAAGGGTTAAATGAGCAGCCTGAGTGTCTTACCATGCTCAGGGTCTGTTGCACCGATTGTCCCTGACAATTAAGTACCCTCAATCAGGACCATGTTCGGCTTCATTTATTTATGACAACGAGGCATACTTGAGTATACAGCATAAAATTACACGAATTAACATCATCATTAAGTATAACGTCTTATCCTGTGCAGCATATGGGCCATACTTTTCACAAAAAACCTGATTTTGTCGGCCAAGTGAAGCCAATCAAGTGGTTGTTATAGTGGGTTAAATGTGATAAGCTGTCGATAACGCGGCTGGTAAGTTCCAGTGGCCTCACAGGCTCATGCATGGTATTAAGATGGGATCCGCGTTCATGCTAGTAACACCAGGCAGCGCAGTGCAAAGATATTTCATATGCAGTTATGAGGTCTTTTGTGAGTACTGAGAACATCTTTCGCATAATTTTAATCTGTGTGGTTTCTTCCAAGTTTTATATGATATTGTTACATCCAAACCATCCACACCATACCACAGGTATAGGATACAAACTTTCCTGAACAGTTACAGCTAAAGCTGTGGAGATAAATTTGGTATGACATACCAGAATGGGTGTACTGGAAAACTGATCAACGACATGCTGAGGTTTTCCCATCAATATGAGCATGAGTATTTGGATGGTCAATAAAAGGTACACCAAGAACGTTTACATTGACAGTAATGCCAAACTTTTACTCTTTAAGATACCAATTGAGATCACCATGGAAGCAGCCAGTTTAAGTATCATACATTTTGAATTCTTTCAAGCATATTTGCAACACGATTTATTGGCATAAACTGCACGTATATTAAATTAAGCTTTTCACCCCAGGTGTGTCTAGTGGAATATATTCTTGAGCTTGATAAGTTGCGGACACCAAACTTAGATTTATGTCGCTTAAGTGTAGAAACACCTGCATCAATAGAGTTGTCCTCCACATTACTATTTGACTTTATAAAGTAAAATTGAAAAAAAAATCTTGTTTGTAACAGGCTTATGGAGGAAGCATTAGATACATGTCACAGGTGGACCAGATAACCCATTTTCAGCTCGGTGGTTAGTGCCAAAGGTTGCTGGTTTGAGACCTGCCTAAAAAAAACAAAAAACTTTCAATTCTAGTTTTCCTTTGCATTTGGAATTATTTTGTCAGGGTGTCGAAGTTACCAGGAACAGTGGGGTCCATATTATGTTAGCTGCTAAAACGCTAAGCATCTTGAGCACGAGCATTTTAAATATATGTATATTTTAGTACTAAAACGTGTCCCAAGTTGTCAATTGAGGTGTCCTGATTCAACGTTTTTTTCACACAACGAGCTTTATTCTTTGTATCACTTTCACTACTTGGCATGGTTGAACTCCGTGACCTGATAGTTTTTAAAACAGTAAGATACATAATTAAGGCATAACGTAAATATCTGATCAAGGATGCTACACGAACGTGCAGCGGCCTTGATCAGATCAACTGCGTGAACGTTATTACACGCGAAAAATAAATAGAAGATGGTAAACCTCTTAAATTGGAGCCACAGGACTTAATGAACTTGATAAGACGACGAATAAGGCTGTGTCGTCATAAAGGTGAATGAATGGAGTTTTCATAGTGTTTGAAGGAGGTAAAAGGCACATTGTGGGCAAAATGGCTTCATTTAGGTACATTAAGCATATTCGCGTTATGGTTTGCAAAAGACCACAAACGTTTGGGAGCTTGTGTAATGTTAGAATCATACAGTACCACCCACCATGGTTTCTCAACTGTTCTGCCCAATGTTTTGGTTGAAATCCAGAAGGAGAGATACTTGAGCTTGACGAACGAAATTGCTTTTTGAAAATATCTTTTATTGTTCATACATACATGTGCCATACATCTTTGTTAGCGACCGCAGTTAAGGTTCCAAGAGGTGTACAGTATCACTGTTTTAGAAGAGTAAAAATAAGTTTCTTCTTAAATTATTATGTTACTCCACTTTGTGTTATGTGTAATTGTATTGTTACTTTTCTCTGCGAGATCTTTTTCTATCTTTTTGAACGGAAGAATGTATGTTATAAATGCTTTGTAACATAAGTAGAGAGTAGTAGGTATAATATAAGTTTGTACCAATCGAGCATAAGGGAATTTAGTGCTTTTGTCTGCTTCTAAATTTTCTCATTTTTTTTTCTAAATTCCATTACTCGTCAACACATTTTCACATTAATTTAGTATGGCAGACAGTACTGCATAGTATTTAAAGAGTTTATATTCAAATAATGCCAGTTTGCAAATTCTTCAAAGCTTTTGGAATTCTCATCTGTCTGCATCAAATCTTTTACCCTCATTATCTACATCATAGTATTGCCTCTAGAAGATAGGTCTGTTGTTAATTTTTATTTGAGAATTATACCCCAGAACTTTTCTTTGGCTTTCTTCTATATTTATTGGATCGGAAAAATTGTGTTTGACCCAGGTTACTGAAACATTTCTTAAGATCATCACTTGACAAACACGGCTTGCTTTCTGATATGATGCTGCATTGCATAAACGATTCCACATCTATAAAACAAAACCATATAAGAATATTTTATGACACCAATGGCTTCACATCTATCAAACAAAGCAAGAGTGCGTTATGACATCAGTGACATCACATTTATCCAATAAAACAATGTGAAAATGCTGTAGACAACTCGTTTGGTACATTGGTTCCGTCACCTTTGGTTATTAGTACTAGTAATCAAGAAAATAATTACAATTACGCAATGTTGGTACATTGGTAACAGTGGCATGTTCAGAGAAAAAGGTATCTCCCTGCGAGTGCAACCAAGCCCTTCTAATTTATGCCAGAATCATGAATGTTGCTCAACAGCGGGAAGGCCTTTGTCGATGAGTTTTACTACGACTGCGACTTGGTATCATATGTGTACAAAAGAAGTTTAATGGCCAGGAAGTTGCAAAAGAATTTTGGAACAGCCCTGTTACCAGGATTGTATTTGTGGATATGAGAGAAATGAAGTTATACTATGTCTAGATATTGGTTTTTCTTTTGTTAGGCCACTTCCTTAGACCTCCGGGCTTGGGAGGCCGCATTTGTATTTTATTCTATTTTACGTCATTGTCTCTTTTGGCACAACGGACATGACCCACTGTAGAAAGTGCTTTATCCCTAAGACTATCTGATAGAAGACAATGATTTTCAGGGGTCACGTATCGACCTGCCTCACTCGTGACCTGCGATCAGGTAGCATTTTAGAAGACTTATTCAATGTGTCCACCTCACGCATTAAAACCTTTCCTTGTTGACAACCTCAAGTGGTGGACACCCGTGTCACGTGTATAGTTTCGCCGATTACCAAACATCTCTCTCAAAAATTCCTGTGCTGTAAATTCACTTAATTCGCTACATGTTTTGGCTTATTTTGGCGGTAACATTGAAAACACAATACTACGGTATTTTTACACAGGTTCTGTACCGTTCATACCCGACTACAGGGGATGCTTCACATTTTTCGTGGGACCATAAATGTTAAAATAACCTATGAACTGTGGACATCCCCTCGGACATCCTACAAAACATGGGTTCCAGCTATCAAACACGTCATTTTTCACACCTGACATTTACGTAGTTGTAACGCTTTAAACAACTTTTGGGGCACAAAGTTCTTTATCCAGCCAAGGCGACTTGATTTCTTTGTTATTTAGGTCATTGTGATACTCCCTCAGTCAAACTAAATAGCTTAATTGTATAATGAAACCTGGAAGTTCTCGGAGTAGAAACAGAGTGGAATAATTCTTTTGTTGAGTAAGGCTGCTCGTTGTTACCAGTCAGTCAGTTAGTCAGCCAGCCGAGTAATCAGCATGCACCTATACCCAGATGTTCGCCAGGTCGGCCCCTGTTTATTTATTGTGTTTCTTTTTTCCTGAAGTGAGAGAGTCCACAGCGGACAAGGTTTATTTTTACCACTCAGCAACGTACGCTTCAGATGCAGTATAATACCTTCACCTTTCTCATATTGCCTACAATTGCCGTGGTATTCGGAAGGTGAAGCTCAAAATCATTTTACGCTAACGCCAAATTCTTTTGTCACAAATTTGGGTTTGTCCCTCGTTATCTTCAGTTTTTGGAAAAAAAAATAACATCATCCATATTGCGGCAATAACCGGGATTCTTGTTGATCATCACAAACTCACGCAGATCCATCACTGCGAGGCTGAGCTGAACTCTCATGGCTATGAGGATCCTCTTCTTTGGGTTATCACTGACAGTCAGCGAAGTCTTTACTATGGTAGAATTAGAATTTCAGTAACCCAAAGGTAAATTTGTTCCATAAGTAGTTTCCACGACAACTATATGGTAGTAATGAAAGAGGTGCAGCAAGATGGCTGTGCGCACAGTTCTCATGTTGTCATCTTTTTTTCCTGCAAATTAAATGCAAAGGAAGTAAAAGGGAATACATTTTTATGTTTCCTTGCCGATTGACATGAATAAGTTCTCACAGTCATGGTAAACACTTGAAACAAGAAGTGAAGTTACTCCAGTGAAACATCATTTCTGATAAAAATTGCTTCTCGCCCTCTCTCTCTCTCTCTCTCTCTCTCTCTCTCTCTCTCTCTCTCTCCCTCTCTCTCTCTGTGCCTATGCCTCTAGTAGCAGCGAGCAACCGTTACTCTCTCTCCCTCTCTCTCTCTCTCTCTCTCTCTCTCTCTCTCTCTCTCTGTGCCTAGCCTCTAGTAGCAGCGAGCAACCGTTACTCTCTCTCTCCCTCTCTCTCTCTGTCTCTCTCTCTCTCTCTCTCTCTCTGTCTATGCCTCTAGTAGCAGCGAGCAACCGTTACTCTCTGTCTCTCTCCCTCTCTCTCTGTCTCTCTGTCTCTCTCTCTGTCTCTGTCTCTCTCTCTCTCTCTCTCTCTCTCTCTCTCTCTCTCTCTCTCTCTCTCTCTCTCTCTCTCTCTATGCCTCTAGTAGCAGCGAGCAGCCGTTACTCTGTTCCTGGCTCTTAGACTGATAGTATGTTCACGCATGCGTGTGTGAATTTGGGCCCAGTACCATATTGATCTGCCTATCTGGCAAAGGCAAGTCGCTTTAGCGTTTAGTCCATAACTGTACATATATGTAAATAACCATACACGTGTGTAAATCTTTTACACGTGTGTAATTGTCCAAAATACTTTTACGTAATGTGAAAAAGATTTACATGTATGTGAAACAGATTTTTTTCATGTGTGAAACAGATTTATACATATGTGAAATAGTTTTGCACATATTTTGTTAAAAAAAATTTACACATACGTGTACATCTTTGTAGCATATGTGCAAATATTCTGTAACAACATATATTTTAGACATATTAAAAGATATACATATATCCATCATAGTGAATTAAATGCTGGGACAGCTTTCCGTGTCTGGCTCTCTCTCTGCCAGTATGTCTCAGACTGGCTTTTTCTGTGTGTTTTCCTCTGTCACTCTCACTCTTCTCCCTCCTTCCCTCCGCCGCTCTCTCTCTCTCTCTCTCTCTATCTATCTATCTATCTATCTATCTATCTATCTATCTATATCTATCTATGCTGAGTACATGAAATCTTACTTTACTTGCTTTTTATTTGTTGCAGGCAAGGAAGCGACCCGTACCATTAAAATACTTCAACGAAAAACTACAAGCAGCGCAGACATACTACGACATCGTGCGCATATTCTATAGTGAATCTCTATCAAATCAAACGATAGATGAAATTCTTACCCAGGATTCATCATTAATGGACCCAGGGTACAGGGGCATTGCAAGGCCCCGGATTGGCGGACTGAGCGACATGAGAGCCTTCCGGGGGAATCAGCTAAGTCTTGAAGGTATTTCTCATGAACCCTCACTTGACACTGCCTTGATGGCGGATCAGTGTAAAGATTGTACGTATAGTCCGAAACGGCAAGAAAAAAGCATGCCAGTGCTCAGACACTCAGTTGGTCGAAAAAGGAAACGGAAGGGGAAGCGGAAGGGAAGAGACAGAAGTAGGAATAAAGGTCGAAAGCGTGGCAGACGTAGAAAGAATAGGAAAGGTAAGAAAAATGTGCCCATTTACGATCACTATTACTCGTGTGATCTTGGCCCAGACGTTGAAGCCAAAACATAAAAGTTTAAGGATACAAACACAACAGGCAGGACTAGAGTAACCAGAGAAATCATCATAAAGTTACATTACAATTATAAATTTGGTCAATCATACCTATATTGCGTCTCCTAATTGCAATGATGTGTAATAAGTAGAGCCCTGCAGCCTATTACAGCCCTGAATTTTTGGTTAGTAGAAAACTTTGGTACTTTGACCGACATTATATACACGTCCAGAGATAACCCGCCCCCCCCCAGATTTAAACATTGCGCATGCACACGCGCACGCGCAAATGCACACCTCTACTCTCGCCTAGTCGGCAATAATTCTTCAATGTAAAAGGATGTTTGATAAAGTTTAATGTATTCTTAAATATATGTAATAGTTAACGTTTCTACATGGAATGTAGCTTGAGCTTAGAGCAGGTGTATGATAGCTGCTTTGCTTTTCTCCCCAGGTAGACTATGTCTGTGGTTGTTTTTGGTTTTTATTGGGTTACGGAATCTTAAGGAATAAACAAGTAATTGTTTGTCGCTGGTGTTTTTGCACTAAAATAGCTGGATGAAAATATTTAACTAGCTGTACTGAAAAGTTTGGATATACATGTACACAAACGTTACGTAGGTAATGATTGGTTGTTGATAGACGCTACAATTTGTGCCTGAAATACGCTACATTAAATTCTATTCATGATTAAAATATTAATGACAAGCTTTGGTTTTTGCTCTTTAAGTTTAATTATATTTTTATTCTGGAATTAAACATCCAGTGTTACCCATTATTGAAACCGGGGATACTCTGTTCGTTATCCTTAATTGGGTATCCTTTTAATCAGTTTGGCCAAGGGATATATCAGTTTCTGCTTGATTGTGCTCATGTCCCAATAGGTTTACATTAAGCGTCAGAGTGGTCGTAAATAGGCACATTTTTCTTCCTTCGCACCGTTTCTGCTTCCTGTTGCAATTATACAGATACAATCAGAATTCCCTATCCCCACCTTCCCCCTCCCCACCAATACTGCAACATTTACCTCTTTCTGGTTGCTACCTCGAGCCTAAAGACCCCCAAATGTTTACTCCATTGTGAAGAGGTGGTCAGCAAATTCTGGTGGTGAAGCTATATCAAAATTGATCGCTATTGACGTTAGGGCCACGTTAAAGGGTAAAGTACAATGAAAACGGTAGCGTCTGGCGCCATGTATGTCCATATACTTACAGCTAATTAGACAATTAGGCACCCAGGTAAGCACTCATTATCGAACGTTTGATAACGACAAGGCTTGTGTAATTAGATTTGCCAATTGGGGGCCCTCGGGTCGATTTCGCATGCCTGTTCTATAGTACTGTTGCATGTACAAACCGAAAGCTTATTTAACACTTTCCGGTCAAATCGCACAAACGCGCCCGGATGAAAATTGTCCGTTTGCTGTAATGTCTCTACTTAACTCACATGTAAACATCTTTTCTTTTTTTTTTCTTTTTTTTTTTCTTTTTGTTGAGAAGTGTATATAAGACCTGTCATAATGGCATCCCAGGTCAGTAGCTTTCCTTGGTGCCAAAGAAAGCTATTGATTCAATCTCATTCTGACCAGTAATGGGTTAATGACATGATATATGCTTTGTGGCCTGGCATTTTGTTGTACAAGGTGGAACCAAATCCAGCTGACTGAGCAATAACACTGCGTACATTACAAGAACGTTTTGAGGGTCCGCTTCTGGTAAACGTACTAATGGTGCTTGTGACAAAGTCTCGTGCCGTCCTGTATTTCTCGTTCTTTTCCCGCGAAATGAATTTATATGGGACAATTATATGCCCTCTTTTCCAATCACCGTAAAGCATCTGTTGCAGGACGCATTTTTTTATGTTACTGAATAAAATATACATAAGGTACTCTGTAGGTTTCCTGGTTAATGGGTGGGGTTTTTTGACCGATTAATTGTGGAGGAAATCTTCTGATTTTAACTTGAATATAAACAGCTCATTTCAAAAATTGGCCCAAATTATACGAAAATATCTTCAGTATAGGTTATGTTGTGTCTCTGATATATTTTGCTAGAGGTGGACATAGTGCTCATTCAGGCAAAAGTGTGTATAATAAATGATTTGACTCCGAGATCAAATCACGGCCGCATGCTGTCAAAGGCCATCAGCATCTATTTCACGTCTTCAGTTTTATTAAGGAGTGCGATCATCATAATTACCTTCATAAATAGTTTGGGAAAAGAAATATCACCAACGGTTCACACGTCATTTTATTTCTAATATGTAGGCCTACATATTCTATACAATAATTGTGTCCTGGTGTGGTACCAGCATGGGAAGAGAGTGACAAATGGTTTGGTTCTTTATCAAGTTAGTTGACTGACTGGACATCTCATTTTATATGGGAGTACTTAACACAAATCTGTTCAACGGTGTCTAAAAAAAATGTTTCCTGTAGAGTGCCACTTTATTGCAAAATTCTGGAACCGTTCACTCACATCGCCTTAAAAAATTGATCTTTTAAATTGAAAATTATTCAAAGAAACCAGGCTGTCGTTTAGATTGTATATTTGCATGTCGCATTCGTAACCTGAGTATGTTATTCAGCAAAATATATGGCAGTCAAGTCAGGTAGGGGGTGCAGATGGCGGCCTCACGCCGGCTCATGCCACACAGAAACCGAGAAACACCTGCGTGTGCCCTCGTGGCCGCTTCAGGAGGTCAACAAGTGCAATAGGTGGCAACCGCAGAGCGGACGCTGATATGAGAGGCGAGGGGGTTGACACCATATATTATTTCCTTCATTAGAAGAAAAAGAGGAATTAACAAACATACGCGTGCTTGATTTGATTTGTAAGTAGCAAAGGTCGGATTGAGAAATAACTACTTCAATCCTCACAGCTGAAGTCTGGATGGGTGATTATTACAGTTAACCCTTTCCATCCTGGCCGGCTGCATGCAATGCGTCCCTTGGCCTGAAATGTGTTATCAACTATATGATCAAAATCAGGCTTGTCTGATAAAGTTTTAACAGTTTTGGCATAATTTAAATTGAAAAATGTACTCCCATATATCCGCCAATTATTATAGTGTTTAAGGGACCAAACCAAATTGTCCCAAGTGAAATATCTTGGGTCACTATCGCTGGCTGCAATTTGGGATACAGAAGTACATATCATTGTTGTTTGTTGCAATCTATACGTTTTCCGGAGTTTCGCTAGGTTTACGATTTTCTAATTATAAAATAGTAGTTGCGGAATAGGAAATCTACTCTCTGGCGAATGAAGAATTATAGTTTTATCTTCATGAAAGCTTTATGGCGATTAACGCCTGACATACAGAAAATGCGATTCGTCGCAAGGGGTACAGCACGGGGGACTGTCACTTTTTGCAACTTGAGATGCGCTAAGATATATTGATTCTATTTGTGCAGTCTATAAGCCTGTCGAAGTTACATATAGTACCAAGCTCCGTAACGTAAAACAGTATATCGAGAATAAGATATAATCTCTTCACGAATTCAGAAATATTACTTCCAAATGGTTTCATTGTCGTTCTTTGATAGGGCGTAGTGACTTGTGTGGAAAAATTATATGCGCTGAACACAATATGGTATGCTTTGAGGAGCCTTATGTTAGTAGAGTCACCTAGTAGTTCTATTACGTCTGAGTCCTTGGATTAGCGTAGAGGGACAAATCGGAACCTCCACGCAGTGGTACCATCTAGTGGTAGATTTGCTGCCAGGTTTATCTCATCGAAGCTGCAATGTAATTTTTTTTTACTAATCACTGTCCATACACTCACCTATCGTGTAGATACTTTTGAAATTCAAGATTTAATAAAAAATCGTATCCATTCCTGACTGTTTATCACCTTTATTTTGTGAAACACATGTATTTGTTGTCAGGTGAGAGTGATTCTAATTTACTCGTCACGTCAGCGTTGAAACCACATAAAAATGCAGACAGTATAGTGACTGTGTATGCTTAAGTTATTACCGAACTGTTTGCTAATGCCTGAAAACCAATACTGCGTTTTGAAATTCTTCGATGAAGAAATTTTGAAGTGTTGCATCTCCTTGTTACTAATTGAATACAGAAATCACAGTTGCCTAGATAATGTGGGTGTGGCTAGTGTGGGTTCCTTTTTATGTAACAAAATTCTGGCTCCCACAGGGATAACCAGATAAGTGCAGATGACTAACATAAATGCAAAAATATCAGAAGTTTCTGTTATCAAATAGTTAAGACGTAGATATTTATTTCACGGTGAATTAACTATGACGAGAATTGAAAACACTGTCTTCGTCAAACTGTCATTGCGCATTAATTTTGATATTTTATTTCTAACATTAGCCATGCATGTTCAAAAGAAGCTTATCAGTATCAATGGGAAGGTCTGATACATACAGCGCTTATTCTAAACATCTTAATACCATGGCCATTGACCAGTGGTTCGAGTTCGTAATTAAGCTGTTTTGGGATTTTACGTCGATTATCATCATGTATATAGCAATGCTCAATGATACCTTCATATATAGAGTCGCCATGGTATGGGAACAAAGTGTGGAGCTTGCGTTGTAAAAATCACCAACTATGAATATCAAGTCCCTTGAATAGGACACTACAATTTTTTTTTGCACGTGAAAGATTTAGCTAATGTCGAAGAGAACCAGTCATTTGAAGTGATATCCTCGTCGGAAGCTGAAAAAGTGTTTGCGCTGAAATTCGGGTCAAAAGTAAAAACGTACAGCATATAACGAAATGTTTAATATGTGTGTATGGACCTCCAGGCTAAGTATGGGGTTTGTGGACTTTGAAATACTTGACGAGAAAATGAAAAGGGAAAGAGCGGTTCAGGCTGGAACGGTAGGCGTTTGTTTTCTACGGGGATTCTTTAAGGGTTTTTTAAAGGGTGGTCAACATACGTGCTTAATGGATATGTGTTAGCAGAAATAAGTGGAACTGTTCAAGCTGAAAGTTTAAGCAGTTGGAAGTGAGAGCGCCCACAACACACAATCATTGCCAAGCTGTGTGTTCCACGGATGCAACCTTGAGTCATTAATCAATGAAGACGTCGGTCAAAATGTTAACCCACGCGGCAATGTGTTGAGGTGTTGCCCTGCGTCGCCTTGACGTGGACTTATTTCATGATTTGTGAATGGATTATACAAGGTTTATGTGTAAGATGTATCTCTCGTGGGGGGAGGGCAAAAGGCGCATAACGCCCTTCGTTTCCCGCTGAGTGTTTGATATATGTGCGCGCGTCTGGGCACTGGTGGAAAGCGTTCCAGTTGGGTTTCTTAAGGAAAGACAGCTTGTACACGGGTTCGTCTAGCATCGTGGTTTGGGGTTTGTGGGCATAACTCTCTACTTTCTGTGCGTCATTGCAGGCCTACACATTTTGCATCTTAAAGATATGAGCGTGTAGGCTATGCGTTTGCTGCTGGCGGAAGAGACAGCGTCTTCTCAATTATGACAACGCTTTCGGCTGCGACTTATAGGCACATTAACTCTTCCAGTGCCAAATTTCGGACTGAGTCAACATCTTTCCTGGAATGCGTCCAGAGCGCGCCAAAGAAAACTGTTGGCCTGGATTATTATAGGTCTATTGTATGCAACTACAGGCATGCTGGGTACTGGAATGAAAGGTCTTTTGACAAGGAACATGACTGTAACACCCTTATAGTAATTCAGAGGATTTAGTTTTTTAAGTACCGGTAGTTCACCTTTAGTCGCATTTGGTACTAAAAGAGTAACACAGTCAATACAGAACAATGTTCAGTGCTACATGGACCTACTTGCCACCTGGGGCATCATCAGTTTCGGTAAGATAAGGCTGTAGATGCAGACCTACATTAGCCTAAGTGCCTTTTAAAGGAATAAACATATAGGCCTACGTAAAAGGATCCGAAATTAAACGCCTCATACGCCAACTGAAGAAGATTGATCCGCATATTTTAAATCTGCTACGATACATTCTATGTCCTAAAAATATCCATGCCTGTATTTTTTTCTGCAGGCATACATGTATAATTGATGCACCTATTATCGATATGTTCCTATTGTCGATAGGGTGGGCGAAACACTGTCATTATCACTTGCTAATCTATCTTTTAATATAGGCCTATGTGATGAGTTGACTTTCTCTGAACTATAAAATTTGGTGCAACGATGTCTTGCTCTGTTCCCCGGCGCCGCCTCGGCTTAAAGGGTAATACGAGACATGCACATTAATTTCCTGCCACAACTGCATACCTAATTGCCTTGTCTTGCTAGGCGAGATACAGGAGGGTAGGCCTACCTGTGGGGACAAGCGGGATATTAGGCCTACTAATATTTTGGATATAAAGAATAATTGTTAAAGGCAGATGGAAACTTTTCTTATATATGGCTCGGGATCGCTAACGTTGTGAGAAATGAGAGTATGGTCCTGTCTGTGACAGTGATGTGACCTGCACGTCCCTCGTGATTGCCTCGCGTTAAACCCGTGCTTGTGCCTGTGGCGGGACATTAATATGCAATAATGCATACCGCGTATTGCCGGAGAACACATATTTGGGTTCCTTACAAAAAGCCCACTTTTCAGAGAACGCACACATTTTATATTTTAATAAACGCAGAGACCCTTGCTTTTTAGATTTTTCATAAACTGATTTCATGGTTATTTATAGGTCCACAGAAACTGTTTGCCCTGCTGACTCACTCCAAACTTTATAATGGGCCTATGCGTGTGATTTTCAGTTGCTATATATCTAGAATAAGAATATTGTTTTTACAAGCTCGTCACCAGAATTGAAGTGACATATCTTGCACAGATCACCTGCGTTCGTCAAGAAAAGACGACTTTTTCAGGGTTTACCATTAGAACTTGAAGTCTCTGATTTATAACAATAATTTACCTGTCTATGGTCAGTGACGTATGACTATTGTGCTGCATTTTTACAAACCGCACGACTTAGCTCATCGAAAACTGACCAGTACATCGTGCATACGTGTGGGGCTTTTTTCAAGCTGATGCGTATTTTTCTTCATAAACTCTAGTCTAAGCTCAAAGCCTGACAAAGGAGGTCATAAAACGCTTGCTTCGACTCCCATCCTGGATTCCCAATCACCATTAACAAACAATCAAACATAGTTAACTCGATTCTGCCACGGACTTAAAATGGTCAAAGAGCAATCGGTCCGAGAACTCCAAAATTTTGTACTAGGCTTACCTGGCAGCGCTTAAATCTAGCCGTATGCTTGCACAACCTTCCAAGCGTCACTTGTTCAGTTGCCACTAGATGGCAAAAGGTTGACGTACAACACAGCTGGAAGCTCGAAGGAATGACAAGATTAGTATATAAAAATGTGTGTGTGTGTGGGGGGGGGGGGGTAAGTTGAACGTAAATATCCATCCTCCTCCAATACAGCGTGACAATTTTTTGCCCAAGAATCTAGTGTAGGCCAAGCCTAATCCTGCTTGAAAACTATTCGTCTTTCTGGCAGGAGAAAAACAGGCCTACTTCAATCCCACCAAACCATACATCGCCGCGGCATTTGCCCTTCAAGTGAGAGTGTGTAGGCCTAACGGGATATTGCCATTAGTCTCATTTTTACGACAATGTAAGCACGGTGTAACTGTACAGTATTTAATGTGCGGACCCGCTGTTACCAATAACACTAACAGCACATAGGATTAGCAAAATGGCGAACAACAGTGAAATATGATTGTTTTCAGTTGCGCATTCACGTGGGAGCTGACTTGCTTTTGAATTTAAGACTGACAGGAAAGAAGAGTTGTGCTTGCTTCCACACATGAGTCGGAAGCGGGTGGTTGTGATAAAAATTAGGGCTTCAAAATGTGGTTGCTAGGGTAAACAATAAACGCGGTAGCCCGAGGGGCGGTAGTCCGAAAATTAAGAAATTGAGGATAGCCCAGGCCAGGTTGCGTCCGTGTCAAGGAATGGCCAAGCGTATAGCAAACATTTACCTATTTATTCCCATTAGAAAGTTGCCATCGCAACAGAGTTCCAGGTCTTGAAATCTCGTTGCTAGGGTAATAAATGTTGCACTTTTCTACACAACATTACGATTTGAAAGCTGGAAGCTACGTAAGTGTGCCTTGCCATATGATGACAGTTTTAAATTGCAAAACGCAAAAAAATGAAGTGAGAGTGGGCCAAGAGAACTCAGATATTCGTAGGCCTTAACGTTTATGGTGAAGCAAGCCACCTAGGTAGCTTTGTTGTGGAATATGCGAACAATTCATGGTTATCATTGTCACTGATTCACCAATAGACCTGTTCACCGACTGGCACCGAACTTTTCCGAACCCTGATTAATTATGCATTCCATTGTTGGCCTGATTGTCCAATTAGCAAGTGACCGAGTCGGGCCAACGCTTTCATATGTTCACAAAGGATGCCACGGCTAACGCTAGTAATTACAGCATGGATTGTGCTGAACAGTGCAAATCTTTTACCTAAAATGTCACATCAGTGGTGAAATGTGCATGTTTATTTTGCTGACGGTTTGATTTTTGATTAAACCCAAGTAGGCCTACATCTTGTGTTTTACATTTTGTTCCACGTTAAATCCAGCCAGCGTGGTCGAGCACAAAATGTAAACAAAGCAGGGTGCCCTGCCCGAAGTGAACTGAATATACCCGAGTCCTATGAACTGGTGTATTAACCAACCAACCAAACACAACAACAAACAAAACATAGCCTATGCATCATGCGGTTCTCAATGATATATGCCCCTCACCCCCATATAATTATATGTACTGTTTCGCTGATCATAGTGGCTGTAGCCTATATTTTAATGTAGGCCCATATCTGTCCGGGCCTATACATAATTTGTCATCAGTCATTTATCGGTAACTCTAGCTGCATGGTTTTTCCTTTTGAAATTTTACATAGCGGAAGACGTGCTTTACAAACGGTTAAATTGATGTAATGTAATACGCATAGCCATGATAAATCGAGTGCAGCATATTGCAAACTGTTCTGCAATGTGTGTGGGGTTTGTGTACCTGACCGCAATTATTTCCGAATGTGTCAACAGTCTTAGGACGCAAACTGGGAACAGGTGAAGCCAGGTTCGTAGAATACTTTACATGTATAGGCTATTTCGTATGGGTAGTCATTCAGATAAAATTCGTTGTGTGTGTGTGACCGTACTTTCGTGAGATCTACAAGGAAGCATGCTGGCTCAATCCGGGTGTACAAGCGGTCTTTGGATTGCTTTCTCTCTGCTGTAACTGCAGCACATACCCTGGTATATGAATCATGCCTTCTGATGAAGACCGATTCCGGAGCAAAATAGCTTGTTTTTTTTCAGAGTTATTCTATTTTTTAATCTCATTAAGCCATCTGTCGTTCTTCTCCGATATAGGCCTATGTTGTTTACACATTTCTGTTACCGGTACTGCTCGAGAACTGCTCATTGGTCATTGCGTCCCGGCTTTCTTTTCCTTCCGTGTGAGAACTAATATATAGGCCTATATGTAAAAATATATAACATATATATATATATATATATATATATATATATATATATATATATATATATATATATATATATATATATAGTCAAAACTCATTATAATGACACCATCTGTTCCTTAAAAAAGTGTCCGATAACTGAATGTGTCAGATAAATGAATCAAATAACAAAGAATATTAACCTTTTCCCAAGAAAATATGTGTCATTATATTGAATATGTCGGATATTTGAGTGTCGTTATAATGATGTTTCACTGTATCAATTGACGTTAGGTTCTTGGAGCTTTTAAGACAGTTATTGGCATCAGAGGAGAGGAGCACTCATTATTTTCCTTTGTGTAGTTGCGTGCCAGGGCAATACGGGCAATGCGTTCAGACCCGCGATGCAGCATAAGTCAGCCTGCTGAGGGTGGGGTGTTTTGTTTTGTTTTGTTTTTATTTCTTTTGTTTATGTTTTTTGTGGTTTGTTTACTTGTTGCTTCGTTATTCATATAGTTTTTCGGCGTATTCTTTTTGTTGGAAGCACAGTGTTTCATGTTATTGTATCTTCGATTGATCATACAATATTTTTTTGTAATTTTTTATTGGAGGTAGACAAAATTATTTTGGTTACTCTTTGTGTCATAAGACCTACCAAAGTGATAACGGTACAGGTACCCGTAGAAACAGGTAAAAAATTTAACCAAATACGGCACATCCACAACGTAGCCTTTAATAAGGTATTTTTCATAGGTCTGTATTGCAAGATTTTTTTTCTTTTTTTTTTTTTTTTTTTTTACAAATGAAGAAAATATGTAAACCTTTGCATGTCATCATCATCATCATCATCATCATCATCATCATCATCATCATCATCATCATCATCATCATCAATGTAGTCTTTGGAAAGTCTCTTCTAACGTCACAACAGGTCGTCTTTTCCTGTACATATAGATATTACCATATTGTATGTGTTATAATTTGCACCTTTGCGTGTGGCACCAGCGCTTCTCTGAGAAGCGAAGTCATTCTTTGTACATTCGCTGGAGTGCTAATCGCTTGGCTGTGCATAGAGGTGTTTGTGCTGCTTCTCCGTTGGTGGCGGGCCGCGCAATTTCTTTTGCTAAAAATAGATTACAAAGGTACATGGGCAAAATGCTTAATGTGCATATGCTGCCATTTATTCCGACTGAGTATGAAAATGAACGCAAGGCTAACATGCAACTCGTGACGACAAGATTGGATACAAATTATAAATTGATCAAGTGTTCAGTTCCACATAAGTACTAGTAAGATTGTGACAATGTGTTTGGGTAAGAATGTTTGTCAAAAAGGGATATGCAGCATCTTTAATGCACAGGATTGTACAGTAAAATAAGGAATGACGAAAGTCAAGTTGGAATCGTGAAATATTGGGAGCATCCCGTCCAAGCCTATCGAATTCTGACCTGTAGTATTTCATTCCACTTGTAAAGCTGCAGACAGCGTTACCCAAGAGCCTTCCGCCAAGCGTACGAACAGTGCTACATTTTCTCTGTCTGGTAAGTATCACTAATTGACATTAAGGTCAAGAACTCCGAAAAAGCGGGTCGAAAACCCTTTTGTAACTCGTGTCCAGGCACAACCGGGGGGAATTCACTAACTTTAACGGAGGTCAATAAATAAATATTGATTGGAAGTGGTGTGAATTAATTAAAGCACAACGCATGGTCCCAAACCGAACTGGATAAAAAGTGTGAATGGTACATACGTCCTTATTGGCAGACTTGTTGCATTGATCTCTCCATACTGTCTATGTTTGTCTGTCTGTATATATATATATATATATATATATATATATATATATATATATATATTAATATATATATATATATTATATATATTGTGTGTGTGTATGTGTGTGTGCGTGTAATCTTGCAACCAATGGCGTAGTCAATCACAAAAAAACAAAAAACTTTTTTTTCCATATTTTGTCAAGACGTAAAAGAATCAGACACGAGTCCTGTTATTCGCACTTTGCTGCCAACCACCTTTTTTAACATGATATTTGGGAGCATATTTTTTAAAGGATTGTATTTGATGTCATGTGGTTTTTTGAGAGGAGGCCGCTTTGCGATGCCAGGTACGGAGGTCCTATCGCTGCATGTAAAAACAGAGGGGAACACTTTCAGCAGAGTGGTATTATTTTTACCCCATTTGTAATCGTATTATAACCCTGTAAGTGACATATATCCTCATGTTCCGATTCTTTTCACCGCTTGTGGGCATATATTATTTACTGGTCAGTAAGTTGCATAAAAAATCAGGAAAGCGGTTGCCAAAATCGTGATAAAGATAAGTGCTTAAATGTGAAAGTTTTTGGAAGTTCGATATATTCTTTGTGTAGGGTTTAACTTTCAATGAGTTACTACCAAGCTTGAAAATACCACAACTATCCATATTTTGTCAAGACGTAACTGCGAAACCTGCTGCTGAAAACATTGAGTATTTGATAAACACGATAGTATCAAGACTCAGACCAAATTATGCGTGGCGCATTTTTATATTACTTATAACCAAAGATTATGCTGATGACAGCACTGTCAGGTTGCTGACATCAGTTAATAGTATCAGGTTATTGACGTCACTTATAAGTATCAGGTTAATGACATCATTTATAAGTATGAAGTTATTGGCATTAGTTAAGTTATTGATGTTACTTATAAGTATCAGGTTAATGACATCATTTATAATTATTAAGTTATTGACATCAGTTATAAGTATCAGATTCGTGGTGACACTTGTACCTATCAAATTATTTACATCACTTGTTAGGAACAAATTATTGAAGTCGCTTGGAAATATAAGGTTACTGACAGAACTACAATGCTGCCTGTATAAGTGTGATCGTAATTTAGCTTGTTATTTTACAAGTTGAAGTAAACCGGCTGGTAGCATTTTCGACTGACCTTGAACCGACTATCTGGTATAGTGTAATGCATTTCACTTGGTGTCCACACGTTGCAAGTCGCAGGGGTTCCAACAAAAAAAAAGTGTGTGTGGAATCAATTTATAAGTGAATAGCTGAACTCTGCACGTCCAACAGGATTGTGTGACCTGTGCAGTCTTACCTTGTCGGAGATCCGTGCCATTATTGTTTCCTTGCAAAGCCTCAAGTAAAAGGGAAAAAATGGAGATGTGATATTTTTATCAGTCAGTTTAACCCATTGCGTTCAAGTGCTTCCTAGCGCTGTGTAATACTTCCGGAGTGACCGACAGCATCAACTTTCTCCAGTGATGGACAGTAGCACATCAACTATCAGTTTCCGCAGTAGAGAAGAACTGTCATGTTGACCAATTGCCTGTTATTTTCGTAAGATTATCCGTGACCCGTATTGATAAACTTTTGTTTCCACGGAAATTGTTACAAAACATTTTTGGAGACGATATATAACAATATCGGGCGTATCCGATTTGGTCGAACTGGACAAGATGGTACTCGTTCACTTATCCTCATGGAAAACGAGACTCAATACTTGCTCCTCAATGATGTTGGTAGCTGATAGCTGGTTCTTTATTGTTTTAATGTTGTGACTATTTAAACCAATGATGACTCAAGAATTCATGTACATGTTAAATGTATCACAAAGGTGTAGCGGTGTGGTCATGTGACTACCTACCTCATTGTTTCACTTGAAAATAAACAATAAATGACCACTGTGAAGAATTGCCCACAGGAGGTGCTATGGGTACCGGTCACCTTTTCCATTTTTTTTTCTTCGCATGGAAAGCAGCTCAACACATGGCTGTGAACATGGATTATTTAATTGACACGACACCATGTAAATGCAGTCTTTGAGCATGATTGAGAGACAGGCTCAGAAAAAGATCAAAACTCCATGTCGGCCAGAGCGACATGTTAAGTCGATAGAATCGTACATTTATTGACACCTGACCTTTATACGGCTTCGACCTTTATATTTACACTTGGTTCAAGTGATGGTTGACAATTGTGTAATTGGATTATGTTGTATTGTTTGAAAGATTATATAGACATTAATGCAGCATTTGATCTTGTTCTCTGTGTCCACTGATAATTACATCCAAAGCTACGCGAAAACCCAGCTTGTACATGTCTTGGAAGTCATCTTTGCAAGAGTTTCATCAATTAGACGTAAAGTAAGCGGGTTTCATTCGTTAGCTTAACATGATTTCGTGACGTTATCAAGGCGATCCGGTTTCAAGCAAATGGTTTTCTCTCCGCTGTCTCAATATCATTTTGACATGATGAAAATATGCAAAGTCCTGCTTATATGCACATGGTTAACGTCCAACGTTGATCCCTTTCCTGGAAATCTAGGACAAGCAATTAATAATAATCACACTCGAATTTTCACTGGATAGTCTTTAAAAAAACATAGACTCACTTGTAATATGTGAAAATATAGCAAAACTAAATGGATGTTTAATATTAAACATACGTACTGCATCTCTACATCCAACTACTGTAAGCATGGAACGCAGTGACTAGAATCCTTGCCATGATTATCTAAAATGATGTTGACGTTTCATCTTGTGTTTGAATGTACATGGTTCTCAGTCAAACGTGTGACTAAACTAGTTGTACATAACCAAACAGACCCATATGCAGGTGTAAAGAATATGACAAACGGGCTTAATCCCTCCCATCTTCAGTCTGTAGATCTCTCAGGAAAGCTGCTAATGCACTGAAAAGTTTTTTATTTAAATTTCTTGATTGAGAAATTGAATGTGTAACCATAAAGCTTCAGATGGACAGGACGTTCCTGTGGACAAGGGATTAAAGGGTCAAGAATGTGATAGCAGCACCACCTGGAGAGTGCTACACGAAAAAACTTGGGAGTTTGTAGTCCACGGAAACAAGGTCTATGTGTGACTGTTATCAATCAGCCTATCCCACTGAGTTTGAAATAACTTCTTCCATACCTGCCGGCTGAGAACTAGGACAACATTTGTGTACACTCAAGTAATGAATCCAGTACAAAAAAAAAAAAAATGATAATAAAGTGGAGCGAATTTCTGGAAAACGAGGAGTAGCCAATTGGATTCTTTGCAGAATGGGGCTCCAAAGTTTTCTTTGCCTCCACGTTATTGCTGTACCGAATGTTTTTAAACTGACTGTTATGTAAAAAATTGTTGGGTTTTTTTGTCGTCGTTTACAAAGATTTTTCGACTGAGTTTTTTTCAAAATCTCTTGACGCTCTTCTTCTGGATGCAAAATGATCAGATGACGGAAACAAGGTCAAAACTCTTTGTCATTTAACTATTCAATGTACTTTTATGTACATTAAACAGTTAAATGACATGTTTGTAGAATAAAAGTGTGTTTAAGTTTTAAGCTAACACATGATCAGTGCAGAAACTTAAATTCCGAACCATTACAGTGATTCATATATATATATATATATATATATATATATATATATATATATATATATATATATATATATATATATATATATTATATAATATATATGTATATATATATGTATGTTTATATGAAATCCTTTAATTCTAACAAATTTGGCTGATTTTTTTAAAGCGCTTACGCAGTCATGGTACAGTTGCATGCATTGATTGTTTTATTTTTGATGCACATACATATAGACTCATTTTCTCTGGCATAACTAGACCTTTCTAAGTCATCAGACAGAAATGAGATATGACCCCTCCCCCCCAAAAAAAAATTCTTATGCGATAGACTTGCCATTGCATTCACGGTATGTTGCTATACAACATGTCATTAATGTGAAACCTACTGGTGTATGTTTATAAACATTTTATTTATCATTTTGAGCAATTGATTTGTCTCATAATAACAATTACATGACCAGCTCTTATATTTGTTATCGTTTGTCTTCTTTCAGAAATTGCAAAGGCTTATGATCACTTCAAAGAAATGGGCGTTAAAACCAAATGTAAAGACCCCGTTCCGACAGTGGTTCACATAAGGGACCTCAATACCCCAGCCAATAGAATATACAAACCAGAATGTACAATTGTATATGAGTGCCGGCGTAACGCTGGGTGTTGTAACGCAACTTCAGAATGTGTCACCAAGAAGAACCACACAATTACTAGGCTTTTCTTGGTAGGTATCTTTCTTTTATTTTCTTTTGTAGTGGGATGTTGAGTTGTTAACAGCAAATGGGACAACTTTGTAAGCCTAAGGTGTAAAGACTTTCTTATGTTCCTGTTGTTACCAGTTGTCAGATGCGCTATCAATCATTTGCTACTGGCATTGCTGTTCCTTAAACGTACGTCATTGCTATTGTTTTTCCGGATATCACCGTCATTGCTATTGTTTATATCACTATCTAGATGATTCTCGTTTTCTCTGTCACGCCTTTTGTAACCGGTGTTGACATTCCCATTTTCTTCCCTGTTATTCTGTCGTTACTATGGTCATCGTCACTGCTGTGACCTTTGTAACTATCAGTGTCATTCCCATTGTTATACCCTGCCAAACTGTCATTACTATAGTCATTGTCACTGCTGTGACCTTGTAACAGTCAGGGCCATTCCCATTGTGATATACCATGCTAAACTGTCATTGGTCATTGTCGCTGCTGTGACCTTCGTAACTATCAGTGTCATGCCCGTCGTTATACCCTGTTAAACTGTCGTTAATTTTGTCCTCGTCACTACAATGACCTTTGTAACTGTTAGCATCATGCCCATTGTTATACTCTGTTAAATTGTTATTACTCTGGCCCTCGTCACTACTATCACCCTTGGAACTGTCAGTGTTATGCCCATTGTTGTACTCTTATTAAATTGTCATTACTCTGGTCCTCGTCACTCCTATGACCTTTGTAACTGTCATTTAGTTTCACATTGTTATTCACGTCATGTTGTCATTATAATTATGCCCCCCTTCTCTCGGAGGAGGGGCATATAGTAATCGTTTTTTCATGCGTGCATGCCTCTGTCCGTCCATCCGCTATTCATGTCTGGGCTATAATTCGCCTGTCCTTCAACTTATATTAATGAACCTTTAATGATAATATACTGTATGTCTTTAATGAGGATCGGGGAATTAGCCGGAGGCTAATACAAATCCCTCTCCTCGAGTAAATACAAGTACATAAAGATAGGTGTATACATGTATTTCATACAATACAGCTGAAAAAAGACAAAAGAAGACATAGTACATAAGAAAAATTACCAACAGAAAATGTATTGATACTATGCGCTGAGGCACTTTGTTAGACAAGTTTGACATTCCGTGAATACCGTTGGATTACTTATTTGAAGGAAACCTTTCGGAACTTTCAATGAACTGCATAGTTGCCTCAACAAGTAAACAGTTACACTCATATGATGCTATGTGAGTTCCAAACAATAGTAAATGTACTTTTTCACACTTGCGTAATCGAGTAAAGTTAATACCTATGTTTTCATTCATGATAATTTCTGAAATGCGTGCTAAATGAACTTGCCTTGGAATGATATGAAGTGGACTCTGCAATAAATAATGGATCACAGTTTCAGAGGGACAACTGCAGGCACAGCTGGGGGTTTCAATAAGTTGTCTGGTGAATAAATGTGCATTTAATACACTGAAATCAACTTGAAACTTTACATACAGGTGCATCTGGACATAGGGAATGTCATGTACCAAAAGTAGGTCACTAGGTCAAGTATCTGGGTCACAGTGACATATCCTTGTAAACTCATGTCTGATTATGGGGTTATAATTCCATTACTGTATAACTAAGGTTCATGAAACCTCACAGACACGTATATCTTGACCTAAAGGTCTGTCATGAAACAGAACTATGTCACTAGATCAAGTATTTGGGTCATGGTAATACAATGATGTAAAACTACATTACACTTCATGTCCGGGCTGTAATTCTGTTGTCCTCTGACTTAGAATCATGAAACTTTACACACCTGTGTGTCTGGACACAAGGGTGTGTAATGTATAAAAAAATGTCACTAGGCCAAGTATCTGGGTCACAGTGACATATCCTTATAAAATCGTATCTGGGCTATTATCCCTTTGCTATTTAACTTAGTTTTATGCAACTTCACACACACACGCACACACACACACACACACACACACACACACACACACACACACACTTCTTGACCTAAAGGTGTGTCATGAAACAAAACTAGGTCACTTGGTCAAGTACCTGGGTCATGGGCGCGGCCTATTTTTATTGATTACAGTCATTCCAAAATGATACCTGTGATTAGCAAGGTTATAAATGAGGTGATGGGGGCATCGGTCCAGCAATTGAAAAATACGATACATTTATGTCGACCTGTATGGGATTCGAACCCACTACCTTCTGATTGCCTTTGAATTACTATGATCATCATCATTTCTATGCCTTTTGTGATTGTGTCACTCATATATATATATATACATATATATATATATTATATATATATTTATTGTTCCGAACTGCCATTTTTTCCTTTCCACAACATTAACATATTTTTTCTGGTCTTATTTGGGCACAATATGCTGCAGATTTGTCATATTATAACTCGACAGAAATATATACGCCATTAATGTTACTGCGACAATAATTGCACCGGATCTTGTCCGTAGTCATAGTATGCACTAAACAATAGTGCCAATTAACCTGGAGGGCCAGAGGCAGCCCATTTTCCGTTAAGCGTTGATTTCGTTTCACAGGTTACTGACATGTTTTGTTTCCTTAAATGCGAATACTGATTGTAACGTAGTTGGTATGGGCGGATTCGATACCCCCACAAATCCTCACCCATCCTTTTTTTTTTTGGAAAGCCCCGTCCATACTAAATCGCTTGATAGAGTGCCCAGCTGACCAACGGCCACCCAATCAGCTGCAGTCTCTCTCATATTTTATCACATGAATGGGTGCACGCGCTCGTTTGTTTGGTTGACGACACCGCCATAGTTTCACAATTTAGGCAAACAACATCGACCAATGCCTCGTCATGGACCTTTATGTCCGCGACACAGGACGGGTACACACTGTGTCATATGAAGTTCTCAAAGCCCATTTGGCTGCATGGTTTATAATTAAAATAAACTGGACGCAGGTGGCATGTTTAATGAAACAAGATTTCTCCAAATTTCTGAGCTGTGTGCGCAACATGTTGCAACATTGTCACCGCCATGTATGAAATGAAGCGGTGTGGTCCATGGTGCTTTGGTACCACTGCAAACATAAATATTCTGCCGCTTCTATCTGTGCTTCCGACATACTTTTTAGACCTATAATTTGAAATGTTTCGTACATGATGTATTTAAGCCTTCAAATAAAAATAACTATCTGCCAACATACTATGTAAAGTTCTCGGGTTTTTTTTTGTTTTTTTTGTATCGACGTCACCATTATTGATATGTGACGACATGTCTGTAAAATTATTTAAAAGCACCATACGACAGAATTATTGAATTGTAGTTTTCAAAACACGCTTCAAATAAACATAGTCACATTGGAAGAATTGACATTTGGCCTCTCATCCGATTCAAGTCGAAACCACCACATGTGTGACTGCAGAACTGGTCTAACTGTGAATTGGTTCTCATGATTTCCGATTAGATAAACTGGCGAAAAGATTGTAAGGCTGGTCTCACCATTCGACCTGGTGTCACTGGCAGGTCCGGTTAGGTGTCACTCGCACATTTAAGCCTATTGTTTCTACAAAGCTTATTGTTACTGTCAAACCTGATGTCACTTCAACAGCCTCATGTCACTTTCAAGCCTGTTTTCACCAAAGACTTTGATATCACCACCAAGCGTGGTAGCCTAACATTTGCTAAAGCCTGGCATCACTACCAACTACTGTGTCACTGTAAACCTGTGTCAGTCATAACAAAGCCGGGTGTCACCACAAGCCTGATGTCACCATCAAGTCTGGTGTCACTTTAAAACCTTGTGTCGCCAAAAAGCTGGGTGTCCTTGCCAAGCCTGGTGTCACAACCACATGCACATGTTTACAATGGATTAAAGGCATGAGTAAAAAAAGAAGAAAAAAAAGAAACAAAAAACAAAAAAACACAACCAAAAAAAAAAAAAACAAAAAAACCAAAAAACACCCAAACAAAACCATCAACCCCCCCCAAAAAAACCCAAAAAACAAAAAACAAAAACAAAAAACAAAAAGACAAAAAAACAAAAACAAAAAAAAAACCAAAAACAAAAACAAAAAACAAAAAAAAAACCAAAAAAGCAAAAACAAAAACAAAAACAAAAACAAAAAACAACCCCCCCCCCAAAAAAAAACAACCCCAACAACACTGCTGTACTTTCCCAGGCAACATGCACAACTGGCCCAACTTAAGCAACCAGAGGTGCCGTCACGTTGTCTTGCTCTCCTTGGCCCAACGATGGCCCCGCATATACATGTATTTCCGACCAATAATATCGGGGTCTACATTCATCCAACATGATCTCCCGCAATGTATACCTATGGTGGGGTATTATGTTAGCTCCACCTAGGCATTATATTTTCATTTTGGCTGACAAGATGCAAATGAACAAACATAGGGCCAACATAGACGTATATATTGGCCTTACGTTTGATCAATTTCTGCATGGGATGAGAGTTTTCTGTACTGTCATTTCAAAAATGCCAACGCCTGCATAAACTATGGGCGGTAGGTGCTTCCATCGCAGTTTCTGGTCTTACTTAAGAGACCGAGTTCATGCATGTTGTAATATGGGGTGAAATGAATATAAACGGCATTTATTTTCCCAAAGCATTTTTAGTCTTGCACAATGTAGCATACAACCCATAGCTCAAAGCATTGGAAGGTCCAACCATGCGAACTAGTCTGCATCTTTCGTCGTGTTCCTGTCCGATGCATGCAGATAATAACATATTTGTAAGTTTTGAAGTATCGAAACACCAGATCGCATCTAAGTTCATTGCATAAAAAGAGCGTGTAGTTGGCAGCAAATGGTTATGTTAAGTGCAGTGATTGGTGCATTGCTGTTGTTGAAAATATCGAAACTAGAGTTCCGTACCGCACAAACTTTTACGATAAATTACTTGATTTGAAAGGTATGTGCATCCACATAATGCCGAACTAAACAGTACCAAATCCCTGCCACGACATAGTGTTTGTGTTGTTTACATACAGATATCCGGTGACCCACATGATTCTCAGGAGCCCCAGATGTCTGGCGAGAAAATCACGAGGCAGGTTTCAGATGCAGACAGGTCAGCTTTAACGTATTGATGTCGGGTCACCCATAGTAAGAGAGCTTTCACATTTTACTGACAACCAGAAAGTGGGGAAGCACATGGCTGTCCATTTTCGATCCCAGAATATTCTTATCTTCCATCCGCATTGGCGGCTTGGGAGACCACCATGCAATAACTCTTGTCGGCGTTTCAACACAGAAATAATGCGGGTCTTGTTTACCGAAGCAGCCCTAGGATCCTAATGGAATTTACAAAGTGGACATGGTTAAATCCAAACAGAGGACCAGTTTGCTGAATTACTTAACCTCGCATTTTTTTCTTTTGTTATTTCAGGCGTTCGAGTTTGATGGTGATAAAGTTAAGCAAGTCAATAAAGTTCAGAAGTTTACTTTCGTAAACCATACAGAATGTGAATGTCGTCCACTAAAGATGTTACCCAAGTAAGTTACTTTAAGTGCGCCACATGTAGCCCTTTTATGACTGTTTCTAATTTTCTGCTTACATCGAGGGCTTGGTTGGTTTGGTATATAGGGAGACTAGCTGCATTGCTACTTTTATAACGCGGCTTCTTTTTTTAACCAAGATTTTTTTTTTCCAATGCTGTGCATCACTTAAGTTTTGTATTATTGATCACAGAATTGACACATCTTATGCTTTATAATGGGCACAGACACGTGTTTGGCATGTTCGGTGCATCGTAATGCAGTTCTGATATACGATTGCAGGAATAAATGAAATTTCTTTGTGATTTTCTTCCTACAATTAACCGTTTCAGTTCGACGTTTTTTTTTGACTGAGTCAACAGCTTTCCTCGCTTTGAGCGCAATATGCGCCCAAAGCACACCCAGGAAAGCTGTTGACACTAACCATTATATTTTCTGGAATAATAGCCATGCTGGTACTAGAATAAAAGGTCATAGGGAATATGAATCTAGCTTCCTTATTATATTTGAGACGAGTCGGTCTAAAGTAGTATAAATAAAGTCACAGTTGGCATTGAAAGAGTTAAATAAAAAAGAAAGACAGAAAGAAAAAAGAAAAAAATGCTGCTGAGGAAGTGCACAATGAGTGCTGATAGTGTGAATGTTGTCCCAATGTTTGTTTTGGAAACTGAACAACATAACCTGGTAAAACACTTTACCATGGACAAAGCACTGCAGATGTAAACGTGGTGATTTTTGCTCCGGGCTACTATTTCTGAGGATACATTGCCAAAAATACATACCCACTTGAAAGAACATTACGGTTGGGCATGAAGGTAGAGTCCAAGGTTATGTGTAATGCTCGCGTATCGGAACTAAAACAAAGTAGAAGTGCTTGTTGGTGAACAACAGCACCGGTTTCCCATTTAGTAACAAGAGGGAAGAGAACGCAACTACTTGTTTTGCTCACTCCGGTACCAATCCCTGTTTTTATGGGCACAGACAAGTCTGAGCGCAGTTTTGCTACAGGCAAGCTGTCGTTCCTGATCAGAAAACGGTTAGGGCCCCAATAATTACTAAATTGAACCATCTAGTTTTGAGCATGGTTACACAGGTCAAATTGAACAGATTTTTCATGACAGCTTTTGGTTGTGGGCATTATGTTTGCGGAATAGAGGTGCTCTGGGATTTCGCAAAAGTCGCCGAACTTTTGACCGCCAGCTTCCACGTGCATATGGACACACTGAATGCTTTGCATACACGTTTGCTTTCAGATGCAATGGTGCATATATGGTTTACACGTTGTAAATATTACAAAGAAAGTCATCTGTAGGTAGATTTAGGTATACATGTAGCTTTTATATAACGATAAGCAAATTTTACCAAAATAGCAACCAACTGAAAATAAACGTACTTGGAAACAGTGTAGTCAAATACCTATTTTCGTATGAATATGTGAGTATTTAAGTAGATACTTATTGCACTTTCAGCCAGAAATATATTAATATGATGGAAAACGTACCGGTTTCCAGAGAATCAACTTTTTGACAATTTTTTTAAAGAGTTGAATTTATACATATTACGTTTCTCTTTTCAAGATACCAGTAAGTGGGCATAAAGTGACAATTGGCCATTGGTTGTTATGTATGTTGGCTTAAACTGGTATTAGGTCCACATCCAGTCTATGTAAGGTGGATTTTAATAGACATTTCCTATATCCTCAAACCAACAATTATATATGTTAATATAAATACATGGCAGCTTTAACTGAAGATGATTCACAGTTAGGAATTCTTTGTATTGTAAACCGACATGAATTTTGATACAAGAACTTAATAACATTGTAGATACTTCTTTTGGCTAGTCACAAGGTTATGTCTGTCTATGACTTTATGCCTAATTGTTGACAATTGAATCCATTACGTTGCATAAAATGTTTCTTTGAGCGGAGTTGTTAAAGGTTAGAGCACTTATATTAGAGCAGATTATTTGCAACACAAGAGTACTTTTGACTTAAAGAGACCAAGGTAATTGATACAATATATGGCCAAAGGATTACATGTTGGTCCAATAACACAATTATAAAGATGCTCAATAACTAAATGTCATATATAATAATTATTCAGGTTTTGCTTAAACTTGTTTTCTTTTGAAGTGCTTAAATTTAAAACATACAAAAACAACTTGCTTTCAACAACATTAATGTTGATGGCAGAGTGTAAAAGATTCTTTTTATTACGTTTTAGAAAAGCGCCATTTGACAATATAACAGCGACATGGACTGAATGAGAATGTAGAAAGACGGGTGATTGTTGTACTCATAATAATACTTGTTCCTATGACTGCCGCGCCAGTTTAGCGTTCTGTTGATATTATGAGACATTATTTTTTGCCCAGATGGCCAAGGTGACTGCCTTGAGACCTATAAAAACTTAAGGTAGTTTTCAGCCTGCGCGTGAACTCGTTACGCTGCAGTGAAAACGAAGGCATTAAAGATGGTCCGTCGTCCCTCTTGAGACTGTTGAATTCCTTTGGTGCCTTGTTTTTGTAAAGCAGATTTTAACATTTTCTTATCAGGATTTAGTAATGCATTGCGTCGATAAGACAGGACAGCATGTCATTACATGCTCTGAGCAAAGCTTACTGTAAATGAACTTATGTGTAAAATTTTTTTTTTTTTTTTTGTATTCCAGACATGTAAGTGAGTTTCATTTTCACTGTTTTGGACATGATTCCTATATATTATACCTATGTTAAGAATATTTCATGGTCTTTATTTTCGCGGTTTTGGCTGACACCGAAATAAGCAAAAAATAATAAAATGGCAAAATTAATTGAACTCAATGTATGTTCTTTTGATAACGTTTTGCTTCTATCTCTCCTTTTTTCTTTTTTGAGAAGATGCTTAGAGTGTCCATTTCCCTTCTCCCTGCGGAGAGAAAACAAAACAGACTGTTCGTGTGACTGCTTTGATAGGGACCACACATGTCTACGAATAAAAAAGGGACGTAATCCCTTACGGGAACAGGATTTATCGTGAGTATACCTTTTTTATTGGAGAGGCCTTTTAATATATATAATGATAGCCAAGACTGTTATTGATTTTTATGCTTTGCTGTTTCCTGATTTAATATTTGTGTATTAAAGGTCCTACAGTTTTTAATCATCCAAATATAATGTTGCAATTAGACATCATTCATTCGGTTACCGTAACCGTTCTTAGTACTGTTTGATAATGATTGGACTTCTATTTACACTTTAGGATTTCGCTATTCGACAGACACTGTTTTTGTATATGTGGCATGTACCCTTAGGGCAAATTGCGTTTACCCTTCACATTTTAGAACGGTTCTTCTGGTTCATGTAAGAACTATTTCAGAATGACAGTCACGATTATTCCTTCTTTCCCACGTTCAGATTTTGCCATTTTGGTTTCTTGTCATTTTGAATAAATAAAATATCAGTTACGAAATTTATGTTCAACAAGATTTATCCTGCTGGAATTTATTATTCAGATTGAGGACTGTGAAACAACAGACGCGTCAACTTATACATGCGGAATTCTCAGATGTAGATCATACATCTTACTTATATCTTAAATGATGTAATTTACAATTTTATTGAAAAAAAAATTCTTTAATGCCAGCTCTTTCTGTTCCACCCAGGTGCATAAAAGATAAATTGTGTCATAGGCCAAAGTGCCAACATGGAGTATTCGATGAAGAAAGTATCAAGTCGGGTTATTGCCCCAGGCAAAAGAAGAACAAGAAAAGCAAAAATTTTCGCATCCACGGGGTGGAATGAAAATCACCGGAGCGCCGAAATAAACAATGAAACAAATGTGGACTTACAGAGGAAACTGAGGATATGTTACTTTGTGTCTTCTGCTGTTACCATGACAGTTATGATAGGTGGCTGCTCGCACATTTCTATGTGAACGTGCAGAGGAGTTAAAGGACCAAGCGCATTGCTTCCCAGAATGCAATGTCATCCTGTGATGACAAAATGTCATGGTGGATACTAAATGGCGTATTATTCTGCGGAAAAATACTCACAATGGTTGTTTGACTATGTATTTATAGACAAATGGAAGGGAAGATGCTTGTAAATGAAGGATTTGGTCAATTCGTCTGTCAAACAACATACGGCCGGTTTTACTTGATAAAATTTATGTATTATATACGATCGGTGGAGATAAACAAACATGGTGCTTAAAGTAAAAACGTGAACTTGTGTGAAAATATCTATCGATGCCATTCTTCATGTGGTATATAAGGTGTATATACATTTGTAGAAATCATGGGATGACAAGACACAACAACGTTTCTTTTGGTAGACCGCCATGGGAATATCAAACTGAAACTGTGGAATTTGGAATTGAAAACGGATAATAACCTTTGATCCGTGAATATTGAACAGCTTTGGATCAGTGTGCTGACATTTAGGGCGGCGGGCTGTCAATGATACAAACTATGTTTTCGTGTAACTGTTACTGGGGCCACGTACCCTTTTATTCTCGTTGGGTTCTGTGTAAAACAGTGTAAAAAGTAGACATCAATATTGGCCAAGCTAATATATGCAGCTGATAAATCGCACCCAGTTCACATAATGTGATTTTCATATATATATATATCCTGCAGACAGTATTTATCAGTTGAACACTATTTCTGTACATGTGATTCTCAGTGAGCTCTGAATTAAGGATTATAAATGTCTGGTTAAAAAGTATTGACTATTTTAACGATATGTATGCCATTGTTTCAGTCTTCTTGGTGTATTATTGTTTCAAGCTGAAATGGCAACGGGCAACAAAGCTGGCTAGATGGGAAATCCATCATATATCTGATATTCATAACACCGATCTTGTTTGCAGTATGTGTTGATATACAGGCTGGGAATATTCTCAGGATGCAGTTGAAATATCAAAAGAAGCATATGTACCACCCTACTCTCATATACAAGAAACCTTAAAACTAATATATTTTCTATTATGGCCACATTTTCTGCATAAAACAGACTTGCACTTGAGGTGAATTTCAGATATGTGACACTTTTCCTATTGCACGGCCAATATGGAAGCCAATATTATGGTAAATACGCACATGTTCTAGATGTAGGATTACCAACAGAGTTTAAATGCATGTCTGTATAAATACTAGAATATTGAACAGGTACGCCAGAAGGCGTCCGTTTTAATCCCCAACATAGGCTCTGTAATATATGCTTGCAATAACATAACGAAATGCTGTACTTCAGTTCTCGGACAGCTGATTTATAGAAAGCCCCACGGGTCAAAGATTGGTCATCTGACGTGTACTGACCAATCAGATGTTGTTAGTTAATCCGTCTTGACCAATAGTGCCCTCTTCTTTTTCAGTCTTGTCCGATTTACACAAATCAAGTCAGCTTTTTTTGGTAAGGCTATTGCTTTGTCAAATGGGGCATTACAGATGAAAATATTATTACACTTTTTCCTTGATGTAGACCATTAGGACACAATGTTGGAGGGGGGGGGGGAGGG
Organism: Hermodice carunculata; assembly: GCA_964020975.1. Taxonomy (NCBI): domain Eukaryota; kingdom Metazoa; phylum Annelida; class Polychaeta; order Eunicida; family Amphinomidae; genus Hermodice; species Hermodice carunculata. The sequence goes on along the minus strand of OZ026619.1, from coordinate 84,206,562 downwards.
TAGCAGGTTTTTATTGTGGAAATGTGCACAAAGGTGACGTGCGCGAGGAACAAATAGTCTTGTGCTAAATGTGTTTAAAAGAAAAGAGTCCGTAGATTGCAACAAAGCGCCTCTCGAAAAGTTATTTAATGTCAGAGTGTTATCCAAGATGTACCATTATGACTGCCATAAAAAGTATTCTGTGACGTGATACATGTAATGAGCAATCTCTCGCCTTGGTGTTATGCAGCATTTACTGAAAGTTTCAATACTTTCAGGCCTGAATGTATGAAAGTATTCACAAGTAAGGCATATATATGTATATGCATAGGTATATATATATATGTGTATATATATATGTATATATATGTATATATATATATATATATATATATATATATATATATATATATATAATCAGTATTTAACAGGAGATCATTTTCATTTCAAGTAGTGATGCCGCGGTGTGAGGTAGATCAAAACATGAACGGTAGAAGTAATTACATGCGGTGTTACTGTAAGTTATTCGGCGCACATTCTGTCACCTGTTGTTCTATAGATGCATAAAGATTATGTAACAAAAAGATGATATTCCTATGAAGGAGATCAAATGTAGTTGGTTTCAAACACATAAACTTGACACAAGTAAGGTTTATTTTACCCATTTTCATATCTCGGTGTTCAATACATATGTATTTTTGAAACAACTGGGGCTAGTTTTTTCCGGTTTTCTCTACTCGGTAATGAAAAATACCGTAGTTTGTCCAAATTGTTGCTTGGTAAACAGTTCCCAGGCGAGTTTTTTTTCCTCGGCTGCCAGTCGTTCGGGCTCCAAACAACAAGCACATGGCCTGGGGGTCAGATAAGCATTCTGCTTATTCATCAAGACTATATCAAGATTCACAGGCACATCTGCAGTGCCAGTTTTTCGATCTGCACAGGGACGTTTTCGGCTGTCCTGGGTCGCGTCCCTTGCTGGTCGACAAAAGCCACCATTTATGTTTACGTTATAAAACGAGGTGGCTCTACAGAGATTGATTGATGTGTCACACTGGGCTGCGTGTGCATGTTTCCATTTTATAACGCAGTAAATACCGGACTTTCTACGGCGGTTTAGGGAAATCCCTATCGGTACATAACACAGACATAAATTCATCCTAGGTGCTTCCACTAAAAAGAGAAAATTTCGTGGCTAATGTAAATGTAATTACCTATTGGGATTTACAGAAACACGGCCTAAGATTCTGTTTCTTGCATAGTAAATTATCTCCAAGACGCGCTAAATCGGGGACTCTTCTTGCTGTATTCCTCCATGTATTTTTTTTTTATATATTTATTTTTACATGTGTCCGCAGCCTTCAGTCCTATGAACCTTTTAGATCCAGTTGTATTATCATTATTATTGAATCACATGGCACCTGAAGAATATTTTTAGTTGAGATGAGAAGAGTATCGAAATACATTCACAGTTAGTGCGCCACCTATTCCGTGACTTTGCCCAAAAGGTGAAAATATGCTTTTAAACCGCATTCAAAGCTGTCGAAGGAAAAAAAACACGTTACAGTCTACAAAGTAAAACGTACAAACGACTGGAATACGCATTTACAAGTACATTTCCATGCGCAAAGGTTTTTGTGAAATCTCAATAACGGGATTCTGGAGAGATCCCCAAAATGTACTGTCAGTTTCGCCAAGGTTAGATCGGTCGGCCTTATTATTTGGCCTTCCTTTCTACCTATTTATGTATTTGTAGGTTTGAAGAACTGAAACATATGCTACGAATGTCGGCTAATTGTAGCGTTCAGGTGATTTGGAATTAGATACATGTAGAATTAATGAGCGGATGGACGACACATCCTTTTCACTTTATTTTTTTGAGTTGCATACTCCTGGTATACAATGTCTTCAAATTCTACAGACAGGTCGCATTGTTTATAAATATGAATTGCTTGCTGACGTTCTCTTTGTGTACAATGTTAGTGTTGTTTTGTGGTAAAGATGGCAGCACTCTCAATGGTAGGTACTTAGTATTAATGCAAGGACACGTAGTAACCTGTAGCTTAAAATCTCATGTGAAGCCATATTCATCTGATATTGGTCATAAACTTTCCCCTTATCAAGAGATGTTAGCAAAATATACTTACCGTACTTATTAGATGTTATTGCATAAGTAAATCACATTTGTTTTCTCATTGGTCCACTTTGGGTCATGTGCGGTGCCATTTTATTTCAAATCGCACACCTTTGCCCCGATTATGCAGCGTTGGGTCGCTATTTGCTGTGGCCAAGAGGGGGCTCTGCTTGGCCAAGTAATGATCAGCCAATCAGATTCTCCGTGGCAACTGGTTGTAGCCGCGAGTTAACTGGCAGCAGCACCGCCACATGTTCAGTCCTGCGAGGAAGGTGCACACAAACGCTTCACATGTTGCTGCGATGAGTGTTTTCTATGATGAAATTTGTATTAAAACGATTATTATTAGTTTGGGCAACATGAGGTTTTATGGTGCAAAGAAAATCGCTTTTGACTTTGGCCTTTGGCCTTTGGCCTTCGTCCTCAGGCCTTCGTCAGTATTGATTTTCTTTGCTCAATAAAAACTCATGTTACCTTCCTGAAAATGCCATAGTTACAGTAAAAGCCCATCTGTCGGTCAATCACACGACCAAACATTTAAGTACATCGTACAAATGAAGAGATCAAATCGAACTGAATTTGTTGAGTTGAATTTGGTGTTGCTGAATTATTTGTATGGTTTCCAGGCATTCCAATCATCCAACAGGGCACCGTCACATGACTCCAGAAGTTACTTGTTATTGGCTGAAAACACGCCAGTATCTCATGACATTCACTGCTGCAGAGCTTAATTTCTTTTATCCGGGATAAAATGGTCGCATAAAACTTAAAGTGGATAAAGGAGCTGAGTACATGTTTTGTGAAGTTGAATTCATGCAATGTGGTACAGAAAAAGAAATTGCTAAGAGTTGGACACGGTCGTAACCTTGTTTAGCGTCGACATATTTATAATATTATCCTTTAAAGTCGTCAATATTAAAATCATTAAGTGTTGGAACAGTCGCATGTATTTGTACGTTCACCCGAGGCGACATGGCGTTGTCGTACAGCCACTGAAATATGTTGTATGAAAATAAATGATTATTACCCGGTGTTTTCAGAGCATTGTGGGGTTCTCGGGCATCTGACGATTACTCGGGTGTTTCAGTTCTGTCAGGTACTCCGTTTCAAACGTTCATACCCGGCCACCCAATTTAAAGTGGAGGATTCACAAAATTCAACACAAAGACGCAATGACTCCGTTGCTGACAAGTGTTGGACTAGTTTCCTTCAACACAGCAGAAACCTGACCCTAAATTCTCATATTGCGTGCAAAATTTGTTATCGTACATTATCATTTTAATTTGTTCACCCAAGGATTTTACTAATAATTGAGTTCGATTGACGTATATCTGTGCACACTTACCGCCAGGTAAATGTATTACCCGGGGGGTAGTAGGGCATGGCAGTACCCCAATTGAGGGTACCGGCCGCCGGGACCGACCGGGGCATGCAGAATCAGCATCCGACAATGCTCTGGTGTATATCCTGGTCCAAATCCACATTTTGTGTCCTACTACGATACATACTGTTCATCATTACAGAAGCGACGGTTTATTTTTCATGTGTCATAATTCTCCATGTGGAATATTTGTTTTTGTACTTGTTGCTGATCATTCCATTTTCTTTTGTCTTTGTTGGAAATTTTGGAAATACAGAAATGTATGCACGGTCTTGTGGTACCAGGCAGTAGACTTTGTGATCGTTGCTGACGTGAAAATTGCCAGTATTAGCAGCTGTTGTGTTTCGACTCATATTCTACTTCGCACATAAGGAATAATGTTTCTCGCTTGTTTATCAAATATCAGTGAGATCAAGGATGGTAGAAATAGATCTTTTTCTACCCTCCTTGGTGAGATGCACTGAAGAATAAGCCAAATAGAGATCTCAGCGGAGCATGTCCATTGAAACCCAGCCTTTATCTGGGCCGCATGTCATTGGGGATAACTTTCTGTCTCTGAACATAGAAATGGACAGAGGTAAAGCTTGAAATGAGGGAAAAACTACTATGAATGAAAGTTTAGATTATCTAGTGGTTTCTTAGTGTTTGTTAGTATCAATAGGCTATACTGTTTAATTTTTGCACTAAATTTAGCCCTTAAAAGTGATAAAACGGGGAAGTTTTGATTTTGGTAACCAGGGTAACTGAACAAGTTGAGTGAGGAAAGGTCACTTCCTGTCCATAATAATCTCTCTTCCGAACAGAGGCTAAGCTTTACTGGGCATGCCCAGCTGAGATGTCAGTATGGCTTGTTGGTCTTGGAAGGTCAAATTCTGCCGATTTTCCTTATCATTGGCCACTTTTCCGTCGGTGAAAGGCTAGAAAGAGACTTTGTAGTCTTTCTTTTCTTCAAAGTCGGAGTGTATGAATAATATGTCATCCCTTGCCGTTGGTTCTTTGTTTTTCACGCAATGCTCAGTCAAGATTTCCTCACCGCGACAAATAATGTTTATGTGATATGTGTATGTAACAAGAAAAAATTAAATTATACCTACTGTTTGTACAAAAATGAATTTGTCTCCATTTCTTTGTTTGATATATAAACCAGTACAACTTCACGATAATGGCTGCAGTTTGCGGAAGATAAACTCCATGCTTTTGATGCAGGAATTTGATCAGACACAATTAAGTCCGAAACAATAAGATACTTTTTGGCAGAACTGAAGGAAATCTGATGCAAAAGCAGCCACTTGTCACAGGTGAAAAAAGCGTCAAGACGCACCAGACCTTATTTTTGTCAGATCCTTTTTTATACCAATCCACGGCACTAATCGTGTTTTTTTTTTAGCTCAGTTGTCATCGGCACTCTCATGTTCCACAATTCACACTTTTCTTTCTTTCTTTCTTTCTTTCTTTCTTTCTTTCTTTCTTTCTTTCTTTCTTTCTTTCTTTCTTTCTTTCTTTCTTTCTTTCTGTCTTTTTCTTTCTCTCTTTCTTTTTCTGTCTTTCTTTTTTAAAGACTATTACACACAGAAATTCCGATCTTGGCATGATTATATTTCCATACATCAAGTCTGACCTTTTTTATGAAGAGGGATGAGTTGTGAAAATTATGCAAATTACGGCCATTCGAAAATTTAAACCTTGAATATCTTCAAAACTTTAAGAGGTAGAGGTGCCATGTCAACTTGAATTCACAGGTATGTGCTGTAAGTGCATCCAATGAACCACAAAAATGGTGTAGAATTTTTAATTCATGCTAATTGGGGACACTTGAATAGTTAAAATGTTGAATATCTTCAAAATTATTTTTGTTGGAGGTGTCATTATAACTTTAATTCATTTGTTTGTGCTGTAGGTGCATCCACGAACAATTTGTATTATTTGGTATTTATTAGGGGGCACTTGAAAAATTTAGACATTGAAAATCTATCTTCAAAACTTATGCGTAGGTGTGACATTCCAACTTCGCATCCGAGGTTTGCCCATCATCAATTTGTCCAGAGCTACGCAATCAGGCGCCACTAAAGCTAGAATCTGAACAGTGTGTGGCCCTATCAGTGAAGTTGAAATAATGCAAATTAGGAGCACAAACAAGACTTTTACATATTTGTGATAGACCAGACATAAAACAGGCCTTGATCTGTTATCAGTTGTCAATTACATGTATAGGTACATTACTAGGATTTCTTGTTTACACTCATGTCAGACATAATACATTTATGGTACCATATGGTAACCATTTTTCATCAGTCCGTACTGTAGTGCCGACAGTGAATTATAGTTGCAGTTAAAAGTATCCAGCACTAGAATTAACTAGCGTTTCTTACTACATGGCCAGGTCTTGTTTGTATGCTTACAGTTGATATTCTGTTTTGTTCAGAATTCTTTCTTTATGTCCGGCATTTTCTCTTTACCTGCAGATTTTTTTCATGTCAAGAGCCATATTTTGCTGTATTTTTTTTAAATTATTATTTTGAAATTTCATGTTTTCTGTCATGTCACTTTTCCAATTTCTATTGAATGTACAAGGCAACAACTTTCCTTCGTAGGCATAGAAATATGCTTTGAAGCAAATCTTCTTTTCTAGTTATGACTTGTTCATCTCGGGGATAAGCTTCAAGTCGCTTCATTGCTTTGAGCTTGCATAAGGACACCAAAAGATACCCCAATAAGGTGATTTTATCGACAAGTGGCACCGTGACTTTTATCTGTGTTTTAGTGATTTACTTTTCTGGGGATGGGTGGTTGTAATATACTAATTTGCACAATTTACAGCTTGAACTTCTTCAAACTTGGCATAAATTTTGCTTGTCGCTACCAAAATTGTTCACTAAATGGCGTTACTGTGATTCCCCACCGTTTGTTTAACATAACACAATGGTAGACGCGCACATGCCAGCATGGCTGATACAGGGTTAGTGGTGTACGCATGTACAGTTTTCTCAAAATCGGTTAAAGCTGGGTTTCCATGTGCGCGTATTGCGTACTTGCGTACTGCGTAGTGCGTACTGCGTAGTGCGTCATAATAGATCTTATGCGCGGTCGCCATTTTGAATAAATTAGCGCCATGTTGGGAAATTGCATTCTGGGATTAATTGTACGCTGCTGAGATCAGTCTGAGGGTTGCATTGATATTAGATAGCTCGCCGTTATTAGTTTCACTCGTTGATTAGCGAGTTTTTTTTTCACTAATATGGTCGGACAAATGTAACATATATTTGGTTTCTGAATGTGTAGTATAGAAACTATCTTCTCTCCAAAAACAATGTGGAAAATTTAAGTCTTTAAGGGGGGAAAATAAGTTAAAGTTACGGATGTCCTTGAGGCTTGAGCAAATATCATCAATTCACTGTGGTGTTTTTTGTTTGCTTGCATCCCTACTTTCTCATCTTTTTCTTTCGCTTGTGGGTAGTTTTTTATTTTTCCCTTCTTTTTCTCCTTTTTTCCGAGTTAACTGTTGCGATTCGATCGTACTTTAAGAAGTGTGATTTTCTTTGAAGCGGAGGTCTGTCTTTCAGTGAGAGACCGCATCCATCTGGTTGAGCGCGGGTTTCAATGATCTTTCAATAAGGGGAAACCGCAAACTCTTGGACACATCGAACATAGCCAAATGTCATTTTTGGTGCGCTTACTGTCAAACAAAAGGCACAATAATACTAACGACAACTTGCACAAACTTCAACAGTTTTTCTTCAAATCAAGAACGTACACTTGCGTTAAGACATCCCTTTGGTAATCAAAAGGTTTGCAAGACATATACAAACGAACAAGCGTACGTGCAAGACACATTTTGCTCCTGCAAACACTCTATATTTTTGTTTGTTTGTGTGTGTGTGTGTTTCTCTTGGTTTAAACGTATTTTGTTTCTCAAAATACATGTACGAGTGGGGAGCAGGCAACGCCATTACGAGCCCATCCCTTGTGCGGATATCGATGCAACTTTTTACATTTAAGCGTGTTGCACATCTTTGCAATGTACATGTGTATTATTTCAGTAATTCTTTTAATTTCACGCAATTGTCCTAAAAATACCGACTTAAAATGGGAAAACAACGTGTTAGCGATATGGAATTTGGCTCCTAAGTCTTCAAAGTGTGCTTTCTGAAACCATTAGTACGTGTTAAGCACTTGGCCTTTCTTTATGTTAACGAGGTTTGCATAAAATTAATCACCCGGTGCTTAAGCTATGAAAGAGTTTACGAGATTAGCACAAGTACTGGTTGCTTTAAAAAAACTACTTGTGAAAACAACAAACCAAGAAACAACACACGGGTTGTTAGTTGACGAGCGCATGGTAAAAATATCTGTAGTTTTAAACGTTAAAATGAATATTTTTTCGGGTATGATTAAGAAAACTCACCTCATAGGTTTAAACATATGTATCTAAACAGGATTGTCCAACATTACTTCTAGATGACTAATAACATGGGTTGTCGAGCTGAATATGACTAAGGTGGAAGAGCAAAATCTCAGCTTATCAATCTGATTAATTTCTGCTACAGATGAACACGTCCCTGTTTTCATGTATGACATTGCGTAATGAAAGTTGAACATTTCCTATTTTCATATCTGACCCGGATTATTCCGAACCTAAAGTTTGTAGAAGAATACCTTAGTTTTGAAACAACTTTGCTCGAAAAACAACCTGTATTTATCTTTGAAAAATCAGTAATAAAGGAAGGAAAATTTGTAATTTTAGGGAGCGTAATCTTTCTTTCTTTCTTTCTTTCTTTCTTTCTTTCTTTCTTTCTTTCTTTCTTTCTTTCTTTCTTTCTTTCTTCTTTCTTTCGTTCTTTCTTTTTTCTTTCTTTACTTTTACTTTCTTTCGTTCTTTCGCTCGTTTAACTACTAACCTATCTATCTACCTATCTATCTATCTATCTATCTATCTATCTATCTATCTATCTATCTATCTATCTATCTATCTATCTACCTATCTATCTATCTATCTATCTATCTATCTATCTATCTATCTACCTACCTATCTATCTATCTATCTATCTATCTATCTATCTATCTATCTATCTATCTATCTATCTATCTATCTATCTATCTATCTATCAACCTGTATTTATCTTTGGCCATAGTGTTTACACGTTGGTTGCAAAACACAAAATACGATTTGGTTCCTAAAGCAATATGATTCAGATGACAGGGTTACCCAGTTGGAATGGATATATTTAAACTAAACTGTATAGACTGATCGCAATGTGCAAATGTCATCATTCAAAGTTACACGGCAAACGTTGCATGACGAGATCATGGGCACGAATTTACACAATTTTCAGTCCTTTTCAGGACAGGAATTCTTTTTATCCATTGTTTTCCCAGTTTTTATTTGTTGCCAAGGGATAAAGTTTACGTTGTTTGCCGCAGGAATAAGTTGAAAAGCACACAGCCAAATAACAAATTTAACTTCTCATGGCTACATGCGTAATTTCATAGTCGACACAGGTATCGCCATAACGGCTCGCATACTACAAATAAGTCCACAATGCACTGCGCGTCAAAAAATTTGGCGCATGCGCTGTGTCGCGAGCATAAGATCTATTGATTGACTAACTACCCCATTTCCATGCATGCGTAGTGCGTGGTGCGTAGTGCGTACTGCGTGTTGCCTACGCGTTTCAATCGCTCTGTGTGGCGATGTGTACGCATCACCCAGGGTACACGCGCGTAACATACACAAAATGGCGCCAAATCCTACCAAGTAAACATTGTATACGTACAGTATACGCCTGGTTTGCGGATACATGGAAAATGGTATACGCAGTACGCAATACGTACCCCAACTACGCAATACGTTGTACGCAATGCGCAATACGCGCACATGGAAATCTAGCTTTAAGAGATCCGTTTCAAAAAACCTGTGTATCTTTGGGGTATTTTTAAAAACGCTTTCAACGGAGCATGTTTCAGTGATTTTTAAAATTATATTTTTATGATATTTTTAAAATTATATGTTTATAATATTCTTGAGAGAGTAAAAACAATCGCTGAAGCTGTTTCAAATTTGCACAGGAACACTCCCGGCTTCTTAAAACTTAATTTGTTCAACAGATGATGCTGCGATTGTTTTCTCCTTTTCCCCCCTATAATTTTGATGTGTTCCCATGATAGTGGGAAAATACTGCTGAATCTTCAACTGGAATCGTGAGACTAAACAGGCAATTAAGACAACGTTGCCAAAGATTTAGAATAACATTTTGCGACAAAGTGGTTCACCCTTTGGAGGATATTTTGATCACAGTCACGGGTAAAATTTTCATTATTTGATATTCCGAAGAAGAATTTATTGCTGGGTATTATCTGTAAAATTGTGTCATCGAAAAGACCAATTGAGATATATACATATATATATATGAACATTTAAAATGCAAGTATGCAACCGGCTAGGTAAATGGGCTATATGTGATGGGCTTACCAGAACTCGCTGGCTGGGGAAAATCATCTGCGCGTTAAATTCTGGGTCATTGTTTAGATTTGACGTAAATCCAAGAGGGATCCATGAAACAAATAAACAGAAAATAGCTTTTACAATGTTCAAATTTGAAATCCGAGCCAAAGACTATTATGCAAGACAATGGGAATAGCTGGCGGCTACTTACTTAATTTTGTTCATTGGCACTAGCGACCTTCATTTTCTATTTTACCCAAGGATTTTCCGACATTTTTTACCTGATCTTTAAACATACAGGGGATATACGTTGGATGCGTTGTTGCTTTCAAATCCTAGTGTTTTTGAGTTGTCACTGCCATGCTTTGACAAATATTCACTGTCAAGATGTCTGGAACGTTGTAAAAAAGATAAGAACTAAAACAAATTCCAGGTCAGGCGTCATCGATAACGAGACGAATCCGGATGATATTTCAAGTGTTTTAAAAAGATAAGTTTTAAAACATTGTATAATTTGGTATTCTATGATACGAATGAAATATATGAACTAATAGTAATAACTAATATGTAGATCGAGACTGATCAAAAGTGTGACAGTGATTTTTTTGTGTCTACAGTGTCAGTCGAAAATGCTCAATCTGCAAGAAAACATTTGAAATAAGGTAAACATGATGGCAGCTGGGAGCATTACTCGGATCATGTGGTGCACGGGACTGCAAAACTGGAAATATACTTATCCTTGCTATCCTCATCAATGATTAGACATGGGTGTTCGCCTGATGCTTTCTTAAAAATTTCTTTGAATATGATATTCAAAAACAAGCATGAATCATTGTGTGATTCCGGTTACTGTAGAGGCATCGCCCTTGGTTGTATTTTGGGTAAGCTGTTGGACTGGATTATCTTAACTGAATTTTATGATGCCTTAATTTCTTCTGAGCTTCAATTCGTTTTGAAAGCTGGAAGTTCAGCGTCACAGTGTACAATAGTATTGGGCACATTCATCAAAATAAATGTACACTGTACAATTCTTTTAATGAATGTGCTCAATACTATAGTATGAATAATACAGATGTACAGATTGTATTTCTACACGCCACAAAAGCGTTCGACAGGGTATACTCTACAGAACTCTTTAATTTGTTGTTAAGTTGTAGTATTAGCTCAGTGATAGCTGGATTACTGTTGAAAACGTTTACTTTACAAAGAGTGAACGTTTCCTGGGATAGCGCTGTGTCGGACCCTATCCAGCGTGCCAATGGTGTAGAGCAAGGCGGCGTTCTCTTGCCGATTTTATTGGGTATCTATATGGATGAGTTACTCATGCGCTTGGAAAAGTCAAGTTTTGGATGTTACATTGGTCATATTTTTACAGGAGCATTGGCATATGCTGATGATGTAGCTCTCTTAGCCCCGACCTCCGTTTCTATGGACAAGATGCTTGCAATCTGCTCACAATTTGGCAAAGAATATAATGTCCTCTTTAATCTTTCAAAATCCAAGTGCATGGTTTCAGGTAATACCGATGCATATTCTGGCGTTTCATTGGATGATTCTCCTGTTAAAAGTAAAGTAAATCAATTCGAGCACCTTGGCAATATTATTGGTAAGAATGCCTCCATCGATAGTATTAATAATTGCATCCGACATTTTTCAAACACAGGTAAAAAATTTGATGGCTCAGTCTGGTAAAGTCTTTCCAGACACCAGGTATCAATTGTTCAAAACATACTGCTTGCCTCTATATAGTTGCCAAATTTGGCATTTGAAAAAAAAGAACTTTTTTATATTACCTGGAGAAAAGCAATACGATTTATTTGGCAACTACCATACAGGTGTCATAATGTATTACTGCCGTTGATTTGTGAGGACGTACACATCTATATTCAATTACACAAAGATTCTTAAAGTTTTTCCGTGGAGTTGTAAACAGTAAGAATAGTATTGTTAATTATGTGGGCAACTCGCTGTAGATGGAAGTAGATCAGCCACATGCTATTCCGTGAATTTGATTTCTTCAAAATATAAAATAGACAAATACAATCTGAAGAATTTAAGGTAAGGTTTTTGTTTAAAACGCATCCAGAAGAGTGTAAATTCAGCATCTGGTAGTACTGTAGAAAAATTAAGTACTGCCCAATTTGTCAGGGAATTTTACCTTGTTCATGACGGTAAATTAAGGACCATTTTTTTCACGGCAAGAGCTCTCTGACTGCATCCATCTGGTATGCGCGAAGTTGTGGACCTCACATGACATATGCAAGCGTGTTCTTTTCAAGCGTGCTATACACGGAGGCTGCTAAAAACATTTATTATTATTATTATTATTATCATCATCATCATCATCATCATTATTATCATCATCATCATCATCATTATTATTATTATTATTATTATTATTATTAATATTATTATTATTACATAAAATTATTCATTTGTATGTGCATGAGTCTTAATGCTTTCTTTTCTTTTGTAAGTGTACTTGTGTACGAATAAAGATACGTATGTATGTATGTATGTATATATATATATATATATATATATATATATATATATATATATATATATGCGAGACATGATATCGGACACTGGTAAAGTAACAATATATACTGTAAAATTAATGCCTGCATCTACCTTAGATTGAAATTTCAAATTATACTTACTATATACACATAGAAGCAACAGTGCTACATCTTCCATGTCGTTATAAACATCGCAAAAAACCCACACACAAAACAAAAAACAACTCCCCAAAACAATAAAAAAACCCCAGAGCATTAAAAGTACCAAAAAAAAAAAACACAAGACAAGAAAAATACGAAACACAAAAAGGAAAAAAAAAATACCCCCCAACGCACAAACAAACCAAGCCAAGCTAACAAACAAACAAAAACAAAACAAAAACACTCACAATCCAATCACTGTACGCTCCATAGACGATCGAGTCACTGCTTATATTTAAACATGTAAATTAATTAACATATCTCGTTCGATTCAAAACTTTTAAAGCAAAATTCAAGGCTTCAACAGCCATATAAATTCACAAACGGGTAAACAGCGGAAAACCATCAAACATATTTCGCACGCTTAAATTCCCTTGTGATGACTCGAACAGATGCGTAACGAAAGTTCAATCCACAGTCTGGTTTTTTTTTTTTTTTTTTTTTTTTGCTTTTGTTTTTTCATTTGCTTTGATCTGATCTGATATGATAGAATTCAAATCTTCTTATTTGATTTGATTTAATTTTTGGATGGGGGGGGGGGGGCGCATAGATAGTATAGCCCACAACAGACAGCTACAATTATGTAATCAAGGCATTCAGACATCTAATTAACGACGTCCCGTCTGCTTACAGTCAGGTTTAGTGCATGTCGTATTCTAGAAAAGATAAATGTCCGATGCGCACAACCAGGATAGTACACTCAAGGTAACATACACCCGCACGAATTTAGTTGGTCTGTTTTTTTGTGTTTTATTATTCACAGTAGGTCAATATCTGAAATAATGAGCCACGAAAGAAGTCATTATCAGCCAGCGTAGGTCAGTATCCCAACAAACTTCCGGATCGACCCCTGGTTGTTATCCCTTCCACAAAGATTTTGTTGAGACAATGTGGTTTCAGGACAGTTTCACCCTCCTTCATTCAGCTGTGATTCAGAATTGGAGCTTCCAGTTACACTTTAGTTTAAAGTTCTTGTACAATCGTTATCAAAAGTTTCATAGTTTTTTTTGGCGACAATTTTAGACCCGTGACATTTTCAACTCTTCCACTCCCAAGTTTTGACTGAGTCAACAGCTTTCCTCTGTGCGCTTTGAGCGCATTGTCTGAGGAAAGCTGTTGAACTGGGTCATTTGTATGCTCTGTGATGGTTTCTTGTACGTGAATATAAGGGCTGTGTGCAAAGAATATAAATTAAGTATCCGTCTATCAATTCAAAACATATCGACTGGCGGTGAAAGAGTTAAGACATTGGAGAGCAGGGAAAATAAAAAGTATTTGCAAGTTTCATATGTTTAGTTAGATGTGAGTTATTGGAAAGAACTGCAATATGCTGGATTCGAAAAGCTTTTTTCGTGTATGCATTTTCATATTCTCTTCATCTGATTTTTTTAAAACCGTGATAGGCATGCACGCAATGCTATTTTCGTGGCTTCAAAAACTAAGCACATATTGCACACAACTCCGCACGAAGCAAACGGAAGTGTTCCAAGTAATATTCGGGTCTCATGGGGTAGACCTGTTCATTATAAAATCTCTACCAAGTTTTCGTTTCTCTTACTTCAGAATCTTGCAGACATTGGCTATCAAAATGTTTATACCAACATGTCAAACAAAGCGTCAAATGGAGATTACCTCCCAAAGGTCGTTGATTGTCGCTTGGATAATGTTTCCCACAACGATATGTACGAGTGCACAGATTCCCTCCCAGTCGGCTACTTTCAACTTCAAATACAAAGAGTGCGGTTTTAAATGGATGTCTGATGTGGACTGTTTTTGTTTTGTTTTTTGTTTTGTTTTTTTGTTTTTTTGTTTTTTGTTTTTTGTTTTTTTTTTCAGAAAGAATTCCATTTCGGAAAATGCATTAACATGTATACCTTTCATGTAAGCTATTTTTCACTGGTCGAGGAGGGTATTTACAGTACCTTGATATGGGTATATATTAATCTTTCATCTTGGCGGTCCAACCAAATTTGTGGCAGTAGACTCATCGAATAATATGTTCCGCAAGGTATTTTTACCAAAATAAATAAAATCTCGGATGTCCACATAATATGGTCAGAGAGTGTGAAACATAACCACACGTTTAAGCATATTTTTTCTGGCAAGGCATTGTGAGTTGACGGCTGTGTAAGCCATCAGAAAGGTGTTTTTTCTGTCAAATTATCTGTTTAGATTCAATCTTGTCTATTTATGAAAGAAATAAACATTAAATCTTTTTTTTTCCGAAGAACAAAGCAAGTAAATTGAAATCATTTTTGTGTTGGATAGGTAAGAGATCTGCTAGAGCCTACGAGTCAACTTTTCGGGACATTGTGACATTAATGACATCTGGCAATAATGGGCACATTTGTTGTTGTGTCTGAGTTTTTATTGATTAAATTAACCCGCTAGTTAGAAAGTTGGTTTCATTGTCAATTAATTTAGTGCCGCCTGGCGGACTTAAGTAGAACTCATTTGTGACTGTTAAACTTGATTTTGTGGCAAACAGATAGTCCATTGTATGGCAAGGTCTTAAGCCTTCATATCTCATTTATAACGCCTGTGGTCATGACCGTGAGATGGGTGACATAACACAGTCAGTGTTGTTTGTTCTTCGTTCAGTCCTCATTTGATCACAAAATATGACAGTGATTGCCAAAGGCCACAATCTGTACTTCCAGAAAAAGTGTAGATTTGTGGTGCCCTCAAGTACTAAAATCCAGTGCAGGACACCAACTTATTTGGAAAATGCCATGAAATTAGTAGATGTCTTTAAATCTTGTTGTAGTGACTAGTGCCTCCTCTGGGCTAACGATACATCCAGTTCAGTTAACAGTTAAAATGTTAAAATGACCGTGGCTCCTCATAGCGTTAGCGGTATTAGGACAAAGAAACTGACACAGACGCGACAAATAATTAATGAACGGACCGGTAACTCGCTCTCTTTATACATGGTGAAATAAACCATTTAGATTGCTCAGAGACTGAGGTATTGCCTCCCGTTGCTGACTGATCACTGCACTGTTACGGCACTTTTGTTGTTCAGATTGCAAACGTCACAGGTATACTATAGACATATATGGGAATACGTAATAAGACAGACTGGGATAATGATAGATCAATGCTTGGTAATGCTGATTGAGATACCTGTTTTAACTTTGATCATGTAGATGATATCTGCTGTGCCTGGACAGATCCTTTTTTAGATACCACAAGGTAGTGTAAACCCAATAAAGTTGTACGCATGCGACCGAATGACGTCCAATGGTACACAATTCATCTCTTCAAAAACTTAGACGTAGAAAATATATAGTGCATGACAAAGCTAAAAAAACTTATCGTGCATCAACTTGGGAACATTTTAGAACCCTTCGAAATATTATCAATCCCAGCTTAAAGATGCGGAACGGCAATACAGAGAAACACCAAACGATAAACTTTCTAGTACTGAGACAAGAGAAATCATGGTGGCGTGTTGTCAAAAGTTCTCCAGGCAATGTCCAGGGTTCAGCGTTCCCGTCATTGACACATCAAGACCAAGTGATTAGTGATGTAAAAGTGAAAGCACAAATCCTGAATGACCATTTTTTTGAGCAGTGTAATGTTGAAAATCGCGAAGCTAAGTTACCCGATGATACCAGAAACCATTTTAGACACAGTACATTTAGACCCTGAGATTTATGGTACATTGGCGAGCGTCGTTACTAGCAAGGCTACTGGCCCAGACGGGATATATCTTCAAATGATGACAAAAGCAGCTGCTTCTATGGCCGAACCACCCACAAAATTATTTAATTTGTCTCTGTGTCTCAAACATTTTGCAGCTAACTGGAAAGAGCAAATGTTACCCCTGTTCACACAGAAGATTTACCTAATGTTTGTGACAGCTATAGACTTATCTCTCTACTAAGTGGCGTATGGAACGTTTTTGAAGGAGCAGTATTTAATTTATTTTCTGTGATATTAGTGAAGCATTTGATCTCGATCGCGTTTGGCAGCAAGGTTTGATTTTTAAACTTCGCTCCTTTGGTATCGATGATGATTTGCTTGACTGGTTTCAAAGTTATCTTTGTGGTCGCCCCAAAGAGTGGTAATTGAGGATCATTTTTTAGATGGATTGTTTTCAAAGCGGGTGTACCACAAAGCTCTGTCCGTGGTCCCCTTTTATTGTCAATATATATGTATACTGGATGGGAAACGCTTGTAAAAAGACGTGAACACCAAAAGTTGGTATTCATGTATAAGATATTTAACAGAGCAACGCCAGACTATTTGTACAGTGTATTACCCACAGTTAAAGAATAAACGGCGTACAACATGCGACCACGTGATCGATTTAATATTCCCCCCCCCCATTCCAAGTAGAACCATATCCTTTTCCTGGTATTTTTCAAATCTACAATAAACCTTTGGTACGCATTACCAGCGTGGATATGGAATTTTTAAAATGTGTAAGACTTTAGGAACATTTTGAAAAGAGGTGTAGGTTTAAGTTTTAAGCAAAAGTCCTTTTATAATTTTGGTGATAGATATATTGGTAGTATTCATGCACAGATGCGAATGGGCTGCACCCGACTGAACCTTTATTTATTCAGAATGAAAGTGGTACATTCTTCCATTTGTTCTTGTGGAAGAGGTAATGAAGATATTCTACATTTTTTCTTTCATTGTCCTGATCATATGTTGCAACAAGAGGAATTACACTCTTATGTTTAGAAATATGTTCCATTTGCATTGGCCACCATCCTCTATGGATCTAAAACAGGTTCAGTAGTCTGTATTTGGGTTAGTTCTAAATTTGCCTAAAGGTGGTGCTGCCCATCCTGTTCATGGTTGACCACCCAAATCTTGTGGTCACTTTCCATGACCCTCACTTTTACCCCATAGATTAACATGGGGAATTAACAGATATAAATTTAACCTCTCTATTTGTTACCAAATAAGCATTAAACTTTCATCTTAGCACACCTGGGTGTATTTGAAAGACAATAATATGTACTTGAGGTAGATTAGAAGATGATAATTCCAAAAATCGTCCTCATATGCAGGGTGAAACTTTCAGGTTTAGTGCAATGTAATGGGCTTTGCTGACCCACCTGACCTCAAATGGCATGGGTAGCTAGGTGTCACAAACATGCATCATGGGAACAAAAGGCTGTGTGTCAAGAAATTAAACCAACCCAGATCACCCCTATTGATTTCAACTTGAATATAGTTAAACTAGTTCATAAATATATTCGAGACTCGTAGAGATTCCTAAGTAAGCAACTTAGAAACCTCCTTGTGCCTTTGACTTATATAAGCCCACTATCTGTGGCGTTGGTGATTCGTAAATCTTTTTATGTTAATCTTGGTTTTATTTATATGTAACATTGTCATTGCTATCTCTGAATTTTATTTTATTTTTTTAAGCGGGATTCATATAGGGCCTGGCCCTGTTTCTCAATTGACTTATAAATATGTTTAAATCAAATCAGCCTATTAAGATAAGACTATGATATGAACAGAACGATCCTCACTATCAAAAGCTCTGTCTCGAACAGGAAAATCTCCATCAGGTCACGGGGGGGGGGGTGAGATTGAGATGTGGGCGAGAATGTTGTAAAGACGAAGGGATTTATGTACCACACATGGAAACATGCATGAAGCTATATGAAGCTATAGCCAGCGGCACACATTATTCTTGGAATGAAATTTTAAGGGAGCATGTTGGCTTTTTTAATTACGACAAAGGATGTCAACTGAAAAAAGTATCAGCTTTTTTGTTAAATTCCCTGTTTTTGACACATTATTTGTACATATCACAAAGAAAACACATTTTCGATTTTGTTTCGGTTTTGAATAAGGAGTTTCCTGGAGGTAGGATGAAATAAAATGTGGTCGGAGAATAACTTAATTTTATATGAAAGGTACCACAACAATGTCAGTCGACCAATCTTGCCCGACACATACATGTATTTGAGAGATGTCGTGAAATCTTGAATTATTTCAGTTCAAGTCTAGGTTCTTCAAACCCTTTAAGGTGCCAAACCAGGCCTTCCCACATCTGTCTTCAATTCTATCCATCTCATTGAGTCCGTCCAACTCAGATCGTCCAAACCGAACCCGGATATAAAATGTGGTCTATTTCAACGTCAAAAAACATAGGTTTGTCCTTAAAACAAAAAATTACAACCATCATCAGTAGGGTTGTGTGTACTAGGTCAATGGCTTTCGGGGTTTTTTTTGGGGGGGGGGATTGGGTACCGAGTGACCGGGAAAGCTGCTGACTTGGCCTAATTTTTCAAAAAGATTAAAAATCTGTGGCGTATGTCGGAGCAGGTCGCGCTCAGACGAAAACAATACTTTTTTGATCTGTCTATGTAGGTGTACGCTTTGTAAACTCAGCGTGGACCTGTATGTCAAGTTTACATATTTTTTCAAGCTGTTTCTCGCAGATGAAGCTGGCTGTCACGATTGGTTGGAAGCGTGGCCAAGTTTTCCATTTAGCCTCCTGCAATTATGCAACGTAAGTCATAGCCCCACACATCTCTTCCTTCGTTATTTGTGGATGGTGAAGTTTCAAGACATTTATACCATAGCTACGCTTTAGTGGAACGGGAGTGGAACTATACAATCTGTACATGTTACTAGTTGTCTATATTTGCCTTCTATACCCCTTACTTGGTGTCATAAAAGTCTATCATAAATTCACAACAAGTTTCCTTAAGCATTTATTTATTCAAACTAAACAACATTGAATACATTTGTATACTTGGTATAAGAAAAAGAAGACCCTTACCTCGAAGAGTGACCTCCAGATTTGAAAAGAACGTTTTATGACGGATTTCAATTTTGTGTGTGATAAAGTAATACATGTAATTTATTACAGAGCACATTTTCACAAGGGTAGATAAACTAAACAGAATTTCACGGGTAGGTTCCGACTCTTCCATGGAAAATGTTCCTTCAAAGCACAGAAATGATTGTGCGTATCATACGTTGTCTAAACTAAAGCATGTCAGTTACTTTGACGTTTGACTTTATAATACGTGTTCCCAATGTTATAAAATTTTGATGATGTGTACAGTTTGATTAAACAATATAGATGTGCATACTTCCGGAAATTCTGTTTTATTTGGGCTTGGTTTCTTTATTTTCCAACAATAAATTATGTGTATATATATATATATATATATATATATATATATATATATATATATATATATATATATATATATATATGTGTGTGTGTGTGTGTGTGTGTGTGTGTGTATTGGAATCTCTATCAAGGCCACCTACAGGACTAAAAAATGTCATAATAGCGAAGAGTTCAAGGTTCAACTGAATATATATATATAGTTCGTTACATGTTCAAAAATTTTAGATATACTCAGTCCAGTATATTTTTCCCAGTTTTTTCTAGTTTCATTGATTTATCTTGAATCTTGACGTCAAGTCTCCACAGTATGGCTCTGAGCGTGTTGTTGAGTGAGCCATCACAAGTCTTTACAAGGCTGTACCCCATAAGTATACGCGTGATATATCCTATAGACAGCAAATTTAGATTTATTAAAAGCCAGACCTCTGTAAATAATGCACAGGGCACATAACGGGCGCATATTACTTTCAAACGTTAACCCTTATATCTTATGATGGCTCTGAAGAAAGAACTCTGCCTAGAATACCAGAAGTTCGGTAGGTGGGCTCCACAGGATGCGAATGCTCCATTTTACGTGTTATTTGACCTCTGTCGCCGTCCGACACATTCTGTGTTATAACGCTAAAGTGAACTAGCAAGTCTGCGTTACAGAATCTCAACCATTCAGACAGCCCTGGAACCGAAAGCGACGCTTGACTTTCCAGGGAGCCCGAATGGCTTGGATTCTGCTGCACAAGCCGAAACGGATCACTCTAAAGTTTATTTAGTCTAACATGTTCAGAAAACCCATTCACATTTTCCCACAAACCTCGCAAAACTGTTCACATTTTGGGCAAGATCTGCAGCGTTTACCACGCTGCTTTCCTCGGTGGCCGTCTTGGATGTGGAATATCCACTCACAGCTGGTACGTGTGGAGGTGAATATAACACGCTGATGCTCTAGGTACTACATGATGTTAGCTTTTCGATTAATATGCCGTTCAAATTATATAAACTGCACTTTTTGGCAGCCCAACAAGGTCTTGTACCTTCTGACTGCTTTTCACGAAACTACAAACATAGAAGTGTACGCATATAAATACATACACACAATCATATACATGTATGTGTACAACTTAAAAAAAATCTTGTAATTTTTCTTTGAAGGTAGACCTACTCCAGCATTTGCACTGAAGGCAGGCAATTCGTCTTGGGAATGCAAGTTAAGTGGCATCCGTGTAATACTCAGGATCTCAGAAGCAAAATTGAAAGCAAAAGTTTGAACAGTAATAACGGCGTAGTGCCCGGTGTCGGTTTTGTGCAAGGGAGACCTGCAGCAGCTACTTTGGGCGGTGGATCCAATAGACTGAAATCTCGAGAATTTATCAGGTGACCTAATTTCTTGAAGTTCAATGGGTACCTGCCACCATTGCTCTACAATCCTTTCAGAATTTGATGTAATTGAAGACGTTCGAATATTAATTTCCTGCCAAAATCTGTGACCCTAGCTGTCGCTTGGCAACAATGATACCATCCACCACAATACAGGCGTATGGGCGACGATGGATTCACCAAGGGTGTTACTAACATTTATAGTAGTAAAGAATGCTTATCCAAAATATATGCTGAACTCTGATTTACTGAAACAGTTAATTATTTCCCTTTTCCCGCGAGCAACGCACATTGCTCTCTTTGATTAAGGGACCTACTTGCACATTCGGGTACTTTCTTATATATATATATCTCGATAATTTATCAGGTGACCTAATTTCTTGAAGTTCAATGGGTACCTGCCACCATTGCTCTACAATCCTTTCAGAATTTGATGTAATTGAAGACGTTCGAATATTTATTTCCCGCCAAAATCTGTGACCCTAGCTGTCGCTTGGCAACAATGATACCATCCACCACAATACAGGCGTATGGGCGACGATGGATTCACCAAGGGTGTTACTAACATTTATAGTAGTAAAGAATGCTTATCCAAAATATATGCTGAACTCTGATTTACTGAAACAGTTAATTATTTCCCTTTTCCCGCGAGCAACGCACATTGCTCTCTTTGATAAAGGGACCTACTTGCACATTCGGGTACTTTCTTATATATATATATATATATATATCTATATATATATATGGGCCAAAGCACCGCAGGAGATATGAATGCCCATGTTAGTTTGGTACATTTGCTTTGAAAATGGATAAACATTTAACGTTTGAAAATACTGTTCAATGTGTCTTTCTTTTGAAAAACAAGTCAATAAATCGGGTCCACCTCTAGGTATCCAGTGCTTCTATCTTCACAGGTTCCCACACACACAATATATTCTTTGTACAAACAAAGCGTCGAACAGTAAAAAAAAATGTGCCGTGGGAAAAAGCCCTTAAACCGTATCTCAGAAATTTTGCCTGTGTGCCAACACAGACTTACTGTTTTTCTTTCTTTCTTTCTTTCTTTCTTTCTTTCTTTCTTTCTTTCTTTCTTTCTTTCTTTCTTTCTTTCTTTCTTTCTTTCTTTCTTTCTTTCTTTCTTTCTCTCTTACTTTCTTTCTTTCCTTATAGGCAAATTTCTCCGACATTTTATTTGAAAAGTATTATATGTAGAAACTCTAAACTTGGCATAATTATATTTCCACACGTGAAGTCTTGAGCTTTTGTAAGGAGGCCCAGGGGTTTTGAAAATTATGCAAATTAGGGGGGTTTGAAAATTTAAATCTTGAATATCTCCAAAACTACTATAAGTACAGATAAACAATTCCACTTCAATTTATATGTTGCAACACTTCACTTTTTTGTATTTTACACGTGACCTCTAAAAGCCAAAAGTCAAGGTCATTTGGACCTTTGAAATTTTAATATAACTGGGTAAATTTTTATCATGTTGTGTTCAAATTGTAGCTGCACATTTTTATTTACATGCTACCTCTAAAGGTCACAGGTGAAGGTCATTCAAACCTGCGAAATTTTCATCTAGCCATAACTCGGTCAATGTTTATCCAATTTTGATCATGTTGGGCTCAAATTGTAGCTATTGTAACACTGCACATTTTTGTATATTACAAATGACACCTACAGGTCAAAGATCAAGGTCATTTTGACCTTTGACATTTTCATCTAGTCACAACTCAGCCAATTACCATCCGATTCTAATCACTGGACTCACATGGTAGTTATTGCAACACTACACATTTTTACAATTAACATGCAACCTTTAGATGTCAAAGGTCAAGGCTATTTGGCTCTTTGAAAGTTTCATCCAGCCGTAACGTGGTCAATCTTCTTCTGATTTGGTTTATGTTGGGCTTAAACTGTAGGTATTGTAGCACTGCATTTTTAATATTTACACGTGACCTCTAAAAACTAAAAGTTAACAGTCAAGGTTTTTTGGACTTCGAAGTTTTTATCCAGCCATGAGCTTAATAGAATGTGAATTATCAAAGAACAACAGTTATAGCATTTAATATTTACAACTTTTAAAGGCACACAGACAAATTTGCTTTGAAGCAAAACTTCTTTTCTAGTTTAAACTTTCTCTGCCATTTTGCTCAGACAATCAACATATGGCAAGACACGACAGCTATGATGTCTTTCCTCGGTGGACGCAAAACAACGGTCAACTGTTGTCCCTGTCAATCTATTAACCAGGGTTCAAAATGAGGAGATATTTCATATAATTGCTTCGAAACAATGAATGAGACCTAAATCTGTGATAGTGATACGGTAAAATGCACACAGATACGAACATACACTTAATCACCCCCATCCAGCCCACACACACATGCAGACATTGACGATTCCCTATCCGCTTAGGCTCTTTTAAATTTGAAAAATCACTGTATTCTTTATCCATTTACATAAATGTCTAGTTAGCCACGAAACAATGGAAGTTGTGAATCTTTAACGTGATTCTGGCGCCAGTGCGTTTGCCAAGACTCCCAACATTTAAAAACGCTGGTTTATTGGCAAATGATATATCACGTATCTTAATCAGAGAGCATTAAGGTTCATACATTACAAAAGAGTGCACGTGTTTTACGATACAGATTAACCTTAAGTATTGAAAAAAAGTGTGGGCCTTCTAGATTTCTTATCCAAAAAGTATAAGAAATCTTAGTGCAACACCTTCTGTGTCACGAATGACTCATCTATCTCATTTCACTACACGTATTTAGTAGTTTTGTGACACCCCAGATTTTTCAGTGGTACCTACGTTTACTTTACTTGTATAATGTGTCCCAGAGTTCACAAGATCTTTCATAAATTTGGTCTGTTCTCGTCTTATTTTACCGGCCCACTTAATGCTTGGCTAAAGCCAAGGTACTGCTGAGAATGCAACTCCAAGGCAATTCTACGGAGTATTCACTTACGAACACAATCCTTTAAGTAGCAACCTCCATCGAGGTTTTTACCTCTGTTTTTCACTTAGTTCTTTTCTCTGAAGTTACCAGGTTGGGATCAATGGAAGTTGAGCCAATGTTATTTGAAGGAAGGAACGGCGATGATTGATGGAGGCAGGAACAAACAGCATCAGTCTGTTGGCTTATTGTACAATTTCTTTTGAGCCTTACCGGCAGATTATTTCGGATTTATCGTGCTCGCTAATGCATTTCGACGCTAACAAATTTGACTATCAGTGAAAACTTCATGTCAGGACGAGGCAATAATGAGACTTCGGACCGCCACCTGGCATACCGATCAATGTTTTCCTCTTCACATTAAGAGCAGCCACGATACTTAATTATTGTCTTTCCATTTGAACTTCTCCGCCCGCATCATGTTCCTTTTTTTGTTCAGTTTTATCCCCATATAGAACTGACAAAAACGTGATATAAATGATCGGAAATGAAATGATCTATACTCACCCTTTTATTTCCAGGCGCTACATGAAATTTTAATGAATTGCTACATTAGAGTAGCTTTAGTTGGCCCTTGTTTATTTTGCTGAAAGTACGCTGGCAAACCATACATTTGGGACAAGCAAAGCATATAGCGAAAAGTAATTTAAGCATATATTTATTTACATTTGTTATCGGATATTTTAGAGCCATTGTGAACAAGTCTTCAAACACATTGGCTCCTTTGTGAATACACTCATGGATATCCAGAAGCAAACATGTGGAGTACTTCTCATGATTTCAGGGACGATGTTTCATGTGTGTGGCTCTCTGTACTAACACATTTAATTTACAGAACATGGAAAAACCCAGCACAAACCTGCAGTTTGAATAACTATGCAATCAAACCGAACCCTGAGTTGAAAATTAACATTAGTCACGTTGACATGATTGACCTGTTGATAGCTACTATTTTATTCATGAAACACATATTACGTCATAGAGCACACACAGTAACACAGTAAAACCGTCTGCAAAATCCAATAACAACAGTGTTGGCATGTTGTGGTTTTGTGTACCAAAAAGAAACCAAGCATCGTGAAACTAGAGCAATTGAAACCGTAACCAATGTCCCAATGTTTGCTTCCGAAGCTTTACAGGCAACATAATATAATTCAGCAAATTATTGATAATGTAAGTACCATTGCTGTGAAAAGTAAACTGAATATATATACAATGGTACCCGCTGTATGCAACCACTGCCGTGAGCAGCCACATTGCTTTTTGTGGTCACTAGGCTCAGACATTCCTAGGAGTCAATTTCTTGGTAAAATTTACCTGTGGTGACAGGTCACCTGCTGTATGTGGCCACTTTTTCTTGGCAGAGGGGGTGGCCACATACAGCAGGTACCACTATATATGTATATATATATTTATATATATGTATATATATATGTATATATATGGAATTTTTTGCAATTTTCTCCAAATATAATCTGATAAACTCTTTCAATGCCATATTTAGGACTGCGTCAATAGCTTTCATTACCGTGCTTTCGGCCCAATTTACACGAAACACTCAGAGGAAAGCTATTGACTTGACCTGTAATACCAATTCTATGTACCTCAGGCGTGCTGGCACCTTGAGTGAAAGGTCTTTTTACAAAAACAAAACAACCCCCCACCACCAATCTAGCATCCTTATTATAATTCAGGCAGTTCGTGCTAAGTAGTTCGACTTCAATGGCAGTTGGCACTGAAAGAGTTAAGTTAATGCAAGTCTGCGAAAATTATGCTGATGTATGTCAATATGTGACGAAGTTACAGCATATTTAACTTTGGGACCATTTGTCGGTAAGTGATACAACTATACAAGTATATAGCAACAATAAAGTTCATATACAGGAATACCGTGACAATGTTGTATGGAATGCTGTGCTTTCATACGTAGATGTTCCTTCCGCGGACTTTCACCAAATTTGTGAAGAAAACGTGATGTAATAAATACGCGTCCCCTGACAGGGGTTAATATGAAGTGTTCTGTAGAATTCATGCATTTTTCCTGCCTCAGCAAAGGTGGCACATTGAACTGAACATTGATGATAGAGAATCCTGGGCCCACGGCTACCAGTGAACATTATTAGGAAAGTCATAAGGTGGCTGAACTAAAAATGGACAAGACTGAATGCGGTACATCCCAACACGAAGCCCTTGGTTTACAATTGAGCTGGAAAGACCATTCCGGCTGCACATTCGAGGTCAGAATTTAACAGCCTGTGCAACTGCACTTAGAAGTGGTCCATACTCTCGCTCGTATTGGGTTTATCTTTCTACGAATGGAACAATTTATGACAAAATTAAGGCCTACCGTTCGAAACTTCCTATTGTACAGCCTATGATAATTGGGATGACTAAGTATACCTTATTGAAACTTCCTGCATATTGTCAATAATATTATATTGTACGCTTCGCCAGGCGTGTCATCCTGTAGTTTCTATGTATTCATAATAAGCATGAAGCTGAACTGTATACATACATACGAACAAACATACGTACACGTGTACGTATACGTACTGAAAAAAACCCACACACACACATCTATTATATATATATATATAAGTATACAAGTGTCACAGGGTGAATCATCTTGCTGGAACAAAGCTTTAGCACAAGGAGATAGATAAGTCTAACAGTGTCTGAAAGAAGTAGGTTAATATGATGGCAGTTGTGGTTCGAAATGTTTTGCTTATGGCCATACAAATGACACCAATGCTGGAGAATCTGTGCACAACGGAGCAATCATCCTAATTTAATGCATTACATGTCAGTTTCATCTAGGGTTTCAGGGTGTAACATTCGATACATGTCGTGGACAATAAAATCATATCTTTCGATAGCCTAATCGGGAAGGAAACATCAACAACACAGTATTTGTGTTAGCATGTTGGTTTCTTTATCATCATAATCTATAGCCAGAGTATTAATCACCAACATATGAACAATACATTGATATACCAAGAACCAGGTGTGGTTTATGACGCCTTTGTCCAAAGCTTTCCTAAGCCAGATGATTCGCCTGGACATGTCAGTTATATTTTGGACCATTATTTGGGTTGTATTGTTCACTTGAAAAGCCATTGGGAAAGACGATATTGATTTTTTTCTTTTATTGTGGCCTGTCAATTTCCTAAATGCAATCAGTGGGGGACTTTATAATTATGAACTCGTATAACTGACCAAATCCTTAATATATTTTCCGGTGTGTATTTAATTATTGAAGTGTTACTAAAGGCAAACACGCCAGAGGGTTGTTAAATGTTATGCTGAAATGTGTTGCCGGAGTGTCATTCAATTACAGGAAAAGCGAATTAAGCGAAGGTAATCGTAGATTGTGTTCCCCTTGTTCCCGTAAAGCAGTGTTACTTGTTGCACAGCATAGCCTAAAGAGATAACGAGGAGGACTATCTATTCAGCAGAAATTGTTATTGCCGTGTCATATCAATTCCTGGTAATAGCCTGTTCATTTTCCTTTTTTTTTTTTTTTTTTTTTTTTGGTAAAACCATACTTTTTTTTCTCACAGAATATCTCAGAAATCTTGCTTCAGCATTTTTAGATTTTCGCATCAATCGTAATACTTTAAGGTGAAAGTAATAAGAGACAGCAACATGCAAAAATAGACCTGCCCCCCCCCCCCTTGGAAACAAAGACTGAGTTGAAACTGAGACAACAAAATGCTCTGGCTTGCAGGTTGAGCATCAGATGTGCAATCCATGTTTAGAAAAGCTGTAAGAATGTTGAAATTGGTCAAAAACATCGACTTAGACAACAGCTTACAACCAGCCGTTTTGGGCCATTTTATGGGGACAAGGTTCATAGATAACGTGCTAAAAGTACACAGCAGAGGTGGAAGAATCGTACATGCAGAGCACCGAATCGAAGAACATTTCATGGTGACATTCCCCCCCCTCCTATATAGAAAAGGCCAGTAACGTCAACTGTATCTCTCAATGTCTAAACTTTTCTGGACCCCTACCTTGTGTATGAATGCCACTCAAGCCTCTGGAACTGGGGCCAAGGTGTCTTAATCACATATTGACTTCTCGCTGGCATAACAGACATGGCATACAACTACGTATAATTATGCCAGGTGTTAAAACAATCATGGAACTGACAATCGTATTACAACCTGATATATGTCAGACATGTTCGGGACGTCGTACCTTTTATTTTAGCTTCTTGCTGTAGTGGTCTTGTCATTTTTTCACTAGTTGACCCTCCTCCGAGGCTCCGTAAAAGATTACAAGAGAAGTTACAAATCCCACACTGGAGAGAGCAACACGTGTAGTGTATAATGCTCGAAATTTTACAGGAATACACAATTTTGATTGGGGTACACAGACGAGAACGTTTGATTTTAAAACATCAGATTTTAAAAGTGGTCGGGGAACAGAAGAAGTATAGCAGAATAAAGTAAAATGTAAACTAGAAAAGATGATTTGCTGCATAGCAAATCAGTGTGTGTGTCAAAAAGCACATTGGTATGACAATGTACAACCATTCCATAACACAGGAGTAGAAGTTGGAAAGGCATCTTTATCTATTATAGCTTTGAAGTTATTCAAGATTTAAAATTTCCAATGGTGCTACTTGGCATAATTCAAATTGCTACAACTTTTGTTTTCAATTCAGCAGGTGCACAATGGTCAACAACCCCCTGGTAGAAGTTGGAATGACATCTCTATCTATTATAGCTTTGAAGATATTCAAGATTGGAAATTTTGAATGCTGCTAATTAGCATAATTTAAATTGCTACAACGTTTGTTTTAGATTCATTAGAAGCGCAATGGTCAATAACCCCCTAGGACAAGTTGAAATGACATCTCTATCTGTAATACTTTTGAAGATATTCAAGTTTCAAAATTCCAAATGCTGCTAATTAACAAAATTTAAATTGCTACAACTTTTGTTTTAGATTCATTAGAAGCGCAATGGCCAATGTCCACCTAGTAGAGGTTGAAATGACATCTCTATCTATGATAGTTTTGAAGATATTTAAGATTTGAAATTTCAAATGCCCCTAATTTGCATAATTTTAAACATCTTCATTCCTCTGTATCAAAAGGCCCAACTCCTTGTATGGAGGTACAATCATGTTAAGTTTGGAGTTTCTATGTGTAACAGTATCAGAGAAAAGTGTCGGACAAATTCACTGGGAAAGAAGAAAGAAAGAAAGAAAGAAAGAAAGAATTTTAGGAAAAATAGAAAAGTGTGTGTGTCATGTGGCAGTACGGAAACAAAGACATGCATGAAAATCAGCATGACGTTACAGGACAGAGCATAAGGTTACAATGTATGTGCAGTGTTACAAAAGGTCAGCTGATGGCAGCTATTTCGTAAAATATGTTTGAAACACCTACATATACTGTTGCTAAAATAATGATAATTACCACTTATATAAAAACCTTTGGACCTGTATCCACTATCGGGGCAGCCTTCTTGCCCAAGCTCCATCTTTCACACACTAGGGGGCGTGGCGGGTCCTACTAGTGCTGCTGCTTAATTCACCACCTCAAGGTGACTTCGGTATCTGATACAAAATCTCTACTTTGGGGCCAACCACTGGCTACAACTGATTTCTGTATTGGGGTGTATTTACAGTTTCAGGTAATGCATGCTCACTCTGGAAAAGTCCCGATATATATTGTACATTACATTTATTCGACAAATAAACCTTCCCTTAACCCCAATCGCACACGTATTTTGGATACTACCTCTTCAAAATATCCAAACGGCTCACCGGCACTTGGCTGCCATTTTGAAAATTGCGGATTCCGCACCCAACGGCTTGTAAATGAGGATAGTGACGGGACTGGTGGGGTGGGGTGGGGTGGGGGGAGGTTATAATATATGCAACCAAAAGTATATATTTTGCAAATGTTTCAGTGCATCAGTAATAATATGTATATGCTGTGGTCGCGATTCACTTTGAAATCCAAATCAAATGTATATTTGTGCGGCATTGCGCAATGTTCAAAATGGCGTATACCTCGTGCTGGTTGGTTCAAGGTCTATCGTGTCGTATTTAGATTTGCAACTAACGACGATAACTGCTTCGGCACACAACCGAGCGGGCAGATTAAAGTTAAGATAGTTAGTCATGTTTTAAAAGTACTTTAACGAACGTTTGCCCTGCTGACTCAGAGAACGGACACCTGGAATCTAGCGAAATATTACTATTACAATAGTCAATAACGATCACCGAACAAGGCTATGAACTCCCATAATGCTCACACAAGTAAGGCTATGGTCTATGCTGTTTCACAGAACAACGGGGCTATGCCTTATTGAACTTTGTGTTGCTATGCTGTTTCCCCGGCCCAAGTTAAGTTAACCTTCCAGACAAGTTGAAATAAAATGCTGTGTTTGAGTTGACTTTTCTGCAAAATAACGGCTCATGACGTCCGCTTTCTCGATAAAATCTTTCAATTATGGCTATGATGTTTCACCGAACACCGTCGCTATGCAGCTATGCTCTCTCCCCGGCCCAAGTTAACCCTTCACTTCGGACAAGTTAAAATAAACCTCTGTGTTTGAGTTGACTTTATTACAAAATACCGGCACACGACGATCACTTTCTCGATAAAATCTTTCAGCCAGGGTCGATCAGTTTTGCTCATTGGGGAAGGGCCGCTGGAAACCTCTTTTTTTTTTTAATTTAATTTGTGTTTCATAAAAATTGCATAGGGTCGGGACTCGGGCCATTTTAGTGGGGTTGGTCGGGTTACAGGAACCATATATATATATATATATATATATATATATATATATATATATGGCCTTAGGTGACTTGGACATTTGTCGAAACGTGACAGTTATGTTTAAAATGGATGTTCTTTCCCCTTTTACACATTAACTCTTGGACGTTAGTTCGAATTTGTCACCTGGGCACAGCCGAAGGCACTTGTAATAGTAGACAGGGAGGCTATCATTGGTATAGCATTTGGGCATAATGGGTGAGGACCGGTTATTGTGATGATTATGGTTGGTCTGTGATACAATTTAATTTTGGGATAGTGTGGTTGTCCTGAAAAGGACCTTTTGTTTTTACTTGGGGGCGTGTCTTGGTGGATTGGTTAGTCTGCGGGCAGACTTTGTTTTCTGCTGTGGATACTGTGGACCAGTTTGGTGATCTATGCTTTTGGGATGAAATTGCACTGTTCCTCTAACGCTGTGGCAGTGTCAAATGATCCACGCGACGGAGCATGGTGGCTTCAAAGTGCATCAACAAGCTTCCAGTGAGCTCATTTTAAAGTCCCTGTGAACCTGAATGCTAGACAAAATGATCACCAAATGATGAGCTTTAGCCCGGTTTTTAGGATAACCTTTTGCACCGGGCTCGGCCAAGCATGAACTGGTGTTCCTTGAACACATTGCATAAAATTGTAGTGGGGTATCCAATTCCACATGAAACATTGTATTTATCATATTCCATGTTAAATCGATAGAGGCGTTCTCTTTTTTTGGCACGAGCATGTATGGTCATCTAACCACTGCTTTACAGATTTTGGTTTCTATTGACGAATATTTGATGAATCTCTTCGAATTTGTACACACGTACAGTGAGCGTGTCGTGCACAGATTTCTGTTTCATGTACAGTAGTCACGCATACTGATGCAAAGTATAAGGTAATTATTTTATAATCAAAGTTGATTTAAAACGTCGCGTGATTACCAATAGGCCATGAAGGTAACTGTCACAATTGCTCCGTTGGGTGTGCCGGTATGGCGTTCCTGTGGAAATTTCGGCATTTGCAGGAATAGATTGGGCTGTTGCAAAAAGCGTCATCTGGGCCCTTCTGATATGTTAAAAGGTACCGGAATGCTGCCCTGTGGTGCATCTCAGACGCTAATGAGAGTTGAATGGAATCTGGGTATAGCAGAGTTTTACTTTCAGGGCGTGAACCCAATTCAATTCTCACCAGCTCGCACTTCTCATGCGGAGCTTCTGCTCTTTGATACGAACCTCCCACATCTTCGTCTATTCATCATAGTGTGCTTTGAGTCTAGTATTGTGTTATACCCCTAACATAGCAATCTGCTTGATCCCAAGTCCGGCCGCCACTGAAATTCCGATGCACCACTGCACACCATTTTAACACCTGTTTACAATTCAGCACTGCTCACTTGATGCTATTTGCTGCAGTTAGAGTCTTAGTGTAGAAACGCATTTGTCAAAACCGTCATCAGAAAAGACACATCTCCCCAGAGCAATACTCAGACCTCAGACCTGTGAACAACATTAAGTCGAATTTTTTCCTGCAGTTGCTCTTGTGTGTTTATGAATTTTACTTTCAAGTTTTAACTTTTAGCTGTGTTGGAGTTTTAAAAATTTACTTCACAAGGCATGACTGACTTCAAAACAATGTCAGTTTTCTTTTAATTTTTTTTTTTTATTTTTCATTTTTTTTATAAAGCTGAATTTGCCATACGTGAACAGTAAGGACTGAAGTAATTTAAGGATATTGCATATAGCTGTACGTGTCTGCACAAAAATTGAATTCCATTTCTGGAAAACATGCAGCCCTCTCACAGAATTGTCGCTTTCACAGCTGCTCGAACATCCATGTCTGTATATTTACATTCAATCTAAATTTTAGCATCACAAGTACAGGAGAGAGGCTGGTGTGTTATCAGACCATAACACTTGAGCTTTGTGTGTTATCACACCATGACACATGTGTCTCGCCCACATTCCAATAAGCCACGCCCACCTGGGTTTAAGGAAACTCAACACTTGAACATGTGGGGCAAATAAATTTCTCATTGTACCAAATTTAAATTTCGTGTAATCGAGCAGAAAAATTAACGGAAAAATGGAAGTATAAGCAATGAGGGGTCGGTTTTGTTTGCATTATGGCACAGTGACACGGGTGATTGAAGCTGGCATCGGGCGAGGCGCCCTGGCCAGTGCGCCACGCCCACGAGGCCAGCTTCTATCACGCGCGTGATTATGTCATAACACACACAAAATTGGCCCTCATTTCTTAAGTGTAACACCGTCGTCTAGTATTATGTACACATCCTGAATATGAAAACCTGGTTCACTCTTTCAGTGTCATATTTTGGCCCGACTCAGCAGCTTTCCTCGGCACGCCTTGGACACAGCTCCGAAGAAAGCTGTTGGCCTTGGACTATTATTGTCTATGTTTTGTGGCCACGTCGCGTCTCGAACCAGCAACCTTCGGCACCAATCACCTTGCCGAAAACGGGAAACGCACCAAAATCCCCATTCCTAAAAAGAAAAAAAAGGGGTTCTGTGGAGGCCGGCATGCGTGAATGCCATAATTGACAAGGCCCAGTTGATTTTATTTAATCCAGTACAAGCACTGCATGTAACTGCAGTCATACTGGTGCTTGAATGAAAGGTCTGTCTACAAGGGACATGAACCCAGCATCCTTATTATAAGTCAGAGCAATTTATTTGAACTAATTTTACTTAAGTTTCAGTTGGCATTTGAGCTGCCATGAAAGTCTTCACGTATATTACTTTGTAGCATTCCAACGCCTTGTGATGATGCAACATGGTGCAGCTGCATGTTGTAAAAGTATACTACTCAAAAGGTCCCCAGAAAGGTCACACAGACTAATGGAGTAATGATTAAAACCACACCCATGTGGACCAGTATTTTTCAAAACAGCAGTCAAACACAACTGGTTGAGTATGAAAAAGTAAGTAAGGTAAAGACAGATCATTTAGCTTTACATACGGACACGTTTGAGGTTATTTCCTTATGACATGTCCTGCCAACCTTCGGACACTGTGTATGTGTATGAGTATTGGGAAATGACCTGAGATGGTTACTGTTGGGAAGACAACAAAAAGAGGAGCGTCATAAGATTATGATTATCATTTTTATCAAGAAGCGTTGTGTAGTTATTTATTCAGATTGCCGTATAAACTTGCCTTGTGACAAGCATATATATACTTCATTAGAATTAGAAAATGCAAAATATTGAGTCACCACATTTAGCACAATTTTTTGTTTAACCACGCATACCGTTAAACATTATAGGAAACGATAAATAAAGGAATAAAAAAAGACCTTATGAATGGTAACGATAACCGAACCTTAGCTCATGCTGTTTCATTCACACTAATTAGTAAGGGTTGTAACAAAATAAACGCACTTGATGTGTTTTATACATGCAATTCCAATAATTGCATACGAATAACATGGCAAGTTTTGTCATGTAAGATTTCTGAGAGTAGACTGTTGGCAAAATTATCGCAATTAATGAAAGGAAATCCCAACACCAGAATTGATGTTCATTACTTTACATGTCAACTGGTATAATTTGCTTAGTTTGAAATGATAGTTTCTGGCAAGGGAGAATGTTGATGAGGCATTGTTTCCAATTGTATGGTTACATGTACAAATACAACCAATTTTACCGTAGTTCGTAACTTCTTGTTCTTTAAATGCAGCTGCAGAAGACAGTCAACGTCTGCCGTCGACTTATCATATCCAAATGATTAAATCTTTCCCAGCATGAATCGATGTACTGCGACAGATCGTATGACAAATATCATGCGCTTGTTTAACTCTCGCGCTGTATAATTGATTAGAATATTTACGACAGGCTTTGTGGAAGACTACCAGCATAACAGAGTATCTGTACCACTGAGTTCGCTCACTTTTAAATCAGGTGCATCTTATAAGACTAAGGGAATGCACTTAATGCAAGTCAGGTCTTATTCTTACCAAACATGACTTTGAATGAATATATACTTCATGTAAACCGAAATAAGTGAGACAAAAGATTTTTGCTGGATCTTCTTTTAGTAAATTTTTATAATGTGCCTTTTGCTTTATGGACAAATTATAGCATAATACGTGACGTGT
The DNA here is from genome assembly GCA_964020975.1 of Hermodice carunculata. Taxonomy (NCBI): domain Eukaryota; kingdom Metazoa; phylum Annelida; class Polychaeta; order Eunicida; family Amphinomidae; genus Hermodice; species Hermodice carunculata. Next base: position 84,171,570 of record OZ026619.1, on the reverse strand, counting down.
CGTCTTTCTGTCAGATAAAGCCTGATATCGATATAATGTATATATTGAACATAGAATCACAAGATATATATATACATATATATATATATATATATATATATATATATATATATATATATATATATATATATATACATATAATGAAGTATATTATCATGCATGAGATATCTACATAGCCACCACAGGCACCCACACATGTACTGATATTGACCAATAGCACGAAATTGAATTGAGCGATAAATAAGTGTCCATTTGGCGGGGTCAAATGGTGTCAAGAGACTTTTCTCACCCCAAACGGGGACAGGTGTTCTGCTGGCGCATTGATCCCGCAGTTCTTCGGAGTGCAGGCAGGAATATTAAAGCAATAACGCCATGGGGGCCAATATTCAATTACATGACTGAAATTAACGGATGAAGGTCCTGGTACGCGCGAGGTGTAGAGTAGACAAGATGTAGCTAAGCCAACGCTCCAACAACTTTGAGTGACCCTTTGTTTCTCAAAACCGTCAATAGTGCTGGTACATTAGGTTATCTGCGTGCAGTTTTGGCATTACTGTTCTCTTAAAATGACCTTTTATTCTATCGGGAAATGAACCAGAGTACTGTGCAAAACTGTGCTTGGATGTACAATATAGTTACGCATTGAGCCATCAATGTAGACTTAGTAAATGCATGATGAAAATGTTCATGTCTCCATATATTTCAGAGAGGTATAAGATTGTGCAAGATAGTGGTACCCGATATTTAAGACATTGCCTTTACCTGTAGCCAAAAGTGGTCACATATGGCTGATGGCCTTTAATTACAGGTAAAGACATGGGAATCTCGTGTCTTGAAAGGGCAGTCTAAAAACATAGTCTTTAATGGGAAATGGTCTTCAAAGCTGGTAACACTGTACGTACATAAGGACAGGTACAACTTTTTAACTTTTACCTGTCTACTGTCAGAAAATGATTGCAGAGGCATGCCCATGCGACATGATTTGCTCAACATTATATCCATGAACTGTGCAAACTTTTTAATGAACCTAACAGAAAGCCTGTGATTAGTTGTGGATACAAATTTTGTTTAACCAATGTGATGGATGGACGAACGGACGGATGGACGATATCATGGCCTTCAACTCTATGGAATTAGAAATGGATCTGATGAAAGACCAAAGACAAGTTGCAGATTAAAGGGCAGCATCTGTAGGCGTACAACATGTACAATGCTAGTACGTACACTTACTAGTCATTTTGTACATGCATTTTCGAAAATTTATTAGAGATCAGAAACAGACTGCAAACCAATGCCTGTGCAATCTGATTCGGTCAATCTTGTACCCATGCCTTGCGCCAAATTTTAAATGAATTCTACAGAAAGCCTGAGACTGGTTGCGACATCTGTGGGCATACAATACTAACACGTGCACTCACAAATAATTTTCTACATGTATCCTTAACCATTTACAAAGAAGAAAATGAAGGCATAGGCATACGTGTGCAATATGATTTGCTCAACATTATATCCACGAACTGTGCATAATTTTAAATCGGTCTGAAAGAATGCCGGAGTGTAGTTGCGGCTACTAATTTAGTGTAACAAATGTAATCGACGGACGGACGGACGTCAGACGGATATGCTGATATAAGGAATCCTATATACCCTCTGCGGGGGTATAAGAAGTTGGACCTACCCACGTTTCCCACAAATCTCTATTGCTGTACAATTACAAATTTCAGAGCAGCATACCTGTAGATCCTCATGATCATATCGGTCACGTGGAAAGATGTGCTTCACTAACTGAAAATTTTGTTTATTAGTTTTGGGTCTAACCAGAAGATACATTTCGCTATACATTCGACCGCACGAGTGCTTCATTTTTCAGCTGCCATGACTTCCATCACAAGTTCCTACAAAAGTATACTTTTTTTTCAAATCTTGAAACATGAGATTATTATGGCACAAACAGTGATTGTGTCAATTTTTCACAGTTAAAAAGAAGTTACCACACGTTCAAATACATTCGTTTTTACGAATTTTATACAATTTACCATGAGATTAATGTCGCCCCAGGAAAGTGTACCATGTTGTAAAGAGTCTCGTTACCTAATAAATTTCGTGCACGAAAAAAAATTGAAAACTTAAGGTTAAGGACATATCATTTTTGTGGTGAATTAAAAATAATTTGTTGTCAACAATAAGCGAGAAGCTGTGCGATGAACAACAATAAACTGCAAATCATATACAATATCTGCGGCATTCATTTTTTACGGGGTCGAAAACATTTTAACCTTTATATTAGATAAATTAATGTTTTATGTTGTTTCAGGGGTGTGCAGTTGCTAAATCTAATTTTTAAGCTTTGTATATTCAAATTTTAGAATTTCATGTGAAGTAAATTTTAGTGCTGAAAAGCTAATTGTTCGAAAGCAGAGACAGGGATTCAGTGTCTGGGCCTTGTTTACTGTCAATATTAGGAACCATAGTCTTATCGCGGTGTTTTGTCATCTTGAGATAATTTCCAATAGAAGAGAAATTTATCTTCAACATGGTCTAATCGTAACCAGTATCAATGCAAAGAACTCGAATTAAATGACTGTAAAAGCTGAACGCTGACTTTATTTTAAATGACTTTTTAAGTTGATGGTATTTCACGTATAATAATGTCTTTCCAAATGAGTAGACTTGAATATTACACAACAAACGTGACATTATCAGTCCGACAGTTGTAGCGTTCTTCAACAGAAACTCTCTTTTCTATGAATGGCAAATTTAAATAAAACTGGCATTTTGGCAAGGTTCTACAGCCTCTGAAGGAAGTCAAGCAATGGTTTCATTAAACCGGTAACAGCAAAGTGTGAGAACACATAAGCTTACATAAATGACGGGATCACAAAATCTGCGTGTATCAACTGAAAAAAATGATATCTATATTTGTTCATGGTTTATAAAGTCATGCAGAAATGGGTTTACTTGTCATCTCAATATGGTATAATTAGCCAAGTTGGAGCTAGAATTCCAGATTATGTAATCAAATGAAGATTGAAGTATACGTTTTCCCAGTAAAATGGAAACAACGCTGTATGGCGATAACACCAGAAAAGGATTGCCTAAAATGCAAGTATTCTTCCAAAGGCTACTTCGAAATGTCTCTTCTGAAAAAAAATCACATTCGTCACTTTTCGTCGACTCAAAAAGTGTATAGTTTGCAAATAAGCATAGACTGTTCAAATGTTACAGTTTTTTTTTTGGTATAGTCAAGGATGCACAGACACATATGTACATCCCTGGTATAGTCTTTTGATAGTGTGTTCATCTTCATCACTTATGTTGTGCCACGTGACAGGTACGTCATCATTTAGGCTATGTCACCCGCGTCCTCCTCTTCTTCGTCAAACTCGCCTTCTTCCTCAGCAGTTGCATCCTAGAAAATAGGTTCGTGTCCGTAGTCAGATAATTTTGAGTCAACCATATGTAACAAAGTAATCATTGATACCATTGAGAATCATGTTAAGCATCATTGACAGCTTCTTATCATTGAAGACTTGAGTAAGTTGACCATCCAGAATATATGTAAATATCGAGAAATCGACATCGACATCGACATCGAGAGAGAGAGAGAGAGAGAGAGAGAGAGAGAGAGAGAGAGAGAGAGAGAGAGAGAGAGAGAGAGAGAGAGAGAGAGAGAGAGAGAGAGAGAGAGAGAGAGAGAGAGAGAGAGAGAGAGAGAGAGAGAGAGAGAGAGAGAGAGAGAGAGAGAGAGAGAGAGAGAGAGAGAGAGAGAGAGAGAGAGAGAGAGAGAGAGAGTCGAACAGAAGATTCCATTAACTTCCATCTTGATTGCACTTCCGGCCTCATCGGAGACCCAGATACAACGACCTAAAACAGGCAAGACGACACACAAATAATTGGTAAATGGATTGTTCAAAAATGTGTCGTGGATATGTGGCTTCAAGGCGCTGTACGGTTAAATCATACTTTGTAAACAAACTGTCATCAATGTCCACGTTTCTTTCCTAAAATAGTGATTAGCCAAAATAAAGTCGACCAATGATGTAGTTTGTCGGCATTTCTACTTCAAGTCTCCACACAGAACATGCAACCAGCATTTTACTCATATGCCCATACTCTTCCATGAAATTTAAACTGGGAGCAAGGATAAGATTTCCGTTGAGTGTGTGTGCGTCAGCTCGTCACACTTGTTGCCCCGGTCTTTAAAACGGTCATCGAAAACGTTTGCTGAAATTGGGGGGCAAAAATATAGCAAACATAAGCTTTTAAGATTTTTTGCTCCCTGTGACCTTTTATATGGGCATCTGTAAACAGTCAACGTCCACTGACAGCGTTTTTTTTCGAGTGCAAGAGAACAGACAACCCTTTCTGTTTACTACTGACTCTTTCAATGCCAACTGCGACTTAAGTCCAACTATTTGAAACGAACTGCTCTGAATCATGATAAGGGTGTTTGATTCAGGTTCTTTGTAAAAAGACTCTTCATTCAAATGCCAGCCTGCCTGAAGTGACATAGAATAATATAGTCCATGTCGACCGCTTTCCTCGGCCTGCACCTGGTACATGATTTATATGAAGTTATGCATGCCACATGTAAAGTGTATCAACTAAGTTTATTGATATTTTCGTTTGTGTCTTTGTGTCCATCTATTACTTACGACGTTCAAAGTTTCTATTCAAGCCAAGATATCTGAATCAAATTTATATAACCACATCAATTTTTTGACAGGAATTCGGAAGTGAAACAACTTCACGCATGAAGGCGCTGACAATTCCTAACTTTGCGTACATAAACTTACGGTGTTTAACTGTATGATTTTAATCATTTCCCACTGAACCCATACGATGTGCGTCAATGAAGCCAAAATGATAAAACAAAACAAAAACAAAACAAAACAAAACAAAACAAAACAAAACAAAACAAAACACCCCCCCCCCAAAAAAAACCAACCAACCAAACAAACACACACAAACAAAACAAAATAAAAAAAACAAAAACAAACCAACAACTACCAACCAACCAGGCGAACACAAAAAACAAAAAAACAAAAAAAAAACAAAAAAACAAAAACAAAACAAAAAAAAGCCCCAAAAACAAAACAAAACAAAAAAACACCTCCCAGAAAGTATAATTTCATGGCGCAGTATCAATCAATCAATCAATCAATCAATCAATCAATCAATCAATCAATCAATCAATCAATCAATCAACAACCAACCAATCGAACAAGCAGTCAACCAACCAACTATGAAACAAATAGATGGATAAATATATGAGCCAAAAAATTAAAAAAAAGGACGATGACGACGATGATGATGATTATATTACAATAAAGCAACATAACAGACCTAAATGTGCATTTCTAAAAGGTAGTTATGATTTCCTGTGCACAATGGTTCAACCATGGATTATATGTAGGGTTTTATAAGAAATGTGGATGAAATGTGTCATTTGTTTCAGACGCGCCAAAAAAGGGTATTTTGTGAGCAAAGTTATCATTTCATTTATCCCTTCTAAAGCAGGCGTATAACTCAAGGTAGGTGCACGCACACAGGGGGTTAATGTCCGCCAAGCTTAAGCATGCTCTGAACCCAAATGTTCAGCTTTGTGTGGCCAAACGGCAAATTGTACATCTTCAAACCCAAGTGAATGTGTTATCAATAAATTTACTTTGATAATTTCCCAGACCATCAAAAGAGTAGCATGCGAAGTACCCTATACAGAATTCTTTCCGATCAAAAGTCTGTGGTTTCAGTATCTGGTGATTAAGTGCAGTTTTTCTCTAATAGCCTTTATGTCCGAAGAAACAAAAACATTTTGTGAGAATAGAACACTTGGTGGTCACTCTATTACACGTGAACCAATCAGTAGCTTCATATACATAGATTCCGGTAACGGTTGCCATAAGCATGAAGTATAGAAAAGAACGAGGCTGTTCGCTTACAGAAATTTTCCGTATGAGTGAGGGATAATTAAACGTGATCTGAACCACTGCCACTGGTTGTGTTATGGCGTTTAAATTTCAAGTATTGTACGGAATCCACCCTTTCGTAGACATTTTCACTCTTTCACTTATTTATTTATTTATTTATTTATTTATTTATTTATTTATTTATTTATTTATTTATTTATTTATTTATTTATTTATTTATCTATTTATTTATTTATTTTTGCTGCTTGAGTACCTCTTATGAAGAATAGGTATTAGAATAATATAAAAAAACAAACAAACAACAAAAAACCCACAAACAAACAAATATGTCCTGTAAGTCATCACAGATCTACAAAAAACTACATAGGTCCAACGGTGCAAACTGTTTTCGGAGAGGTTTATGCACGAATTGGACTTTCATTGCCGCTGTTGCAAATCACACATCACACATGCTGTAACGCCTTAAAGTGATTGTAGACAATTCGTTTAATTCTCAGTTATGAAGAGACTAAGTTTGCCGATTGTTACCTGGTACTGCTGATATTCGGACACCAAGTCATTCATGTTGGACTCTGCCTCTGTAAACTCCATTTCGTCCATACCCTCACCCGTGTACCAATGGAGGAAAGCCTTGCGTCGGAACATGGCTACAAATATAAAAATGAGCTGGATCTATACCAGTTTGACTCCTTGTTGTTGCTGTTGTTGTTTCGGAACATGTTTCGGAGCCTGTACCCGTTCATGTCTCCCTTAGTAGCGGCCCTTTGTCTTAGCTCAATATTCAGCAAAGACAACCCATATAATAATGAATAAGTATGAACGTGGCAGGTGATGAATAAGCTGAATAAGTAAAGTTTTGCTTATAAATGCAGAGCTTCACTATGAATAAAGAATACATGTCAATCCAAACATAATAACCAAATTTGTATAGTACAAGTTCAGAGAAGAACAAATTGACTTGCTCCTGAACCAGTATGTGCCCTTTCTAGCTGGATAGCTTATCTTAGTTAAACCACATGCCAGTGTATAGCTAAAGTAGAAACAAACTGGGGCATTATGTTCAGTCCCAGTGATTATAAAATAAACAGTTACAGCTAGACCACGCGTCCAAACCGGGGGAAATCCTAACAAGTAATGCGACAATGGACATCCTGCACCAGAAATGTAAAAACAAAGCCAACTAGAAAAGAAGATTTGCTTCAAAGCAAATCTGGGTGCCTTCAAAAGTTGTAAACATTACATGCTACAATTTTATCCTTTGGTACTTCACATTACATTACGCTTATGGCTGGATGCAAAATTCAAAGTCCAAATAACCTTGACCTTTGACCTTTACAGGTCACATGTGAATTGCAGAGTGCTACAATACCCACAATTTAAGCCCAACATGAACCAAATCGGATAAAAATTGACCAAGTTATGGCAGGATTGAACTTTCAAAGGGTCAAAAGACCTTGACCTTTGCCCTTTTAAGGTTACATGTTCTTATAAAAATGTACAGAGTTGCAATACCTACAATTTGAGTCGAACGTGATTAAAATTGGATGGAAATTGGCCAAGTTATGACTGGATGAAACTTTGAAAGGTCTAAATGACATTGACCTTTGACCTTTATAGGTCAAATGAACGTTTCAAAAATAGAAGAAAGCCACCATCGAAAGTGGCCTTTGACCTTGAAATGACCTTTGACCTTGACAGGACCTTTGGCCTTGACATGACCTTGACATTTGAGATGACATTTACCTTGCTATGATCGAACTCCCATACACTTAGAACCACATCTGCTATAGTATATAAGATATTAAAGTATTAAAACTTTAATTAGCCCTCATTTGCATAATTTTGAAAAGCATGACCTCTCATTATGAAAAGGCCAGACTTCATCTATAGAAGTATAATTGTGCCAAGTTTGGAGTTTCTACGTGTAATACTTTTCAAATGAAATGTGGGACAAATTTGCCTTTAAAGAAAGAAAGAAAGAAAGAAAGAAAGAAAGAAAGAAAGAAAGAAAGAAGAAAGAAAGAAAGAATATGTCTGTGTTGGCACACTGACATAATGATGAGACGTAGTCCTCACATTGAAAGTCTCCAAACAATAAAGCTCCATTTCGCTGCCATCGCCGAGTTAATGTTTTAACATAATGGATCAAATTTGTGACATTAGAAAAAAAATACTGTCAAATTTAAGTAATTTTTTGACATTGAGTAAATGCGTACTTAGGCATGTCAGAAAGGAATGGAAGTCACTAGCATTTAAGTCAAGAACATGTTATCAAAAATTAATTTTCGAACCAGATTGTAAGTACAATAGTGCAAACTTTTAACTGTTGCAGGCCGCTGCTTGCTACCGATAGCCACTGGTGGCACAAACAAAGCTAGGCACTTAGAGGAGTGCTGTCTTCAACCCGCTCTCCTGTTTTGGTTTTTATTTTTAGACCCATAAAACTATACAAATTCTTGTTGCTTGGGATCTTTACATTATACATACACCAAGAAAAAATTTTTAAATCCCTTTTTTGGGCGAAAAATGGACATTTTACATAAGGGTTCAATTTGGAGATTTTTCTCTGGATTCTCGAAAAATATAGTACTTAAAAACTCAAAAATTTGCAAAATAAAACTTCTTAGTCATGTCCAGGTTTGGTTCCTTCACTTTTTCCATAAACGCAATAGATAAATAGTAATCGTTTGTTAATTATGATGCTCGTGAAGATGAACAACTCTTCATGTTTAGGGGGGCATAAAACTGCATAAAAAAAACATATTCCAAAACGCAAAAAACCAGTCCTGGGGATGTCTACGAAGTTTCATTTTGCAAATTTTTGAGGTTTTAAGTACTATATTTTTTGAGAATCCCGAGAAAAATCTCCAAATCAGACCATTTCGTAAAACGTCCATTTTTCGCCCAAAAAAAATGATTTAAAATTTTTTTCTTGGTGTATATATAATCTAGAGATCCTAAGCAACAAGAATATATATAGTTTTATGGGTTTAAAAATAAAAACCAAAACAGGAGAGCGGGTTGAAGACAGCACTCCTCTAAGTGCCTAGCTTTGTTTGTGTCACCTTAACCTCACAGAAAAGGTGTAAGCCTTAAATGTCTGAAAGCTGAATATTAAAACAGAATGACACCAAAACATAAAATCAAGTAACAAAACAGGCAAGTCTAAAATCTTTAAAATTATTGCATCCAAACTTTCTAAAAATCTGCGGATATTAATAGAAAAATTTGTAGGCATGTCAGAGAAGAACGAAGGTCATTATCCAGGGAATGGAGAAAGCACAGGTGAGATGGGGAAATGGATACTGGGAGCACCACCCTGTACAGCAACAGAAGCAGTCCTAGGAGAGTTAGGATGGAATGAAATCACAGATAGAATCGCCAAAGCTAAGTTAAAGTACTGGGGTTATTTACAAGGAATAAGTGAAGACAGGTGGTGCAGGAAAGTTTACAATGAGGTAGCCAAGGAAAAAACAAGATGGGTCAACGACATAGACGGGTTGGCAGAGAAATATAAACTAAGAGGATATGATGAGGTGGATGATTGAAAAGTATATATAGGTAAGACTGTTACAGAGGGTTGGAAAAAAACTGGAAAAGAGGAGTCAGGACAAAAAGTATATTGAAGGCATACAAGGTATTAGAAAAGCCACAGTAAAGTGTGTGTTGGGATGGAGGGAAGAGATCCAAGCTTCTGTTTCAAAGTAGGACAGGAGTAATCAATCTAGAAAAAAGAAAACAAAAGTGGACAACAGGGAGTAATGGAAAGTGTAAGTCGTGCAGAAAAGAGGCAGATGAGACAGTGGATCATTGGCTGTTGTGGTGTGATGCATATAGAGAGATAAGGGAATATTTTTTCAGAAAATTAGCACAGGGAAGATTACAATTAGAAAGGTTTAGAAGAGGTTCAGGGTTTAGAGGAAGATGAACGTATAGCATGGATTTTAGGTTTGAAAGTTGGCTTTCTGGGAGGCAGGAAAGGTAATAAAAATGTACAGGACTACCTGGTAGGATGCTGGGAGAAAAGGAATGAGATAATAGAGTTAGAAGGCAACAGGTTAAATTAGAATCCCAGAGTACAGGGAGGGGAAGGAATGGGAATGGTGGTAGCCCTTATGAGAGCTCCCATGGGGGCTCCCATGGGAAAAGCCTGAGCCTTAGAGGGGGGGATAGGGTGTGAGAGGGACCGATATTTTTTTTTTTTTTTACCCTAGGCCACCTGTGTCACAGAGTGACACAGAGTGACACAGGTCCGCGGCAGACAAGCGGAGAGCCACCGCATTATTATTATTAGCTTCTAAGTCAAGAAAATGTAATCAAAATATAATTTTTCTTAACCAGATTCTAAGTACAATTAAGCAAGCTTGTAACTGTGGCTACTCTGAGAACTTGGGTGATTTCGGAAGTTGCACTCTAGAATAGAATGCATCACTGCTTTTTTCACAACGTCTACCCGCAACTGAAAATTCTAATCTTAGCTAATCAGGTGCATGCATTCTGCAAAACCGCGGTTGATATTACCTTGCGGGAATCCACAAAGACTTATATTGCTGCTCAAGTGCGCCATTAAATACATTATAAGCAGCGTGAAACCGCAATCTTAAAAATCTACGAGTATTGTAAAACAACAATCTTACAAAAAATAGAAGCACGAAACGACAATCTTACAAAAAGGGAAATGACGAAGACATGGTAAATGTTTTACCCAAATGGACTCATTCTAGAATACAAGCAGATATGAAGACAGTCCTCTGGCTAATTAAGTCTCATTTTGTCCGTATGGCCACACTGTATCCCGCCGCAGTATTTCATTGATTTTCTTCAAATAACGATAAAGCTCCTCACTTGCAAAGTTAGCGTTCAATTTAAAGAGCTAATTAAAGTCGCAATTAATATGGTTTATCAGGTCGGTCACGAAACAACTAGAATTAACAGCCTGAACGGAAGGTTGATGGGATTTTCAATGTATTAAATCCAAAGCTCCCATGTATTGATGGATATAAATTATATGGTAAAGACCTGTCCGGCAATTTACATAAGCTGACCCGGGGTCATAAGGTCATTCCCAAAGTTTCATTGGAGATCTGTCCAGCATTATTTTTAGTGCTGCGTTTCCGCAGAAACGGGAAGCAAGTACCAATTAACACGCAGTTCGTTCCTTGTAATTAAATTCAAATTATCTGGTTCTAAAAACTACAATGGAAGACAAAACTGACACGTGTAAGTTGATTGGATTACAACGCGACTGACCCAAGGTATTTTTGCCTGTACATAACTTCGGGGCACGTCCAAAGGACAAAGCAACAGCGCTAGCTTCATTGTGAGAACTAAAATAGGAAATACTTTGATTAAGTTGACCTATCATCCGAATGCACGTACTCAATAACGCATTATCTTATACATTAGGTATCAACTACCAACCAATAACTACTTGGAAGTCGCATGTGTTGGCGAAAGAGAAAATTTAGACTTCTGTAATGTAGTGTTAGTCTTTTTTTTTAACATCGTTAGAGAGGCATAGAAAGATATATTAGTAGATAAGTAAACAAGCAATAAACGCACAAACAAACAAGAACATTAACAAACAAACGAATAAACAAACAAACAATAAATAAATGAATAAATAAATAAATAAATAAATAATAAATAAATAAAAATAAATATATAAATAAATGAATAAATAAATAAACAAACAAATAAATAAATAAATAAATAAATAAATAAATAAATAAATAAATAAATAAATAAATAAATAAATAAATAAATAAAATAAAATAAAATAAATCAATCAATAAATCACCATGAGCTGTGTTCGCAACTTGTGTCTTCATGAAGACAGGCACAATCCACTTCGTGGCGAATGCCTTACGTCACGGCTGATTACCGAACTTTGACCGAAAACCATTCGAACTAGAAGAAAACATTTGCTTCACTGCAAATCCATTTGCCTCAAAATAGTATGATTTAAAATATTAAAAACATTGTTCAATGCTTATCAAATGGGCATTAAACGCAATCCATTGGGCAACGAAAAAATCAAAATGGAAAGATAGGCAAGAATTTGAAGAAAGAAATAATATTGGGAAAATGTATCTGTGTTCACACACAGACACAATAGTCGTTTGTATTTCTCCCATAATTTCCCTTGATCATTCGTCGATCTACCCATAAATTAACACACAAAGGACCTTTAATTAAGGAAAGCGCGACTTAATCATCGACAATTTCATCTGAGTGTGTTCACCATCATTGCGCATCACTCTACATGCACAAGAATATCGACGTCCAAACTGTTCTCAATTCATAGATTTAAAATTTTTTGGGAGATATAACTATTGGGAGTTTTACTCTCATATTTCACAATTGGGAAACTATGATAACTTTATTTGTCATCACTATCATGCACGGGACTTTCATCTATTCGCCGAGAACAAATGAACGAGCATATGTGACGTCTTTGGAATACAATACGATGAACAAGAATCGATGGCCAGCATCTATCCCTTTGTTTACCTCTGACACGTGCTAAAGTGGAAAATAAATAAATTAATAAAAAAAAAAACGCTTAAAAATCCTCGAAAAACATACAAACAAAAGAGAGAAAGAAAACTCAGCAAAAGGAAATAAACATGACAAGCTCAAGAAACGGCTCCTCCTCATCCGCTTGGACTCGACTAACTGAGCAGCTCTACCTTGGCGGGGCTTACCACTCTCCCCCCTCCCCACGCCAGGCAAACTGACTGGACAGACTGCATCTAAATTCCCATTCAAGTTGTTCATTACACACACACACACACACACACACACACACACACACACACACACACACATTGAATTTGACTCCTTATATTTGGATTTTTGGACTCGTTTAAAGTGTGTGTTTATGGCACGGTGTGTGTGGGTGTGTGTGTCTAATTTTTGATTGGGCGGCACTGAAATACGCAACCGATATTCATGTGATATGTGCAGGAAGTCCTCCCTTTCAGACTGATCTGTTTCGAGATTGTTGCTCGCAGGTAACTACATGTATGTCTGGGTGCGGGCCCAGACATTTCTTTCTTTCTTTCTTTCTTTCTTTCTTTCTTTCTTTCTTTCTTTCTTTCTTTCTTTCTTTCTTTCTTTCTTTCTTTCTTTCTTTCTTTCTTTCTTTCTTTCTTTCTTTCTTTCTTTCTTTCTTTCTTTCTTTCTTTCTTTCTTTCTCTCTTACGACTAAATTTGTTTAGAATTTTTCTCGGACACTATTATTTCTAAAACCACAAAACTTGCCATGGTGACTGACTAACCACGGAAATTCTGCATATCGTTTGGAATAATCATGATGTTTAATTTTATGCAAAATACGGGCTATAAAATTTCAAAAGTTCTATAGCTTCCAAATTATTGCAGATGGACATAAAATTTTAATGTGCATGTATAGGTTTGTGACACCTGCCAATATAATGGACAAAAAAATGAATATTGTAGAATTTTAAATTATGCTAATTAGGGTATCGAAAAATTAAAAAGTTAAGTATCTCCAAAATTAATATAGAGATGTCATTCTAATTTCAATTTGTATGTTTGTGGCGAAGCTGCATCCAAGGAACCATGGAGCAGAGTTGTAGGATTTTAATTTATGAAGATTAGATGAATATGCAAACTTAAAATCTTGAATATCTTTAAAAGTATTATATATAGAGGTGCCGTTCCAACTTTAATCTATGGGTTTGTGACACAGCTGTATCCAATGAACCACGATACAACATTGTAAAATGTTAATTTATGCAAATAAGGTGAATATGCAAAATTTAAATCTTGAATTGCTTCAAAACTATCATAGATAGAGGTACTATTCGACTTTTAATCGGAAAGTTTGTGATAATGATCTAATGAACCAAAATTGCGCAATTTTAATTTATGCAAATGAGATGAATACACAAAATTCAAATACTTCAAAACTATCAAACATAGAGGTGCCATTCCACTTTCAGTTTATGGGTTTGTGACATAGCCATATCCAATAAACCATGGACCAAAGTTGTAGGATTTTATTTATGCGAATAAGGCAAATACACAAAATCAAAGTTTTGAATAACTTCAATACTATTTTCCATACAAGTACCATGGCAACTTCAATTTATAAGTTTGTGGCAACACAACATTCAATAAATCATAAACCAAAGTTGTAGGCTTTCAATTTATGCAAATAAGGCAAATACGCAAAATTTAAATCTTGAATAGCTTCAAAACTAGTGAAGAGAGAGATGTCATTCAAACATCAGTTTATAAGTTTGTGACAAGGACACATCCGATTAACCAAGAACAAAAGCTGTAGCATTTTAATTTATGCTAATTAGGCTAATATACAAAATTCAGATTATGCAGAACAATGGCAAGTGTGGCATTTCAAAACGTTCTCGTTTTGAAGACACCCAGATTTGCTGTGAAGCAAATCTTCTTTTCTAGTTTGTCTTTTGTTTCTCTAGAATTACATGTCAAATTTAATGAAGCTTTTTATTATATTGTCGCGTTATATTTTTTCCATTTATTTTCATCTTTATGTTGTATCATTGGTTGCCTGTGTGGACAGATTACCGCATACACGAAACAATTTAAAAACCTGTCGATCACTCATACGTGAGACAATTACAGTCAAATCGGTCCATGTGCTTGCCTCTGCCAAGCACCAACTATCTCATATGAAGCCAGTTTAACTTTCCTCACCAGGGTACTTAAATTTCAAATTTCCCTGCCCTGAGTGACTGCTAACCAAACAGACGACTTTTTACTGCTACCCCGTGTGTAAGCGGATTCGTTGACAGGTTCCACTGTATCAGTCTCTTGAGACTGCAGACTAAATGAGACATAATCAAACAGTGTCGCCCACCTATCTCTGAATCACAGAACAGATGTCGCATCTCTCAAAACCACAACTGGTCTGTGCCGGCCATTGGAGGTCGATTCCTGAACAAAATCAGATAATGATAAATTGGGTCCATTACGAATCTGCACAGACAGTTTTTATTGAAGTAATTTTTTAATTTAGTCACATCATTATCGCCTTGAGCCTTCATTAGCTATAAGGAATTAATAACTATTTAGTCTTTCGTCCCACAGAAGTATTATTATAGAACACAAATTACTTGTGGGGGGAGATTCAATCATTGAACAAATGAGGATAATTTCTAGATTTAATGCATCAAATGCGTTACAGTTCCTAGTCATAATGTTGACACTTGATTCGCACTCATACAGACAAGTATAGGGTTGAATGAGGCTGGCCGCCAAACAGTCCGAGTGGCTTAATATTTCAAAGCATTTTTGTCACTGATGTAGTGACATAAGTGGGAATTTTTGTGCCATTCTGGTTTATTTTTAGGTGCTGACCAAGTCATTATGGAGGAGAGGAAATAAAACGTCGACAAAAGGACTGTCTGGAGTTCATTCATAAAAAAATTCATTGATCCCTTTAACGGTTTGTTGCAGCAGAATTTAGCGCGACTTGAGTTTTTATCTGGTTGCAATATAGTTTTGCAGGGGTATAAAAATGAAAGTAAAATTACTTATTTACTACATTCCTTTAACTTATAACCAATGGGGGGGGGGGGACTCTTTAGCAGCCTCACATGCCTTGTAAAATATTTTCACAAGTTCCCAGAATGGAAAATGCACACAAAGTCAGATTTTCTCATTCATACATTTACACTTTGTAGAATGTGCAATTAAGTCTTACCAATATATCAGATGGATGTTATCGAATAATTCAATAATCTAAATATAATCAACTGGTCACAGAATGAATCAAAATTTTGACATGTTTTTTTTTTCTTTTCGGAATCACGCTACACCACGATGCAGTAAGAACAATTTTATTTTTGCCAATTTAGCCATTCCCAGCTCAAAGCTACCAAAAGTGCCGGTGTATCAAGTGTCTTTTACTCTGAAACTTTACCCTTTCCCACTCAAACCGGCGAAAAGCGCCCTGATATAAGTTGTCGTCTGTTTTGATATTTTTTACTTAAGTTTTTTATTAATAGACAACATTTTTGCTAAGGTTTGTAAGCGAAACCTATCATGATGGCATGCTCCAGGTCAATGGTGTTCCTCAGCGTGGATTGAACGTATGGAGGACTGCTATTGATTCGCTATTGACCAGGTAAGGGGGAACTTTTTCCTGACAAGAAAACATCTTGATGTGACTTGCGGATGTCAGAAATATATGCCCCGTGTAATTAGCATCTTCCTTGGGTTTGGTTTTATAACTGACTTTTATCTTTTGCTTTCAATTTTGGAAGATGACGTTCAAAATTAGGTGTAAAATGAATTAAGCGTAACCAAATATGTGAAAATCTTTGCCAGGCACGTACCACGTGTTTCAAACAAACTGAGATTTTTTCTCGGCAAATGAGGCATAACATGAGCCCTCATGTTTATACATAATTGTTTTCGGTTTCTGCAAACACATTCTGCTTTCACATAACAAACACCAGCGAATTGTATCTATATGTTTCATTTAAACACGTCATCTACTGTGTGATTTGCTGGCTACTTGCTGTATGTCCATTTGTAGTAGGTTGCTTCTAAGAATGAGCCACATGCCAGGGAGGTAGTTTGTACCCATATTGCAATTTGGAATGGCATTACCTTCTGCTGTACCTCTGAGAATGTTTAATGCTGAAACTTGAAATGATGTTTATCAGCATAAGCTGAATGCGAAAAAAATTTTTAAATGCATACTAGGTGTGCAACAACCAATAAAATATACTAAGAAGCTTGAATGATAACTCTTTCTATCATACACCTTATTTTAACGATACTAAATATTTGAAATAAAATTCCTCTAATTGTCATCATTTAAAATGCTCCAACTTTCTTTCAATATTCATGAAGTGTACAATGGTTGATAACATATTTTATGCGGAAGTTTAAATTAGATCTCCAATAATTGTATTATTAAAGAAAGCCAGTGAATCACAATTTGAAATTGCCGTAATTAATATAATGAATCATGATTTGAAATTGCCATAATTGGCATAATTTTAAATGCTACAATCTTCGTTCAATTTTCATTAGGTGCACAATGGTCAATAATATTCAAGTAGAAGGTAGAATGACATCTAGTTTATTCCAGACGATGTTATTCAAAATTTAGAACATGAAAAGTCAATCAATAACTTGAACAATCTTCATTGTCGTGACTATTCTAGAGAACACGCACAATTCCACCCATGTGGTGACAACCCTGACTAGTTTAGAGTTTCTATGTATAAAGGTATAAGGAGAAAGCTTGGGGCAAAATTCAGTCCTAACTGAAGAGAGAAAGAGTTCTAGGGAAAACCAAATGCCCACGTTGACACATATACATGGTGAAGTTATTATATCGGCCATATGAGTTATTAAGAGCATATTAGTCACACTCAGCAGCTACAAACGATGGTAACTCTAACTATCTGTCAAAGTAAAACTACTCACTGGAAAACTATGTGAAGTTATGGACTGTTACATTAAGATGGTGGCAAAATATTTGTAAATTCTAGATCTACAAAAATAGTGTACGTTCTGATTTTACATTGTAAAACTCTGCTGAGCACTTGCATGCAAAATGCTTAAAACAATTTTCCATTCGACCCCCATCCCTCAACAACTTCTTATTGACACTGGTAACCTACCGGTAAATTGTTCAGATATACGCTTGAAAAGTTCTTGGATTGCGGTAGTGTTTCCTACAAAGGTGGCAGACATCTTGAGGCCACGCGGTGGTATATCGCATACGGCTGTTTTCACATTATTCGGGATCCATTCCACAAAATAACTGCTGTTCTTGTTCTGCACATTAAGCATCTGCTCGTCCACCTCTGTCAAAAGAATAGGAGATTCCTGATGGCAAAGCATCTGGGGTAAGTTATTCTTAAAAACATTGTATGCAACTTGATATGGGTTAACAAACACTCTCAGTTCCTGATGTCTATCACCCCTTCAAAACCACATGAATGGAACACTACAGTTGTATGGATGCTCCAAAATAAAGATGTATCTTCGTATATTTCAGTATTACCACATACTGCTATTGAAGTAATAAAAGTGTTTCACTTGTGGTAAAATTAGTTGACGCGTCTCGGCTGCGATTCAAATTTTCTAACTGGAAGTGTCTGAATTTAAATCTGTTATTTTATTTCTTGTAAATAATACTGTTGATTATACATTAATCTTTGGCACATTGCAAACTTTCCATGTGTATTCCGGCTATGTAGCGGCTGATATACTGTAATAAGCCAAGTTGACATATCAGGGCAGCTGTAACCATAACCAGAGGGGTTAAGAGTGGTCCAAGTACACTGGTACAAATACTTTTGCCGTAGTACATGGTACAAAAAATAAGAAAATGTACAAAATAAGATTGGTACGAAGTACGGAAATTAAAAGGGATTCCAGTACCTACGTACAAAAAAAAAAAAAAAGCCCGGTGCGGTGAGTTTTTCCCCATTCAATCCATACCATTTCCGAGGTAACCAGTACTTAAACATTCCCCGTTTGGTAAATTTGTGGATAATTCTCATGCATATATTCCTACAGATTTTTCAACCCACTCTTATCTAACATGACAGAAACATGTTATTTTTATGGTTTTTAGTTTTTCCCTTTTATTTTTAATGGGAAGCGAATAGATTTAATCCTCAATTAGCTGCTACCTAACCAGGGGTCAAATTGTGACTGAGCGTGCAAAAGCTGAGATGAAGAAACTTACTACTCCAAATCTATCAAACTCAATTTCATTCAGATTCCACCATGTTACCTTTCATGGACATTCTGCCCCGGAAGAGGGCGCTGACAGTAAGGTATCGGCCATGGCGAGGGTCGCAAGCCGCCATCATATTTTTTGCATCAAAAATCTGCTGGGTGAGCTCCGGGACAGTCAGTGCTCGGTATTGCTGGCTCCCCCTGGAGGTCAGTGGTGCGAAGCCAGGCATGAAGAAGTGCAAGCGTGGGAAGGGTACCATATTTACTGCAATCTTGCGAAGATCAGCATTAAGTTGACCTGTTCAGAGAAGAAAGGTATGAGACATTCGGGTTTTGTATTGAAAACAGAAAGTACCTGTTCATTTCATATTCAGATTGCTATCATATATTGGGATATCTCAATCAGTACATAAAGAAGCTGGATATTCCACACTTTTATATCATAGTTGGGAGCACAAAATATAACCAGTTTAAAAAAAGAAGCACTTGTTAACTGCGGGATAGTTCTTCCCATTCAAATGTCCA
Organism: Hermodice carunculata; assembly: GCA_964020975.1. Classification (NCBI taxonomy): domain Eukaryota; kingdom Metazoa; phylum Annelida; class Polychaeta; order Eunicida; family Amphinomidae; genus Hermodice; species Hermodice carunculata. Next base: position 84,152,398 of record OZ026619.1, on the reverse strand, counting down.
TAAATTTTCATGCAATTGGGTTTTTAACATGCCGTATGCATATCAGTTAAGCGCCACAAAGCACGGGTTTGACGACAGGCAATCACGCGTTACCGGGGACGTGCGGGTCACATCACTGTCACAGACAGGGCCATATGCTCATTTCTCACAAAATTAGCGTTTTTTTTTTGTTTTTGTTTTTTTTGAGGAATTTAAGTTCACAAACGCCAAACTGGTATTCATCTAGTTCTTCCCGAGGCACAAGTAAAGAACAATTTCCATCTGCCTTTAATAAGTATTCTCTATTGCCAAAATATTAGTAATATCTCGCTTGTCCGCACAGGCACGGACCCGCATCTCACCATATCCCGCCAAGCGAGACTAGGCAATCAAGTATGTAGTTGTGGCGGGAAATTAATATGCATATCTCCTATTGTCAAATTAATTATTTTCTTCGATATATTTGCACTTTTGAACTATTTTCGGACATGGATATACCAGTCCTGTTGGCCATCACACACCACCCAGGTTTATATACGTAGCGCAATAGATTCCCGAGTGGCCTTATGAGCTAAAAGTTTTTGCTCAATTCAGCAAATTCATTGCCTGCTAAGCTGACTCTTGGGCCTTGTTTTGTATCTGGCTTGTGTGTTATTCAAACATTCCAGCGCTCGAAGTGAGCTAGAAAGGCAACCAAACTAAACCATGGACCTTAAAAATGCCCTTTAAATGCGATATTGGACAACATTTATCGTTTAGATAGGCACAATCAAAGTTGATTCCTCACACATTCGAACTTCTATGCAAGCATATTATAACATAATTTTATGTAAAAATAAAAAATACGCATAATGTTGTCTGTACCTGGAAATCTCAAACACGTTGTTACACCAGACATTGTTGCAGAAATGAGGTGGTTCAGATCGCCGTACGTGGGCGTGGTTAACTTTAGCGTGCGGAAGCAAATATCGTACAGAGCCTCGTTGTCAATACAGTAAGTCTCGTCGGTGTTTTCCACCAGTTGATGAACAGACAATGTTGCATTGTATGGCTCCACAACCGTGTCAGAGACCTGCACATATTTCGGATAAACATGTATGAATTTCGGCGGAAGAGTCAAATGATTAATCTCACATTTGTATGACACTAAACAATGTTAAATCACGCTGGCGCCAAATAATTTTCCGGCCATACTTTCTGATTTTCAGCATTCAATGGACCGAATTCTGAGTTTAGGTAACGAAGAAATTAGTCAATGTTTTGGACCGTAAAAAGACTCACACACCTTGTTTATTCGTTGTATTCAGAGCTATTATAAAAACAATTAAAATAAAGGGGACAAAGATGCTTCCAATGATATATACCGTACTGAGTTTAGATAACGAAGACATTTGTCAGTGTTTTGAACCGTAAAAAGACCCATACACGCTGTGTATCCGTTGCGTTCAGTTCTATTTTAAAAAGAAATTACCATAAAGGGGAAAAATACTTCCAATAATATACGCCGTACTGCACAATTTATGAACATAAAACCCTAAAATAAAAACTACTATATTTTATTTCACATTCTCCTATATCGCGTTGTCACCATTCTGTCGTCACTTTAGGATACAAATATATATATCTATTTCAATCATGAAAGCTAGTTAATGCAAGACTCATAACTTAAAAACACGAGGGCATGTACTGACGCAGTCTGACAATTACAGACAATGCGCATACCTTTGGAGAAGGAACTACACTGAAAGTGTTCATAATTCTGTCTGGGTACTCTTCGCGGATTTTGCTTATTAACAAAGTCCCGAGTCCAGCACCTGTACCGCCACCTAGTGAATGAGTCAATTGGAATCCTTGGATACAGTCGCAGCTTTCTGCTTCCTTGCGGACTACGTCCAGCACGGAGTCAATTAGTTCGGCTCCTTCTGTGTAGTGACCTTTGGCCCAGTTATTTCCAGCACCACTCTGACCTGAAAGTGTGAATATAATTGTCGAATAACATCATAGGAACCGCGAAAGATGGCAACGTCGGTCATCCCCTATGAACTTAGGTGATTTCTAAAAGGAAAAGCTCACTTTGGCTAAATTGTGGTCCTACGTAATAGTAATTGTAATCATTATTCTTGGACTTACCATAACTTATTATAACGTGCATGAAAGGGTATAAATATTTTATGTTGGCCTGCTTGTGACATGCACAAAACGTACTTACCGAAGACAAAGTTATCGGGACGGAAGATTTGTCCAAAAGGTCCCGATCGGACGGAATCCATGGTACCGGGCTCCAGATCGATAAGAATACACCGAGGTACATATTTGCCTCCTGAATGAAAAAGAAAAGAGAAAACCTTTCACTGCACGTGGTTCGCCAGAACAACCCTGTCTCAAAGTTGTTGCTTTTGTCTAAAACCAGTGAAAGGGTGATCTGAACATTTGAATTCCTGAATTCCGAACAAGAATAAATCACCGTGAACGGAACGTTATGCGGTAACGTGTATATATGATATATGCTACTTTCAAGCAGGATATTATGGTGTTAGTATGAATGATTTTATGAATCAATATCAGTTCAGGCGTAAATGGTAAGATAACACTATTTGAAATACACATACATAAACGACGAGGCTGTTAACGTTAGTTACATCTGAACCATCATCTTATTTATCATCAATTTGATAAGAATATAGATCCACATTTTCTGCGGCCATTTTGGAAAGAACATTCTCATAAAAGAACACATATCACTGTTTGATACTTTTGCATTTTATCCATATTCGTTTCTTGTGAAGATTATGTTTACAGACATTTGCATTATGAAAAGGCTTTGATTAATACATGTTAGACGAAAATGATGAGATAAAAGTATACATCAGTGCCCATTTCGCTTTCTTCGTCAGATAATTGATCTCACAATGCCGTGTAACGAAGTGTGTGTCAGGGTCCTTCAACTGGTAAATGTTCTTACCAATGCCATAGCGCAGACAAAAACAAGAAGTCTTTTTTGTGATATTTTTGGATAATGTACAAATTCAATATAAATATTCTTCGTGTTCCTGGTCGCACTCAAGACAAACCGCAGACCAGGTCAAAAATGATAGGTCACTTAATGCACTTATTGTTCTGCACACCAGGTTACAATTACAGGTCCCTTAACGCACTGTAGAGATTCTCAGGTTAGGTTCGGAATTTTAGGTACTTAACTCACTGCATGGTGGTTTCAGCATATAAAAGGCCAACAAGGGGCTAACAGGGAGTTGGTTTAAACATATTTTATTCAGAAACACATACAAATCGTCAATCAACAGTTGGTTCCTGGCGATTAGAAAGAGGGCCTGGCCCTCTCCCGCAGACCAGGTGAGAAAATATAGGTCACCGTGCGTGCTGTGGCCATTGTAAAGACCACCGTGCTAATTATAAAGGTCAATCTTCCGGCCAACATGCAGATTGGTGCAGACATTATCACGGTAATTTACTACCCTGCGTGCATTCAGAGTTGTATCGCTTGGTCAGTCTGCACAGGAGTCGACACGATTTTTTCTGAGATTGTCGTATGATCTGTTACGGCCGAATAATAGTCTTGTGTGAACATTATGGCCGTTATTTTACCTGCTGCGCAGCAATAAAAGTAAAAGCAACTCAGCTTAGTATCTTAGATGGTAACAAGGAAGCTGTTAAAATCAGTTTGCAATACATCACTTACAAGATAATCTCAAAGAAAACTTGACATAAGACTGATGGTGAAAGATAATGTACATCGCATGCCAAATTTGGGGGCAAGAAATGATTAAGTGCTCTCAAAATGGCTCCACATTGACAAGATTAAAAAAGAAAAGCGATACATTCGTGCCATTATTAAAGAAAAAAGGAAATCCACCCACGAGAGTAAGAACTCATGCACGGAAACAAAAAACACGCAGACAGATTAATTGGCATGAGAATTTCCCTGTGGGAGACGCAGGTAAGGTGCTGGGATCTAATAGCATTTTATGAATTACAACCATGCGCAAATGCTGTTAATTTGAACTCAATAGGCTTCTTTCAGAAGGGTGTAATTGTGAAGAACAAAAGAATCAACTTTATGCCATCTGCTACCGCTGCAGATCTGCCTTTGAAGGCTTCACTTGTCAACACCTCTGACATGGAATCATTTGCTTATATCAAATCTACCTGTGATATTTTGCCAGTGGCGAACTTTCAGAACCGGAATCCTCTTAAGTTTCCATCTAAGGTGAAGGTTATGACAGGCACACGCCCGTTCAATATATAATTAAAACAGTAACAGCTGTGGAAATCATTTGAAACATGAAGTAACAAAAAATGCAATGTTAATCACGACCGAATCAGAGTATCTTTTTCCGGCTGGAAGAATTATCGGATGTTATATTAACAATCCCTTTCTTTTCCATAATCCCCAGCCACTAAAATCGGGAGGAGTGAGGAGGGGAGGTTCCCGTTCACGCATCACGGAAAAAAATGAACTTTCACAGTTCACGGGCGAGACACAATCCTGATTTCACACTTCACGATTTATTGAAATGTTACTTCACAGTTCACGATTCATTGAAATGCTGCAGCGTGTTTCATCAGTAATAGGCCTTTCACGGTTCACGAAAATGAAAAAGCCCCAATCACAATACATGAAAAAAGACCGCGTCTCTCGCTCAGTTTTGCAAGAACTGTGACATAATTATATCATGTAACTGGACACAACAGCAAAGTGCTATAGCACTTCCCTGGACACAGGTAGAGCTAAAGGTCTACAGGCGGTTTATTGTGACGATATCGAATATGAAGCCACCATAAAAGCTGCTGCCGACTTATCATGCTCTTCGGGTTGTACGAACTTTCTCTTTATCTCTCTCCACTTTGCTGACCTCTTGTCTTTACTGTTTGTTGCATAATAAAATGTTTATTTAACGAGAATCAACAATAAGATGTATTCATATTTAAATGCGGTCCAACTAAAACACTTTTGAGCAAAAGAGGGAGCCACCTGTATCAGGGCAGATCCATGTATTTAGCATGGTCAAAAGTACTTTCTCAACAAAATGAACAACACAAACATAGAATTACCTTAAGAAAATATATTAACATATATTTGGAACATAAAGGATGCCCAAATTGATTAGAAATGGGCTCTCTCTTGGTTGAAAAGGTGTTATTTATGGATGTTTAAGTAGTATATAATACAGATCTGCCCTGATCATGGTGAAAGCATCAGTCTTTTGCCCCGGCAACACAGAAAGTGAGCAGGATTGCAGTTAAATATGAATGTCTCCTACTGAATTTTTAATGGAAACATATGGCTCAAACACTGATAAGAAGTCAAGGCTGCGTAGCTAGTGACCACAAGGGAGCGCAAGTGTCGCGACCAGCTGTTGACTAGCATGCTTGTTTAATCTAACTGACGGACACGTTACCAAAGATTAATACAAAGGAATGATGACTTCCTAGGAACAGCGAGTCGGCCACTCATTTCATTCTGATAATCTTGCCAGGGCCTGGGATGGAAATAATGATTTTCCTAGTGTGATACGTGTTTCTTTACTGGTGCCATGAACTACATACTTAAACATTTTGGAAGTACAGATCAAGTACCCTTGAAGTAAGCAGTATTTGTAAAAATTGATGCCTCCAACGAAACCCATAGATTTTCCACGACAGGGAATTTTTTTCTTGTAATAAAGACAAAGCCAAATGGTAGGACCATACTTTGCAAAGGACAGGATTTGTTTAATAATGTATATTTTATTGACAATATAAAACCCAAAGCTTTGTTTTAAAATATATGACTTGTATAGCCCAGAAACATGACCAATTGGAAATCATATATATTGAAAAAGATTCCACAGAAATCATGTCTAAATTCAGCAGGAAGAATCTGCTTGTCAAATCTTATGACGTTTGTGGCAATTGAAAAATATTAAAACAGCAAAGTGGGCTAAAATACAAGTACACGTGTGTCTACAGACTATTTAAGCTGAGATAAAGTATACACCAATACGCAAAGGACAGGCCACCGTAGCCAAATAAAGAATCGGAATGAGTAACTTCCCATTTGAATCTATTGAAACCTGCGTGTAACCAATGTTTGGCAATAAAACAGTCACCAAAGTAAACAATACAATTTAAATGATTTTTTAATGTCATATTTCCCCCAAAACGATACAGTAGCTTGCTACGAACCATCCTTTTCGGAAACCCAATCCGACGAAAAAGGTTGTGATGTGCAAAGTAACTTAATATACATGCATACGTACGTACATACCTACATACATACATACATACATACATACATACATACATACATACATACATACATACATGAACAAACATTTCGTGAGAACGAACAGTATTTCTGGGAACGCGAATGCAAGACTCAGAGCCATAGAAAAATATCAAAACAAGAGAACTCAGACATAACGTTTAACATATATCCTCTTGGCTATTGTTTGCTAAGTTTTCACTGCTTGGGGATGGGATGCTGAAAGTCTTGCCCAGTCTAATACTAAATCATCAGAGCGACAGAGATCAGACAAATGCAGGAAGTTCATGTAAAATCGCCGTTAGAATTGCGATTAATGAAATGCAGAAAGTAAACATATGCAGTAATCTGTATATCTTGTCTAGAAAAATCGCGTGCTCTGCGGTTTATTGGAAAGCACGAGCTATCCAAGTGCTGATTCATGAGGGCAACTGGGAAAAGACGCACACATCAGCAATTTGCAGAGTGTTTGCAGAAGGCCGCTTGTGCACGGTCGCCACTTTTCAAGGGTATGACTCAGAGCTCGTTTTGTCGTAAAAGTGGTCAAGCCACAGAAATTGAATCATGGGGAAGTTAATTTGATCTTTGCATACAGGTAGGGCTTCAATACGAAGTTGTGCGCTTCTGCACACGGAACTCTGTTTCTATTCAGGGATCGGTTCAATTGCATACCTGCTGTATCTCCAAAGCGCGCCCATGGTTCAATGCAATGTTTGTATTGGTCTTATCTGGCCTATGACCCGCACTTTCTATGCTAAAATATACTCAAGAAGAGACTAGTTTGCCCTTGGTTTCATAACTAAAATATCATTAGGATTATATCTTCATGCGAAATGCAAGACTACATGTTGCAACAAGAATAAACGAAAGGTCTTCACTTTACTCACGCGTTCGTTCAATGAAATGTTAGTCCTATCAATCCCGTGGTAAGGATTATGTATGTTAAAATTTGGGGGCTTCAGGAGACATCATATATGCTTTAGTATCACGCTGTTATCCGTAACTAAGGAACTTACCAACGAGGAGGCAAGAAGGGAGGGAAGGGTCAGAGTATTACGTCGACAACATGTCCGAGTTGTACAACAAACCATGCACCTGTTTGCACAATCTGGGCAAACAGCTCAACATACAAACATCAAGTTATTGTGGGCACTTGGATTTGGGAACAAACGTTCGTTTATTGCCTTTCAAGGATATCTTCATAGTACTCAAGTTCTATCCAAGCTGTTTTTTAAACTGGTAATTTTGTCGCGATAATGTCTCCCCGACAGTAGTGTTGAGTTTGTATTTTTCTGCTAAATTTTACAGAAGTAAAATTGTCACTAATTTGATTCTTCTTCTTTATGATTTGTACAACATTATCAGGAGCTTTCTAATTCTTCCTACAGTTTAGAAAGAAGTGATCGTAGTTTGTATTACCTTTTATTGCAAATTGTATCTCTAATTACCTATATAATGTTGGAAAGGCGGCTAAACATTTGATGTTTCGATTTTCAGGCCTAAACAGGTCTAAAATTAGTGATGTATGTCTGAAGCTTCAGTCCTAAATGCCTTTTTTCTTTTTTTCTTCTTCTTTAGATAATCTATTTAAGAGCTTGGTCATGATAAAACAGTGATTAAAACCTTCAACTCGGGTTTCTGTGAGCACCCTACACGGCTGTCTTCACAGCATAGTCTCCGCGGTTCGGGTGCTGTGCCTCGCTAGTGGTAGGCTATTAATCCCTTGAAGGCATTACTGATAGATTATTGCAATCTAATGGTGAACAAGCTTTACATGTCTGTAATTATATCCAAGGACATTGTTATTATTTCCTTGATTAACATGCAGCCTCCCATTGTGCTTCTGGAGTTTCCCGCTGAGATAATTATCTTAGGCCTATCAACAACACAAACACCAAAGGCAAGACAAAGGAATCCAAAGGGGCTCACTGACTAAGCAATGTGATTAACAGGAGATGGCTATGACATCGTAAGCTTTAAGGAGTGATGTCACAGGCTTAAAGAATGCTGCTGTTACACCCCTTTCCTCAAAAGTGGTAACTTTTATCAATCTATTTTTGGTGATCTGCTTTGCCTTTTATTATGTCAGACATTTTGCTTTTCCAAAAATTCTTTCTTTTCAGTCTTCTTGTTATGTCTGTGTGCCAACACAGACATACTGTTTTTCTTTCTTCCTTTCTTTCTTTCTTTCTTTCTTTCTTTCTTTCTTTCTTTCTTTCTTTCTTTCTTTCCTTCCTTCCTCCTTTCTTTCTTTCTTTCTTTCTTTCTTTCTGTCCATGGCACCCAAATTTGTCCGTAGTTTTTCTCAGACACTATTATTCCCAAAACCACCAAACTTGCCATGGTGACTGACCAGTGAAATTTTGCACCTGGTTTGGAATAGCCATGATGTTTAAAAGTATGCAAAGGAGGGGCAATTAAAATTATAAAAGCTCCATATCTTCCAAACTATTGCAAAGAGACTCAAAATTTAAATGTGCTTGTCACACCCGCCAATAAAATAGACAGTAAATGAAAGTTGTAGAATTTCAAATTATGCTAATTAGGGGCATTAAAAAAATTAAAAGTTGAATATCTCCAAAACTGTTTTAGATAGAGTAGCTTTTCTGACCTCAAATTGTGGGTTAGTGGCAAAGCCACATCCAATGAATTATGAATTGAAGTTGTAGGATTTCCATTGAAGCAATTAGGTGAATGCTAAAAATTATGAGCTTCAATAGCCTTAAATATTACAGCTAGAGGCGTCATTCGAACTTCAATTTAAAAGTTTGTAGCACTGCCGAATTCGATGAACCATAAGCCAAAGTTGCAAAATTTTAATTTATGAAAATAAGGTAAATACACAAAATTTAAATCTTTTTGAATAACTTCAAACCTATTATAGAAAGAGGTGCCATCCTAACTTTAATTTAAAGGTTTGTAACTTAGACGCAACCAATGAAACAAACCTGTAAAATTTTTATTTATGCAAATTAGGTTAATACACAAATTTAAGTCTTAAACAACTTCAAAACTATTCTGCAAAGAGGTGCTATTCGAATTCCAATTTGTAGGTTTGTGACATAGCCGCATCTTATGAGCCATGAACCAAAGTTGCAGAATTTTAATTATGCAAATTGGGTAAATACACAATATCTAAATCTTGAATAGCTCCAAAACTATCATAAAGGTGCCTTTTCAACTTCACTCTATATGTTTTTGACATAAATGCATCCAATGAACCAAGAACCAAAGTTGTATGATTTTGATTTATGCGAATAAGGATAATTCACAAAATCTAAATCTTGAATAACTTCACAACTATTATACATAGAGGTACCACTGCAACTTCAATTTGTAGGTTGGGGATATAGGTACATCCAATGAACCATGAACCAAAGTTGTAGGGTTTTCATTTATGCAACTTGTGCAATACGCAAAATTAAAATCTTGAATAACTTTATAGCTGATGTAGATAGTGGTGTCATTCCAAGTTCAGTTTATGTTTAAGTTTGTGACATAGCCATATCCAATAAACCAAGAACCAAAGTTGTAGCATGTTTATTTATACAAATTAGGTCAATACACAGAATTTAGGTTATGTTGAACAACGGTAACGTGTAGCCTTTTAAACTGTTCTCATTTTAAGGCACTCAGGCAGATTTGCTGTAAAGCAATCTTCTGTTTAGGTTCTTTCTTTCTTCTTTACGACCAAATTTGTCCGGAGTTTTTCTCGGCCACTATTATTCCGAAAATCACCAAAGTTGCCATGGTGACTGACCCTTCAGTGAAATTGAGCACCTGGTTTGGAATAGTCATGATGTTTAAGATAATGCAAATTAGGGGCAATTGAAATTTTAAATGCTCCATATCTTCCAAACTATTGCAGACAGACAGAAAGTTCTGATACATGTAGGTTTGAGACATCTGTCAATGGACAGTGAACAAAAGTTCTGGAAGTGCAACTAAATGTGGCAGCTTTTTTGTCATGTAAATTGTCTGAATATAATTATTCTTGTGGAATGGGGGGAAAAGAGGGCACATTGTGTTGGATATGAAATGGTATGTTACATTGACACAAAATAATTTAGAGTGTAATCATGAATTATATATGATATCAAGTCAGAATCATGTGTTGAGGTATTTAATGGAACATTCATCACTCAATACTTTTTATGTAAAAAAACAAACAAACAAACAAACAAAAAAAGACAAAAAAAAAAAAAAAAAACCAAAAAAAAAAAACCAAAACAAAACAAAACAAACAAACAAACGAACCCCCCCCCCCCAAACAACAACCCAACACCCTTATAATCACAACGCGAGTCCTTTTAAGGGAAATGCATGTTTGGGTTCAGTGTGGCTGCAGAATAGTTCTGCTCACTGCTGATTGACTAAAGATCAGGTTTTAGACAGGGTCCACTGAATATGCAAGCCTGCCTCATGTTGCTGGACAGCATGGGGGTCACTGCCTCAGCACTGGACATGCATGTTTGCACAGCTGTGTGTGCACGAAGGTGGTGGGGGTGGGGGTAGGCGAGCAGGTCGGTCATAACAGCATTTTCCTGCTTGGATAACTGTCATGCCATTTTTGTATGTGGCTGCTGGCTCAGGGTCCCTGCAATTCTCAAGGGCCCTGGGTCTGCTAAGCAGGCAACAATAGCATCACCTTGAACAGGGACATACACGTGATGAATTATTCTGCTATGAAAATTGGAAAGAGGTGATATCTGGTCTCTCTCATTCCCTCTCCCTTCCTCTCCCTCTTCCTCCTCCTCTTTCTTTCTTATGTATATATGTATAAAATATGAAAATTTTGATAGTTTTAGCCTGGGGAACAATTTATGAACATTTTAGCAAATGTCATTATTGTTTGTTCTTTAGATAAGGTTCTAGCAAACTTGTATTTATGCATTGGTCCTTTAACTTTGGCATTCAGCACAAATTTTGACATATTCTGTAAACTGACTTTATATTGCTGGATTGTCACATGTTTGTATTTTTTCTCCAAACAATGAATTTAAAACTTGAGTGAAATACCCCCCCAACCCCCCCCCCCCCCCCCAAAAAAAAAACGGTGAACATGTAGAGAACACAGGTGCTGCCTTATGGCTGTAACATAACAGCAGGACCCCATGGGGGGATAGGTTTTGCTGGATGAAATATATTTCTTACTTGCTCATATGCTAGAAATCCAATAACATGGGGTACTGCATATACATTGACACGGTTTCGACATAATTTTGCGCTTTAAAGCTGTGTACAAGGTTACTTTTTGTCTCACTATGCAGATGCACTTACCCCTCTTTCAGTATACATTGCTCCAAATTATGTGACACACAGCATCATTCCATACCCTTCACATTTGAGGTGTACTTGTGGTTTTAGTTGTAAACTTCCATTTTACTCACCATTAACTCTCACTTTTATTTCACCACTGAGGAAAACCTTTCATTATATACTGGGAGACACCATTTACTTTTCATAAAATTCTTACAGATCCTAATTAAAGGCACACGCTGGAGACAGCACAGTTACTCTTAGTGTTGAATGATTTAAAAGAAATGGTATGGAGGTTTCCTATACTGAGTTTGGAATGGAGGCTTTCTAATGCACTAACTTGGAATGGAGGCTTCTCATTACAGTGTGATGATAAATAACTGCCAAACATTGCATATAATAGTAATTGGACAACATGTTTGAAAAGATTCCATTATAACATAAAAAATATTCTGTAAAATTGAACAGATAAATCCTATGCGCAGTGAGTACCCTCTTGATTGATAAGTAATATTTTGACGACTATTTCTAGCAGTGTATATTGTGTTATAGCACACAACCTTGCAGCAAGGAACTGTTTTTAAGTTGATTCAGTTGAATTAATATAAAGGCAATTCCAACTAGATCTGCCACAACTACCAGTATACAACATAAAGTGTACAGAACTTTAACATGTGACATTAAAATTGATTCCTGTGACAGGTTCATATCTAAAATACTTTTTTTTGTGATATGCAATATAAAAAAAGCCAGCTCGAATTTGTGATATGCACCAAACATGGGGTAGTAATTAGCTTTACTGTCATAAATACTTTTCATACATTTAGACCAATACTTTTCTGTCTATCTGCACCAACAGGTAGGAGTCCCCCAAAATGCATTTGGCAGATTTTGTGTAATTAAGCTTAGACATATACCTTGAAAACTTCAAACATACTAGGTGGTTTATTCTGCTTTAGAATCACAGCACTAAACATTTTCCAAAGCAGTTCTATAATTCACATTTTCCAAGCACCCAGATAGATTTGCAGTAAAGCAAATCTTCTTTTCTGGTTAGAAGTTGTCTTTCGGCTCTGTTGTGGAACCAAATGTCACTCCATGAGACGGGGCCCTATCTTTGTCTCTGCTCAGGTGTCGGTTCAGTAGAGTATTGGTTTTATCTATCTTATGCTTTGCAATCGCCTTGTTATATAAAGATGCTTCAGGAACAACTATAATTGGTTTCCTGGCCAATTTATTGGGGGGGGGGGGGGAGAATTTTGTCCGCATCGTAGGGCAACTTGCCTCGCTACAACCACGTGTTAATATGTACGAGTATCCTCATTGGTACATCACGACATTGAACAGTAAAGCAAAATTGTCATCAGCCATGTTTTTTTGCCAATTCGTTAACATAACATGTGCTTTGTCGCCACAGATTAAAAAAAATCTGCTTAAAAGATGCACTTGAGAGTTGGTAAAATGTTCCTCAAAGTGCTGTATGAAAGTTACTGGGAACATCACTTACGCTGATATGTGTTTAGTTAAAAATTCATGCTCGCAGAGAGCAAAAAGCACCAAAAACTGCAACCCCCTCAAAGAAAAAGAAAAAAAAAAACCCTTCCCACCTCCCCAACCCCGCCCCCCCCCCCCCAAAAGGGGGAAAAAACCACCCGCAAGTGGTCACAGAGAAACAAAAGAGAGCTAATTATCACGTGACCACAATAGAAAGGTATAGCACTTATAAAGAGCCCGCCCACAAAGGAAAAATGGTCCACCTTTTTCTGCATAAGCTCTCTTTACCTTGGATCACCATTGAGCGACATCGTATTGTCCAGCAACATGTACAGCAGCAGCAAAGAAAAAGAAATACATTGCCAATATTTGTGAATTCTATGTCAATTTGTGCTGAAGTGATCTAGCAAGCAATTTACGGTTACCCACAGTGGACGTTGATCGTATTGCAAAAGATATCCACATTGATCGGGACTTAACGGGCCTGGATTTTGCATCAGATTGAATGTGTACTGCACGGCAAGCGTCCACCACATGGATAAGGTCAGATGGGATCAGATGGGATCGCATGAGATGAGATGGGATGGGATGGGATGGGAAGGGAAGAGAAGAGAAGAGAAGAGAAGAGAAGAGAAGAGAAGAGAAGAGAAGAGAAGAGAAGAGAAGAGAAGAGAAGAGAAGAGAAGAGAAGAGAAGAGAAGAGAAGAGAAGAGAAGAGAAGAGAAGAGAAGAGAAGAGAAGAGAAAGAAGAGAAGAGAAGAGAAGAGAAGAGAAGAGAAGAGAAGAGAAGAGAAGAGAAGAGAAGAGAAGAGAAGAGAAGAGAAGAGAAGAGAAGAGAAGAGAAGAGAAGAAAAACGTTGTTAGCGCCTAATGGTGTGACTAATAACTTCCGTCAGCGTCCTGGGGTCCCAACTAAGTGTTAACAACACGGACATGGATACCTTAGCGAGAAATGGTTAAACTGTCTGAAAAGTCTGATTAAAAAATTGTCTGCTCAGCAGTGACCGGGAGTGGGCAGGCGAAAAGATAAGATGACAACTCGTGCTCCTGCACACGTGGTCATGCTTATCGGCACATAGACCTTTCTTTCCTTGCTTTCTGGTCACTTTTGCAACGGATTTTAACCATCAGGAAAAGGGTAACTGATGAAACACCCACTCAACTTTGAGTGCACCTGTCTTCGAGGCTAGATATACTTGCCCGTCTGTGTTTTGTCGCCAGGAAGTTTTAGCGGGGCATCACTGCTTATCTGGCATTTTGCTTGTCGGCGTGTCTGGCGCTCATTAGTAAGATAAATTTTTATACTGACGTTGCATATTCCTTTCTTGGCTTTGATATTTTTGTCAATCTGTTTACCGTTCATTCGTTACTTGCATATTTCGATCCTCGTTTTTAGCCCACCTAACTTGAGTGTTAGCTCCACTGATATCGTTGCTCGTGGTCCCGTTCGTTCCTTGGCTATTCACATTTCACCTTTTACAGTTCATCAGAAACACCACGTTTGTCACATTTTCTCAACAAAAAAAATGAAACACAAACAAAAAAAGAACAAAAACAAAAGCAAAAAAAAAAAAAAAAAACACACACAAAAAAAACCCAAAACCAAAACCAAAATACCCCCCCCCCCCCGCCCCACGAGATGTACATTATGTTACTCTCTAGCACTAGCAAGTGTGTCCTGAAAGAAGCGGTGCAATATTTAAGGATTTTGCGACGATTTTTTGGTAGTCACAACATCCGACTGGAACTGGATGGAAAAATGGAGTATCAGAGAAATCGACCGGTATGCCTTGCATACAAACGCAAACCTTTATAGGCAGTTTCTATAATTGTATGTGCACGCGTTTTTGTTAGTTTTTTTTTCTCTGGTTCTGTTTTGCCGGTTTTTAGTTAACATGGGGGTCTCACACTTTGGCACTTTTGAAAAAAAAGTACTGAATATTTTGTCAAAGAATAAAATACTAAGTCATTAATTTATGTGGTATCACACCTGCTATGAAATCAAAGTTTTGAGAAAAAAAAAATAACTAAAATAAACTAAATGAAACCAATTAAGTACACTTGATGTTATTTTAACCAATGTCAAACAATCACGGCCTAGGGATCCTAATCAAGCTACAAGCGGGGAGGGGGGAGCCCCGAAAGTGTCCATGTGAAAATATAAAAACACGCAAATTCACCAAAAAAGGAATCAGCATCTTAATTCCCACTAATATTATCAGATGAGATACACAGTGATCACAAAGAATTTCCATTGATTCGACACAGATTTTCAGATTTTGTCGATCAATTTTTATCAGCAACAATAGAATCTCCGATTAAGACTATCTGCGTGAAGAAACAGTTTCTATATTACGACCTCCTATTCACAGCCCCGTTTTTGTTTACTCGTTATAAAAGACCACTAGCCCATAAGACAATTTTTTTCAATTGACCTGTAGGCATTCGTTTATTTTAAGACTGTTGCATCCATTTATTTTTCCATTAATTTTTTGTGGAGAGGAAGTGGTCCCTTCAGCGGGCATTCACTCACTCGTAGTTACTTTAGTTACGTCAATGAAAAGCGAGAACTTCAAGAATATTCTTATTATATTCACACGCTGAATGGACAGGAACAGAAACTGTTTCGCAGGTCATCCAGTAACGCAGCAACGTATAAGTTGTTCGCCAGGAAATCAATGATGTGCTTACGTGATGACGAAGGACAAATATGACTTTAGTGACATTTATACGGGCAATTTGTGCTGCAAAACAGAGAAAAATCTCCAAATATCTCTTCACGGCAGTCAGAAGACTGCCGTCTTCCCCATGGTGCCCTTGTGCTTCTCGTACTGTAGGAATAACCAGGCAAATTTTATTTGCCCGTCCCAAATTAAAATTAAAAAGGGTCATCATCCTGTACTTGTTCTTTCTCATCAAAAGTATAATGAAATGTTTGAAGTTAAACGGATGCGGAAGCTTCATAAAACTCTAGACGAGCCCGTTGACTGTAGTCCAACTGGTAGGTTTGGCTTGATTTTACAGGCTGGCTGGCTGGCTTCAATTTCGCCCCGATGTCGCGGTCGAAAACCTGTAAGTTTGGCTTTGTCCTCCCAATTAAAACACACATTCCTGATGCCTTTTCAACTTGCTTATCCAGGCTTAACCCGTCTTGTCGTGCTTATATATTGTCTTAATTTGACGTTCGTATAATTCCATGGAAGACTTCAATCGGGAAAACCATTGCTCTTATCGATTTTGGATCACATGTGAAAAATCCTACAATACTCGTACCAATGGAAAGAAGATAGATGTCAATGAAAAACTATCGTAGTGCTTTACTCTGGTATGCACCTAGTCATTGCAGCGAGAAATTAAGACCGAAAAAGCGAATCGATTTGTGGAAGAATGATTGCTCCAGGATGGGTTTGGAACAGGTTTTAAAACCACGACATTGCTTGATCAATTTAACCCATTCAGGGTTAGACAAGGATTGAGTCAACAGCTCCGAGCCCAACTCGAGTTAGTTGTTGACCTTGGGTTATTTTGATGCATCTCACTTATAATTGTCATTCACAATGTTTTGATATCACTACTAGGATTAGAGCGAAAGCGAGCCATTTAAAAAAAAATCTCATGAAGCAGCCGATAGACATCCTGGCAACTTTTGAGCGGTTTAAGCAAGAGAGGGTCAACCTTGGCTCCATGTCCTCGCCGCAGATGGCTCGCGACGGGATGCTGGGAAATTTTCGCTGCACGGTAGCAGATGTGGGGATTTTCCAAACGGAAAACCCTACATTATCCTTGCTCATCGGGGAAAGTATTTTCATGGAACTTCTGAGTCAGGCGGAATATTTATCCACAGTTAATTGGAAAGGTTTAATATCTCATTCGCTTGGTGATGAAGTGGGCTTTATCCGGGGTCAATGATGTACAATGACATATTGTTTGCAGACAATCAAATCAATTTGTCACAGGAACAAACACGCTCCGACCCCCACATCTTTTCGCATTTTCACCTGAATCTTCCCACAAGACAGGGTTTCTTTCTGTGCACTATTGCTTTCATTGAAACTTTTCACCACGTGTTCTGCTGTGTCTAGTAAAAATATCACCCCCGTTGTTCGTAATTAACATGCACCCTTTTGAATCCTAGATTTGCTTTCATCCTGGTTGTGATGTATAGCGTTCAAACTAATTAGGCGACGACCTTGTGGTTGTCACTGTTTAACTTTCGCAGATCTGTTTATACATATATAATTTTTCTATTCCTTTACTACTTTCAGCCAAGTACGATTCCTATACAGAACACTCATAGAAACAAGTTATCCGAAAAAAGACTGTCATAAAGAGGTCCATCCTGGGGGAATAATCAGCGTTGTACTGGGGAATCTATGCCCGGAATGTAGTGGCAGTAGGTATACTATGCTACTGACAAGGGGTAAAATACAGCTGCTTGACTCGCAAGCTACAATGATTTGATAAATTATTAAAGGTCAGGGGAAATTGTGAGTGACATGAAGAATAGCGGTAATATATGACACCAGCAGAGTACCAGGTATCTTAACTGCCGAGTCAGATATATTTAGCTAAGTGTAATTGTCATGGCAATGTTAATACTGAAAACGAGCAGAATTTGAATAGCAAAACAAAAATTAAAAAAAGGAAAAAGCAGATACATTAAAATACCTGATGAACGGGTTTGAATGGGGGGTATCTAAAACCACCATTTGCGCTTGATAGACCTTAAGTGGATGAAATTTTCAAGTACAGTTGCTCTTGACCGGGTTTGACCGGGAAGACATTCTAAACTACCAATTTCTCTTGAAAGATTTGAATGGGGAGAAATTTTAAACAACTGTTTGCTCTCGACAAGGATTTGAGACAGAAAAATTTGATAAAAGTATCACCTGTGGCTTCGTTATAGTAGACATTGATTCTCTCGAGCTGTAGGTCCGAGTCTCCGTGGTACGTGCCTGTGGGGTCAATGCCGTGCTCGTCAGAAATAACCTCCCAGAACTGCAATGAAAAAGGAATGATTACTGTTTTTACCGTGTGCTTATACTCATAAATAGACGACCAAAAAACGAAAACAAAACAAAACACACACAACCCTCAACCCCCTCACCCCCAAAAAATCAAACAAACAAACAAAAAAAAAAACAAAAAAACAAAAAAAAAAAGAAAGAAAGAAAGACCCCCCACCCAAACCCCGTGTCTCTATGAAATCTAACAACATTTTGCTTTATTTGATTGATGTTGATTCATCTATCGTTGAAAGAAATTCACATGGTCATTGTTTAAAAATTATCATGTATGGGCCATCATTGGTATTTTCGGTTGAATGACCACCGGAAGGTAGGTTTGTTTTTCACAAGTATTTGCATATCATGTTGAAACATATTGGGTAAAATCTATTCGGTAGCATCTTGTCGTTGGTCTGGTTATATACTGCTTGGGGTACCCTCCTCTAACTCCGTAGATTTCGAAATTTCACTTTCCCACCAATGTGTCGTCAACTCGCTTTTGCACATCAACAAACAACTTTTTTTAGCTATCTTAATGACAAATATCAGGTATTTTCATTTAACGGTTACATTGAAAAAGGTTTATAGTTTAATGGAGCGTCACTGAACACAGTTAAGTTCAATTTTACACTCTTGATGGCCCAGAGTGTTTGTAGCGCTCGAGCGCCTCTATTTCGATTGATCATGGAAATATTAACAAGCAAAAGATCAAATGGCATCATTTAAGGCTTCTGATTGCAACGGACGGGTTGCATGCAAAGCTGTTCGCCAAAACAGAACAATTTGAGGAATATTAGTCAAGCGTACAAATAATTCCGTTAAACAGCTTGTACCGCCGTTTGCTGTTGCTCAACAAGAAATAAAAATAACGTGCCGATTTAAGGTTTCTTGCAAGCAGTTTACAAAAGAAAAGCGCCCTCTGCAGAGGACTCGCGCAACTTCTATTTGTCTAGCTGCAGCTTGAAATCCATCAACGGATTTAGTTCATTTCTCCGATCGACAATTCTTTTTAATTTGGCAGCGCCGCAATAATAGTTATTATGGCAGCATACCTTCACTTTTATGTCTTATCTAAACGACTCCAAAGTGACCATAACTATCTTACGCAAAATTTGATGGGAATAATTGAGTTACAGGGATAAAGACCTGCCATGTACCACAGAGAGAAGAGCATTAGGTGTACAGTTATCTCATATGTAGTCAATACAATAACCTTGTGGGTAATGTTTTTTTTTCTTCTTTTAAATTCTACACATGCACATCATAACATAAATTGTTAAATCATAAATATTATTTTATAATTTGACGTTGAATCTTTGGTTTGCTACATGTTTAATCTACAGACTATTTGATCTTGATCTATTTCTGTTGAAAACGTTGGCTGTCATTTTGTGAGCATTTAGAATGATTCTGTTGACACTGAAAAAAAATTCCAATTTTTACTATCATAACATACATCTTCTTTATATGAAAATCTATTAACATTCTGTGTTCGATTTTATAAGTACACAATGTCCCAGGTAAAGTAAATTAAATGATGTGGCTGAAAACCGGCAATGAACTAGAATTGAGCATGAAAATACACTTCAAACGAAAATGAAGGCTTTCTTCCCGAGAAAAAGGGGGTGTGCCTCGTCAGGGCGTGAATCGCTACTAGAATGACAACGGATTAAGAATTTAACTATTTGACAGAATTATTACCTTGTATCTTGATACGTGCATCGTTTTGCTTCAGACACTTCCATGAAACTACATATATATATATATATATATATATATATATATATATATATATATATATATATATATATATATATATATATATATATATATATTTTTTTTTTTTTTTGATAGCGGACAACTTGCACAGTATACAAGAATGTCACATGTTGATTGTATACAACGCGTGAGATTTTGTGGTTACCTAACTTTAAAATAATATCGAAAATATAATTCACATCTTGATGCTGAATTTATAAGTCTGGCAAAGAAAATATATGAATCACAGTTTGTTTAAATTATGTTGCTTTTTCTCTGATCATGCATAGTTGATGTTACAGCCAACTCTCATTTGTTTATGTCAAATTTTGTCCACGTATTTTTAAAAACTGATATTGATATGAAAAGAAGAAGGAAAAGAAGAAGAAAAAGAACGAGGAGGAGGAGGAGGAGGAGGAGGAGGAGGAGGAGGAGGAGGTGGAGGAGGAGGAGGAGGAGAAGCAGCAGCAGCAGCAGCAGGACAAGGAGAAGAATCGGGGAAAGAAGAGAGAAGAGGAGAAGGAGAATTAAAAGCAGTAGTGGTAGTAGTTGTAGTAGAGGAAGAATAAAAAGAAGACGACGATGTAGATGAAAGGACTTCAACCTGTTTGCACGAAATTTACTTGTTTTGAAGTGAACTTTGGTATATGACGACTTTAATAATCTCTCTCTCTCTCTCTCTGTGTCTCTCTGTCTCTCTCTCTCTCTCTCTCTGTCTCTCTGTCTCTCTCTGTCTCTCTCTCTCTCTCTCTCTCTCTCTCTCTCTCTCTCTCTCTCTCTCTCTCTCTCTCTCTATATATATATATTGACTTTTTCATTAAAAATAAAAATCCTGTCAGCTGAGTATTTTCCCCATTGAAAGAAGAATTTCGCCGGTGCCGCTTCAAAATATGTTTAATTCTGTGGGATACAATGTGATGTCCTGGACCCAACTGTTCTCATTGGACCTAATATCAAAACCTATGTTAATAGGCACACTAAATCGATTACTAGAAGACGGAATTACAATCACAACTCAAAAAATGACAACGGTTATCCATTTCCTGTTGAAAGACTGCTTCGGCTAGCAGGAAGGCAACCCAGACCTATTTCTCTAACCTTCGTTCAGAAGTGGATATTAAAAATATAAATGTTAAAAAGGGGCGGAGCCTGTCTAAATTTATTCTTGGATTTAAATTGAAACCAGCAATTTTGACAACCTATCCCTTTACCTGATTGTGAGTACCACACTTATGCCTGATTGGAACCCTTCCAACCAAATGGAAGTGATGTCTACAGAGTTCTTGTTTCACTGCAAATTGGTTCCAAAACTAGTACCGAAGTACTGAGTGCCTTCCTGCTTAGGCAGATCAGCTCAAGGACTTCCAACTGTTTAGCTAACTTGTTCAACATGCCCTTTTCTGCTGGGGCATGCCCTTTGCAACGGAAGAGTCAGACATATGTCCTGTTCACAAGAAAACCAACATGCAGCTCAAAACAAACCACCCCCAATCTCCTTATTTAGCCGCATCCCAAAGGTATTTAAAAAAGATTGGCGTACAATATACTTTACGAGTGCTCTAATAGTAGCTATAAGCCTCTTCATCAGGCGTAATTCCGGTCTTTGTTTCTAATTATACAACAATAAACTGGGTAATAAGCATTATACAAAATGTTTTTAACGTCCTGGAACTAAGCACAGCGACCAGGATGATTTTTGTCGATATATCTTAAAGGTGTATCATATGTAGATTTTTTGTTGCATGATATGGATGACCCTGACCTATGTACACTGTGTAGAGATCACGGAGGGAATTAATTTCAGGAAACGATTTGCTTTTGTTCTGGTCATTAAGTCTGAACTTGTGCAAATGTATAATAATAATAATAATAATAATAATAATAATAATAATAATAATAATAATAATAATAATAATAATAATAATAATAATAATAATAATAATGATAATAATAATGATAATGATAATAATAATGATAATAATAATGATAATAATAATGATAATAATAATAATAATAATAATAATAATAATAATAATAATAATAATAATAATAATAATAATAATAATAATAATAATAATAATAATAATGCTTTATTAAAACCCCTGTAAAACGAGAAAAATAAAACATCCATCGAAATTCAGTACAATATACAATAAAATAATCAAACAGAAGTACATACGAATCGAAGACTGCCAGAGTGGAACAGAACTCAGGGACTATGGGGTCGCCACATGTATCACTATAATATTAGCCCCACTATCTGTGTCGTCACTGTGTTCGTCATCTTATTATTTGTCTAATGCGTCTAGTTCCGTCCAGTTTATGTGTTGTCCTTTCTCGCAAGAGGGATTCGAATAGGGTTTTGCTCTTTTTATCAATTGCTGAGGTTATTATATTGTATGATAATTTCGATGTATTTGATCAATAAAATATGTTTAAATCATCACTATAATATTAGAGGAACATTATGCAGACAGAAGTCTATGACGTGTGGAGTCATGGTGGCGCCGCCTGTGGTATTAAGTGGAAGCATCATAGGTTTTAAAAGTACATTGAATTAAATATTTTGATTATAAATTGCGACGGAACATCGAAATTACATGAAATAACCATTAGGGCCATGATCAAATTATGCAATATGTTGTGTGACCTTGATCTGTTTTCCAAGGTCATTAGGCACTAAAGAAAATGACACTAAATTCATTATGTTAGTAAAGAATAAGCGGAACGATACTGAATGTATCACAAATGTTAGTTCATGTGAAGTTTCATGTTGCTTGATAATGAATGACCTTGACTAATTTGTCATGACCATGGAGGGAATGCGCTTCAGGATATGAACTCTTGGTGATGGTCATCAGATTCTGTGTCAGCAAGGCATCAGGCCCAGGGGCCTCTTGTTTGATTTATATATTGAAAGACTTTTTAGACGACATCCATGTGTAATCAGGCTTTTTACCTACGATGTAAGTGTTCTTGAAATTATCAACGTCCATGTAGTTTCTAGAGTATAAGTGCTGATGGTCGATTATCCATTTAAGCGCATTACAGTAAGTAATTAATTGTAATAACTGAACATCTTTATAAAAGATGGTTTGTTCAGCCAAAGACTGGTCTCACGGGGTCCAGTATGAAAATCTGATCCCGATTTCCCGCAACTTTATGCAGGAAGAAAATGGAGCTCTGCAGCTGTTCGGGAACCTTGTCACATGCGACCATTAACCAAGCCGACACGAAATTTAGACCCGTAGAGGAATCGGACTCCACGCTACGGAAAAGAGCATTCCTGTGTGAAAAACAAAAACAAAAACAAAAACGAAACAAAAAAAAAAAAAAAAGAAAAACGAAAGAAACAAACAAACAAACAAAAAACAAACAAACAGACAAAAAAAATAGTCTCCTGCAAGCAGAACAAGGGACCCTATCCTGTATGATGTTGTCGACTCTGCCACAATGAGGCCACAAGTAACATCTATTCAGACATCACTCTTGCTCATGCATATTAATCGCACCGTACCAAAGGCAAATAAATGCCTGTCTAATGTTTTAGCCGAAAAAAAAAACAAACAAACAAACAAACAAACAAATAAACAGACAAATTCATAGGATTCCCTCCCCCCACTCACTGAATATGGCTGTGTACTTTTTGATAATTGCACCCCAGAACTATCTGAAGTAATAAGGATGAAGAAGCAGCGTACAGCGAACTTGGTATGAACATGGACATATCATCGATATGTGCATGGTATGAAGCAGCTAGAGTGTATTGCGGCACCACGCAATTTACTTCAGTAGACAGGGTACCTGTTGCAGTCTAATGGGGGTCGCTTCACTTTAGTCAAAAGTTTTCAAACTGGTGGACTTTCATGCAATAATAAACGAGATCAACCCTTCTTGCCCTTTATGAATTCCTTTCAAATTATATTTCAGGCCCGCCGTCTCCGTAATGTGCAGCGGAATGCAAGACTGATCGTTGCTTCAAATCGTGTCCATATTCTACCGTTTGACTATGAAATGACTGACCGCATAAAGTCAAAACATCTCTCACTTGGTTCAATTTTATCTTTATCCGTATCAGAAGCTAATGCATTTGCAGGATTCAGATTCATTTCATTTGAAATAGAAGTGAATACATTTTATACATTTTGATAATTGCGCAAAAAACATATATGACAAAAACAGGATAGATAATAGTGAGACTAGAATTTACATACAAATATTGTAGTCAGGATAACCCTGCTAAGGATGAAAAACAACCGCTCCCGCAAGGGCCACCTAGGAAAAGTTGACTTGTATGTTACACCTAGTTGCAACAAAGGTTCGGTCCATAACAGAGAGAATGAAAGACAAAGAACTTCGGCATTAATATACAAGATTTCAGGTACGATTATAAAGTATTATTACAGACAAAGCGATCAACAGTGGAGCAAGTTTCGGATTGCAAACAGTTCCTCCGTCAGATAGTTTCATAAGCCTCAACTGCGGGGGAATGAATTCCCAGTGGAAAATGAATAACTGTCTATTGCGGATGCTTTGACAGGAATTAGTGGTGTCCACTGTACATGTTATATATATATATATATATATATATATATATATATATATATATATGTATATACGTCTATGAATATATGTTTGACTGTGTATGTATGTATGTATGCATGTATGTATGTATATATACACATGTACATATATATATGTATGTATGAATGCATGTACATGTACGTATGTATGTATCCCTATTAGGATAAGCAAAAACTAGATTGGAAGTTGAATGTATTAATATTCTCCTCACTTAAGTCCGAATTACTTACTATCTATCTATCTATCTATCTATCTATCTATCTATCTATCTATCTATCTATCTATCTATCTATCTATCTATCTATCTATCTATCTATCTATCTATCTATCTATCTGTCCGTCCGCCGGTATGTCTGTCTATCTATATGGCTGGTTCGTGTGCCATATATCACATAAAAGCTCAACTACAATATATCTGACTTAACAGCCTATCGATAAACTGAATATAAAGGTTCTGAAAAAGCCGAGAAAGCATAAATTGCTGGAGCATTATCCCAATATCACAGAATGTGGAATGTACTCTTGGATATAACCAATTCATTGGTAATCACACGAAGAAAAGTTTTCTTTGCGCAGTTACATGGTCATCGTAATGTGTGGTCTTGTACCAACAAGAGGAATTAAATTTTAAAAAGGAACCAATGGTATGGAAAATCTGGTTTACTTGGATATAATCTCGCTTTTGATGGATAATTATTATTTGTGTTCAATCAATGGAAAAGTTAATGATGCATCTTTCGAACACAATCCTTAGCAAAACTCTAGATAATTCAACTAATCCCCCCGTGCACCCATTAACGCATTAAGTTGAATAGAATTGCGTACATATGGCAGAGTAAGCCGTTAACGAGAAACATTCCGCTAATCCATGTTAAAGCCAAAATAAAAATATCACCATTTCAGTTGTGCACTCTCCTTAAAGTCCATGTTGTGTACATTACAGTGATATTATCAAAATGTTTGCACACAAAACAACGAGTGTGAGAAAACATTGTCCATAAATATTACATTGCCTGTACAGTGTTTCGGAATGTGTTATCTCAGTGGCTTATCGCCCCATGACTTTTGGGGTTGACGGGCAACATGTAAGTGTCAGCTTTTTCTCATGCCAAAGTGAAAATATTAATACTTTTATTTCAAAATAGTGCAACTACGAACAGACGAAAAGTTAATGCCCATCTGCTCCAAGAATAGGCTACGCGCTAAGCAGTCCAGTAATGTAGCAAAATAAAACATATGGCTGAGCATGTACTTAGTCTAAGAATCATGACAATAGTAAGCCACGAAATAAACGATTTCATTATGATATTTCCGTCTCTTTTACTTTAAGAGAAGACCTAAAAAATATTTTTCTATTTCCTCAGCGATAATTCTTAACAATAAAAAAATGACTTCAGTTATGAGCTGGCATATTCCATTTAGTAACACAGATTCTGTGAATTTGCCCAACTGTGCTTTTTTTTTCTCATATTATCTTTGACCTACTCTGACAGTACTAGTCAGCTTGCTTCTTTCGTATAAAGTGACGGACGATTTGTGACCATCATGTATTTTTCGCAATATTTTTACCTTAAACTTCTGACGCTATCTGTTGAGCCTGAGCAAAAGTACTATTTTTTGGCAACAAAGAACAGTTGTGCGGTATTTTTTTTTCTTATCTTATATTTGATATAAACTGATGTTCTGTTGTTCCTGTGGTAAGTGACAAACGATTCAAAGCCATGATATATGTTCGGCAGTATTTTGTCTTAAATTTCTAATGCTGTCATATTTTAAACGTTTCTGTGCAGGTTTATCGCCTTATCTTGTGAAAAGACATAGGTAGCATTTTATCCCATCTCGTTGCTTCAGTAAAATGTTGTCAATTTAAAGGATGACCATAGGCTATAAAACTGTTTTGTCCTTCAGTTAAGCTAAGAGTAAATACCGCCACTACAGATAATGCTGTAAGTAGATTATGCTTATAAGAAGGATCATTGGTTTCGGGATTTCAGGAAAAACAAGTCATTCAAGTCCCATATTGATTCAAGCACTGGATAAAATTCTACCTTGTTCACAAACGTATTTTCAGGTGCTTTATGCATGACTGACAATCAGAAAAAAGACTCTTTGCAGAGGTTTGCCAGAATTGAAGTATACATTGAGGACCTGTTCAAAATATACTCAGTTGTCTGTTGGTTACTGTGTCACGCGATGGATTACTTGTAAATCGGTCTGGCATACGTTACCAAATGCCTATATTTATGTTTTCTTTCTCCTATCCGAATTACAAAATCATTTAGAAGAAGAAGAATCAATGTGCTCGGGGTTTATTTTCAAATGGTACTTCCACCAAATATTTTCCTAGTAAAATGCTGACCCACATTGGAAAATACATACATATATATATAAGGAACAACTTTGAGGAAAAAGACAAAAAAAGACAACAAAATTGAATTAGGATGGTTATCATATATCGGCGATCTGTTGGGGGTTCTCCAAAAAAAAAAAAAAAGATGAGTCTGGAAACAAAAATGCATCTAAGGATTAAACGAAAGGAATAATGGCAATTGGTAAAAAAGAAAAAAAAATGGTGATAATATACTTTAAAGAAATATTAAATCATCCTTACCTTGGCTCCAATTTGGTTGCCACACTGACCTGCTTGCATATGCACAATCTCACGCATATTGCTGGTAAATTGTCCCGGGGGAGATGGTTAAAGTAATGTTAAGTAGTTTTACAGGAAGAAAGATTTGAGGTAATGACCGTACTTGTTGGGTTGAAAAGATTATAAATGGCAGTTCGCCAACTACGGACATATCACTGAGCACAAGAAAGTAGTCCTACCCTGCTGTTTTAATTCAGCGTCTCTGGAAGCACACAAACCTGATTGCTTTGCTGTTGTCATGTCCGCGATTAAAATGAATAAAGCTCTAAATTCCTTTTTTGCAATGAAAATAAACCGGACATAATTTGATAACTTTAAAGAAAAACTGGGGGCGGAGTAATTCTGGAACGAATTTTGGCTGTAGCAACAAAATACATATGGTGATTCAGTGGTTGTGTGTATACTTGTTCGATGTAACAACAGGTTTGGGTTGCTGTGTAGCGCTTGTCCCATGCATATATAAAATTTGTTGCTTTATAAGATCGAAATTTAACCAGCGAGATAAACAATAATTACATAAAGAAATTTGCCATGATATACCACGGACTCAAAGCACTGTATCTTGGCAAAGGTCAAGAGGCCTTTACGTGAACTGTCCAGTATGTACGTCCTAAAATATTTAATTTATACATGTTTGTATCTGGCACACATAGTAGCCAAGATATTTTGCAATATGCATGTTCTAGTAGGCTTGCCTTTCTTAAGTCAACGCACCTACTTTATAAAACGCACTTTGTTATTTACAGCCAAATTCCTCTGTGATTTGATACACGATTCGACCCTTGCTCTGATAAATGTATAGTAATGAACTAAAATTGTCCTGTCGATAATTTTCGGTTCTTTGTTATTTGCTGTATATAACAGACTATTGTAGCATATAAATGCTATAAAGTAGCAAAGATTGTGACGCTGCATTAGTGATTATAATAGGTTTCTTGCAAGTTGACTCTTTCATTTTTTTTCAATCGATACTTTGCCACTTGAGAAATATATGTGCGTCAACAAGCCTTGCTTATATATGTACCAGCGCAAAAATAACGGGACAAGTTTTTGAGACGGTACTGCTTATTATTATCTGTCTATAATAAGAAAATGAAATTTTGACCTTTATGAGATAAAAAAAAATAGATATGCACGAAAGCAGGAAAAATACAACGTACAACATTTTTTGCGAAGAATATAAAGTGGTGTTATTGCATTCCGAAAATCAATACATTAGTACTACTTTTGTATGTAAGCCCCCAACATGTTCAGCATAGTTCATTGTTCATGTGACACGTGTACATTAATGTAATTACTACGTATTTATGTAGTAAAACACAATAATTACGGCAAATAGACAAGAATAATCGTGTCATCATGTCCAGGTTAAAGATAGGAAAAGGAAGGTTTGTAGAAGTGGACAGGTAGCTTGCTTAAAGAAATATTCACATATACTTCACAGGATGATAAATGGTTCAAAATTATATATTGGTGCTCTCTGCCCGGAGGACAGTGACTACCGGATTCACGCATTCTGCTGGTTTCCCAGATACAAATTGCAGGTGCGCTTAACGGAGCGAAGTCCATGGAGACATTTTAGGATCGATATGTCAGAGGTCGACTTTGAAAAAATGGTCGCCACTTGTTGAATTAAATCCTATCTATATATAGGAGTTATGTGGAACAAAGCTCTCCTTGTAAAAAAAATAGACCTGAGTTCCCCCTGGAGATGAAATCCAAGAAACTGGAGTATCTTAAATCTCGCATAAATACTGCACAAAGATTGTCATTTGAAGCCTTTTGATATTTGAAAGTTTATAAACTTGTACAAACAATATGCAAAAACTATGTCCACCGCAATCTTTAGGGTAGAAACTCTTGTACGGTACAGCTGTTAGCACTGAATTCGGGCATTTTAATCAAAACCATGAACAATAAATTTGCCTGCCTATTTAATTATTGTGAGGAGTACTTGTACAATATCACTGCTTTTAATCGAGATGTTATATCTCACACGTCAGACTTTTGACTGTTTGTCTTTATTGTCAACCTAAATCATTGGGTGAAGCAACTTATTTTTTTCCAACATAAATATATTTCTTGTATGTAAGTCAGACGTATGTGCCATACAGATGAATATGGATGGATGGTCAAACCGGGGTACAGAAAATACCTCGAGTGACGAAGAATCCAGTTACGAGCCATTGAAAAGGTATTACAACTAAATTCCAGGCTATGTAATCAGGTGAAAAAGATTAAGGATGAAGCGTAATTGAAAACTTTACTGCACTATGATTTCTTCATAGTTACGTAAATTGCGTTGTTGATTGGACCCCAGCCATGTATAAGAGTAAATATGGGCAAACAATCGAAAAATTGACTCTGGTGAGGTTTCTTCCTAATTACATGAAGTGTGTTGGTGATTGGACCCTTCGATACAAAGGGACAAAAGGAGTTAAAGCTACAGATTCTATACGCTTACTACAGAACGGTTTATGAAGGATAGTTACAAAGGCCTTTATTACACCAGAGCTAGAAAGCAAAGCTGTGAAATGATATAGGACAAATGGAAAGAACAGCCAAAATTAAAAAAAAAAATAATTGACTGTCGAAACTGATCAACATCGACACGTACATTTGCGTGTCGGTTTTTAACTCTCTTTTTTTTAAATAGAAGGTAGACGTATCTTCAACAAGTTTACTTATAAAGATTAAGTGCTGTAAACATTGTTAATAAATAAAGATGTTTTCAAGACACTAAATTTTAAAAGAAATATAAAAGGTAGATTTGTCCTGTCATGGATGTGAAATAGAGATATTTTGTTTTGTCTTTCTTGCTGCTTATATAATTTCAGTCTTTGGTATCAACTATAATAGTTCCAATTCATGATCAGTGCATTATGTTCAGTGCTCTTGTGATCGACGCCTACAATTGGCTTAGAGTTACATTGGTCCGTAGAAAACAAAATCAGCTTTCTCTCTATAAAAATGTTTATATGGATTCTGGGCTCATTCCGTCTTCTAGCACTATTACAGTTATATGCCGCAATTAGCGCATAATATTGTTGGTAAACATGAGACTAATAACGCGTGTATTGGTGATTGCTATTTTGTTTTCAGAAGCAAATATTATATAAAGGTACTGTGTTATATATATATATATATATATATATATATATATATATATATATATATATATATATATATATATATATATATATATATATATATATATATATATATATTGTAATGAATATTAAGTTGGACGAAACAAAGGGCAGCAAGAATTGTTCATGGCAATTTACCAAGCGAACATGTGCGCAAGTTACAATGTATTGCTTCTCAGATCTATCCGAGAGTAGTCGGTGGCGCCATTTGTTTCTTCGTATTGAAGAAAAACTGCAAAAGGAAAAACAAAGGCATTTTGCTTGTATAAACAGGCAAGGGTATCAGTATTGCTCTTCTAAATATAACGTTCCAACATTTCCCATATTGTATAACATTTGGGATAAACATTCTCGGATATTTCCCTTCATGTTTAGCTTCATGCTACACGTCAATGTGATCATCAAAAATTTGTGTAGCTTTGTCTCTGTAGAGCATTTACTCAGTATTTTCCGAATCCATAGATTATTAAGACAAATATCTGTTAGTGTGACCATGGGAATGTGGACAGAGGTTAAATCCCTCGTCATCGTATAAAGATGTGGACACCGAAAAATTTCTTGCAAGAAAAAGAACATTTCACACATAACCTAAGTTGAAAATACGAATATAGAAATTGAAAACAGAATAATGCTTGATACAAAAATTAAGAGTTGGGACACTGGGATATCTTTTTGCATATTTGAATACAAGGTTGGCCACTAAAAAGAAATCAGGAAAATGCAACATTTGAGTGGTTATGACATTTATAAACGGCACATAAACATGCTGGCAATGATTTCTACATAAATGTATGAAATTTATTGGTATTAGTGGGAGGTGACTATTACGTACAAGAGGAAATCTAGAACAACGAATTATTACAAAATGTAAAACAGCAACTTCAAAATATACTTTCATTCAAAATCATAGTCTGATATAAATGTTCAACTCTAATATACACGGTTATGCAAGAAAAACACTTTTGCAATGTTATTTCTCACAAGGCCTGAAACATACAGATAAAACTTTCCAGACACAGCGCTTGTTTTTCAAAGTGATAGTAAAGGATGACATGACATTCATTTTCATGTAAAACATTAACTTTTATTTGAAATTCTATATACTTGTTTACCGGAAAAGGCTAATTTACCTTGCCATAAAAAAAGAGAAAAAAAAAATAAAAAAAGACAAAAAAAACCCAAACAAAAATCCCCAAACAAAAACAAAAACAAAAACAAAACAAAACAAAACAAAACAAAACAAAAACAAAAACAAAAAACACCCCCCAAAACAAACAAACAAAAAGCAAAAAGAACAGAAAAAAACAAAACAAAAGGATCCTGATCATGCCGTGGAAACTATTTGTTTGAATCCACAGAGTATTGCAGAAAATATGTATACAAATATTATTGATTTGCAGGCCAAAATACTCTGTACCTTTATATTCAAATAAATATTTGACACGAGAGAATTTACGCACGTCAAATGTAAGGGTGTATTTCTTTACAAAAACCCTTAAAAGCATGTATATGTGCAAAATTTGGACAGAATGGGAACGTTTAATTACGGACATATAATGCGCATACCTTGTAAGTCGTATTATAAATGTGGGTCTGCGTGCTTTGCTTCGTGTTCTGTCTCTCGGCTCGAAGAGAGGCTTCTGCGAAGAGAGAATTACATAAATCTTGCCACGTATCAGATTCAAAGGCTTTTTTTGCCAATTTCGACCCATGTCAATGTGTGTTCAATCGACATAGACATACTAGATTTCTAGCCTTTGTTAAATGACCTTTCTTTTAGGTATCAACATGTCTGCAGTTGCAACCCCCTAAGGATAAACGCACCATGAAAGATTGTTGACTCATTCAAAATGTGGCATTGAAAGAGTTAACTGACATATGCAAAATTTAATATCATAGAGCTGTTGCTAATGTACTAGTTGATATCGGATTTAATTGCTAGAAGGCTTGACTTTCGGGATTGAAGGTACTACCGATAGATACTGAGTGCAAATAGACAGAAGACTTTCAAATACTGAATCAGAATCGGTTGATGATGTGTGGGATAATGGGTGGCTCTTTATAGTCATATTACACGTTCTTGGAGATCAAGTGTCATTGATATTCATATCTAAACGCAAACAAGAGTAAGCTTCCAATCTCTCAATGTTGTATCTTGTCTTACATAATAAAAAGCCTGGCAGTCTGTCTACCAAGCTCTTCGTGAATAGAGTTCAGCATGTGCTTTGTAGTCTCGTAACCAGGGGGCATTGAATTTCACTGTAAATGGAGTTGACGGCCTACGCATTCGAGTAGAACGATGTTGGTTAGTGACAAAAACATTCAAGTGTGCAGAAACAGGGATCCGGTTGCAAGCATGAAAATTACAAGGCATCATTATGAAATTTATGAGCAAAAAGCACAATTATATCTTGTGGATCGTTGTTTAACAAGGAAAGGGGTATATTTTGTTCTGAAATACAGCTTTCGACACACATTCCTTCCAATTAGGGATTTATCCAACATTAGAAGTACCTATTTTGTACAGATGTATACATGAATAACGAAAGCTGTAAATATTTGATGCTCAATGGTCTTTCATTCGAGGACATATAAATTAATAATTTTCATGCCGACAAATTCGAAAAAATGCTCCGTTAACTCATTTCAAACATTTAAACACTCACATGCGGTAAGATGCGATATTTTAATCACAGACTTTATATTATGCTACAGTAACACAGTGGGATAGATAAATAAATAAATAAATAAATAAATAAATAAATAAATAAATAAATAAATAAATAAATAAATAAATAAATAAATAAATAAATAACTAAATAAATAAATAAATAAACACATTTTTAAGAGTTGTGGAATTGAATTAAAATATTTTATTTCAATGATAATATTGTTAGAAAATGCAATTATAGTCTTATATCGTACCGACAATTAAATTTGAACATACTTTTGAATGAATTTGTTGTTTGGTATTGATATTGTAGTTTCACATCAAAATTGCAAGTAAGATTTACAGCCAACTCGTTCAAATAAGTAAAGAACTATCCATGTTTGAGAATAACCTTTGACATATTCGACGTTTCTTGGGGATACATTTGAATCTGCTCATGAGTTTCATCAATTTAAAATTTATTACGTGACATGAATAAACCTCGTTTGAAATTGATATAGCTTTCCTTATTGTTAAATGATCATCACCAGCAGGAGAGCGTTCTATTTACTGGACTGTTGTAGTTGCTATAATTAAGACACTTCAGCATAAGATTTGAAACAAAAGCTGAATAAATTACGTTCAGTTCATAAAAATATATTTATTCCGTATTTGCCTGGTGTCATCATTAACAGTTTTTTCGTCCGTCACACTGAATACTTAGTTTGTCCTACGATTTCGATGGTTCAACTTTCTAAACGAGACTCTCCTATGTACGATCCACATGCACCCCACGAAGCAATTCTTCTGGTCATATATGATCTTTTCAATGCTTCTTTTATGTTTCAGTGACATCTCAGCATGGGGTCCGGCCTTTCGTAGAGCTATCAGACGCACATAAGCAAAATGGTCTCAATTTATACCCCTCTTGTCGTCACCGGTATTTGTGTAATTGTGTTTGTTAATATTTTGACACCAAATTTAAATAGCCAATAATAGAAGCAGCATTAAACCTTTTAAAACTTGCCTGATTCCCAATGTCTGAGAACAAATCGGAAATGTATTTCAGGTTTTGAATTCTCTTTGTTGAAACTATAGCTTTTATTGAAAGGAATTAACCTTTTTAAGTCGATACAAAACCCCACATGATTGTTATTGTTTACGGCACCAGCCTTATGTTCACTGCTGGTATGGGTGCCACCCGTGAATACGAAAAAAAAAACATGGCCATCTCCCTACAGACAAATATTTTGTATCCATATTAATGTGGCAAAACACTTAACCGACAAGATGCAATTAGGAATTGGAGAGCAGCAGCCTTGCTCCGATTTAACTTAGGAACAAATAATAATAATAATAATAATAATAATAATAATAATAATAATAATAATAATAATAATAATAATAATAATGATAATGATGATGATGTTGATGATGATGATGATGATGATGATGATGATGATGATGATGATGATGATAAAATAATTATGACAATCATTAATAAATGTATAATGTACTTGTCCTTACCCTTTCTAGAATTTTGTCCCAATGAGTGGTTTATCTCTAGTTTTGGTGCAGAGGACACAAATCACGAATTATTAATTATAGATACTTAATTTTCAACGTATACATATTATCTGTGTCAATAAGGATGACGAATTACTTGTACATATATATTAGACGCATCATGGAATTTACCGCGTTCCATCGGTTCCCCCGCTGTAAAGGGGAAGTTTTCCTGATAATAATAATAATAATAATAATAATAATAATAATAATAATAATAATAATAATAATAATAATAATGATGATGATGATGATGATAATGATGACGATGATGATGATGATAATAATAATAATAATAATAATAATAATAATAATAATAATAATAATAATAATAATAATAATGCGTTCTACATTTATTTACACTTACCAGTGATACCCGCCCCCCCCCCCAAGTTGCAGCTGGAAGTGTGAGATTTTATTTACAGGAGAACGAAAAATTAATGTGATGTGTAATACTGAAGTCGAAGTTAATGCCGGACTGGTACAAATTGTGTCGTATTATACGATAATGGCGCCAAGTGAAAACAGGCCACAAAGTGGGTAAGAGAGGGGAAAAAAAGGAATATGACTATTTCAAATGAAAATTTGTACTGACCCGTGAACCAGTCATTGTTACATTTTCGAATACCCTGGTTGGCCTCAAAGACTTTTAGTTGCCTGCCTTTAGAGATATGGTTACCTACTATAGTACCGCAAAGTTTAAAGCATGGGCTTTTAGGCCCATGTAGTTATTGAGAGCTCATTTTCACAAAGAGGAGATATAGTGTTTTCGCGTAACAGCGATGTACCTTGGTCTTTTGATCAACGTCCACTTTGGCTTGCACGATGGCGCCAATTTTATCTATGGTTAATTCAATAAATCAGTACTACGAATGAAAGTCATGTCCTGGTACAAAATTACCAATAACTAGGGTGTTAATGTGACAAAGTGTATTATTGGATTTAAAGGGACACTTAAGGCGGAAATACTGTCTCTTAATTTACACGCTGTAAAACAAAAAGCACAATTCAACGATGCTCGACAAGTGTAAGCGACATCAAGAACCAGTTGGAAGTAAGGATATCATATCTGAGGCAATCATGACACTGGGATGATAAAAATTGTTTTACTCGATTAGAAAAAAAAAATTCGAAACTTTCGGCATGTTCCGATACATTTAGTGAAATTTTACGGTAACAAACGTATTAGATGTGCACACATGTGCTGAAACGAACGACTGTTTAAAAAATGCGTCTCTCATAGCTTCTTCCCACACAGCCATTCTTCTGAGAGATATTTAAATACATTTATGCTTATATCTTCGCTCAGATCCCAAAGAAAGAACTGGAAAATTACAAACTTGTAAAAAATGTACGATGATTGCACAACGTGTTACTATACCTTTCCAGTTATTTTGCTGATGACACAAAACTGTGCAAAAACTACTTTGAAATTGTATTTTAATGTCGATTGATTACGAACTGTCTAAACAAGTGAACTCATATATATTAAGATGAATGATTGGTATGCAGAAATAGTCAAAATTCATATACGTGAAAGCAAGTGCATGTACAGTTTTTCACAAACTCAGTCCATTTCCTAGTACAAACCCGGATAAACACCACATCTCATGTTTTCATCACTCCACGCGGCTAAAAGTGAAAAAAAAAAAGGTGTGTAAGATGCATTGGTTAATATGCTGTTTTTTAAACTAGCACTCAGCCCAGAACTATTGTGTGGTAGATTGTTGCAAAACAATAAAACCTAAAAGCCAATTTGTACATCCAAATTCTGTGCACAGCAATTCAATATTACTGCATATATTGCTTGGCTTTGGTTATTATGGAAATACACAGTGTTCATACTATCACTCAACCCCATGTAATCATTGTTACTAGACAGTGTTCTTGAAATTGGTTTTACCTGAAAGACCATAGCATAGGGGCATTCCTTGGAAACATAAAAGGTATTTATTGCACTATGGTTCCCATTTCCACTATCAATTGGACCATTAATTACATTTCTATAGCATGTATAGGCTAATGCAACCGTTTGCTGTTTTGGTGTTACGGATGGATAGTCAGCTTTAAGCACAAAACCAGATTTTTTTCCTGCCGAAACTGCAAGAGACTCTCTTTCATTACATAGGATTTTTGATCAACGCTTTTGGACAATGTACTAATTCAGGAATGAAACGTAAATCTATGTCTGTCCAACAATGGTAATTTTTGGATTAAAATCGGTTTTGTATTTACCTTTGAAAAACAAAATGCAATTTGTGTTTATTTTACAGTGTTTACCGAAAAGATAAAAGACTTCCACAATCCTGCTGTACTCTCTGATGGCTTTTCTTTCTGTTTGGTATTTGTTGCTGATCCCGCAAGAACTCTCCACCGCAAAGAATCAAGTCATCTCTGCCCGGGGCCTGTCTGGCTCGTACCACGTTGTATAAAATGACACAGATGGTTTTATTTGTGATCGAAAGGCACCACAATTACGTTCATACTGATAATCAAATTGGGTTGACACAACATTAAATAACTCCACCACACATATCATATTAATCCGGCCGTATGTCCGGCTCACTTTGAATTGAATCACTTTTCATTCTGACTTTAGCAAATTTTTGATGAAATTAATTTTTTCCCTTACAATTTAATGCCAGTGTGTTTGTTTCTATTTATTTTTTAGATACACCATACCACATGGTTGCCAAGAACGTTCACATAGACATGAAAAGCAAAACCAACTTTAGATACAACAAATGAACACGCATTGATTGTTCAATATTTTGTTTTAACCACTTACAGAAAATATATGAATGGTTTAAGGTTGGGAGGTGCTAACAGTTATCACCTGAAAACTATTTCCACAAAGACGCATATCCATTCTTAGAATAAAATTCAACTACCAATTCACATCAAAATGCATCTATCATCCCTAATTTGTTTCATCAGTGACGGTGAAGCCAGTTCTAAGAAAAGTGTGTGTGTGTGTGTGTGTGTGTTGTAAGTGTAGTTTGTACCTTTTATTATCCATGCATAGTCTAGGAAAAAAACCCAACCCAATGGGTTATTGACAAAAGACCACTCATTGCCATAAAGTACTTGCAACATGGGACCAAAGGGAGACGTTTTTCTTGGCCCTAGAAGCAGGGCCAACTCCCTGCCTTTTTAATATGAATTTTAGAACACAATTTCATAAACATCTTTTGCATGCATTTTGACATCTTTTATACACGCATCGTTTACATGCAAAAAGACACACCGGACGATAGGTAAATTTCCAGGTGTCTACAAATGTGCTAAATCTTAGGCTTGTTTTATAAATGTATGAGTTGTTAAATTTAGTAGCCATCACCTTGTAAGACACTCGGCAATTTTCTTGCAGGCCTGTTTCAATTTCAAAACGTGAGACTTATTGTTCTTGTGACAAAGCCTTTAGAAATTCTTGCGGCGACGTTTCATAAAGT
The DNA here is from genome assembly GCA_964020975.1 of Hermodice carunculata. Lineage (NCBI taxonomy): Eukaryota > Metazoa > Annelida > Polychaeta > Eunicida > Amphinomidae > Hermodice > Hermodice carunculata. Next base: position 84,114,589 of record OZ026619.1, on the reverse strand, counting down.
CATGCCGCATACAAATTGATTGACTTGCTTACCCATGAAACTCGATGCGTTTATATCGTTTCTATATGATATAGACCACGTTTAATGGACATTTGCGCACCTTTTTGGCCGCATTTACGCTACAAGCAGTATAAATATTTGAATTGGAAGTTGACAACATGAATGATGACGGTTTTTATACCGTAGATTTGTCATTTGGAATACGTTATGCGTGTTTTTCCTTCTTGTAGAAACATTAAATAAAATGAAGTTTCTGGCTGGAGCTTTATGAAAATCTTTGTGTGAAATTCATACATTTTGTTGCCTTTGAAATGGATTCTAATGATTTAATTACAGTTCACGTGCAGAATCGGTTTTATTTCTCCTCCGTCAAACGATTATATCAGTTCGCTGTTCAATTCATCTCAAAACTCCAAGAGCTGTGCATTAAAAATGCCGACAAGGGGGCTTAAAATACATTTGAATGTTCTGTGAAACACAAGACCATAATGTTTTGAAAGTGCTACCACATTGCTGCAAAATTAATAGCACGAGTCATTTTGTATGGTCTACTTGTTTATTAACCACCTGTCAAACATTTTTATTAACTTGATGTTATTCGTAGGCAGGGTATTGTAATTGTAGACGGGGTATCGATCAGCATAACGAATGGATTGATATCACACTTCGACGGTGTTTGCCTTTTTCATGACGAATGGAACCACACTTTTCACACAAAAAGACTAAGTTTCACATGTTTCATCAATGTTTTCGTCGAGGAAAGAGTGAATGCATTTCTGTTGTTAATGCAAACTTTCAGAGCTTTCGAGGGTAGGACACAAACATGTTAGTTCAAAGTCTGGTCAATGTCAATTGAGCGACACTATATGTCAAAATAATAATAAAATTTATAGCATGTAGTTGGCAGGTAAGTTCTATGAATGGAAAGCGAAGATAAGCATAATAATCATTATTCTTGATAGATCATTATACATTTGATTATCTCAGACATTTCTCTTATCTTTTTGTCAAAACCTCTCAGTTTACCTTGTTTGACCTAAAATATTCAGTACTAACACTGGTGTCAAATCAGCAGAAAACCTGTGTTTCAAACAATAGAAATACACGGGTTAAATGTTAAACCACTGACGACAAAATGTAAAATAAAACACCGTATGGTTCATAGGCTATTTTATTTTGACCATCTCAGAAAGGTGAGTCAATGATTGGCGAAGGTCTCGGTTAAACGTATAAAATTCATTTTTCTGATGTATCATAATAATTAAAGTAACAAATGCATATCAAAGTCAAGGTAAGTAGAACCACAAAGTATATCAGGCAACACCACGCAGTGAACGGCACGTGTACTTTGGCTATTATACAAGGCCTGTTTGGAGGACCCCCTCTGGAGGGTATCGTGTCATCTCTGCATGGGGTCTGTCTTTTCCACGTCAATCTGTATGCGGAAATCGAACGGTCCTTACTTATAAAACCATTGTATTACAATTGCCTTATAATGCTAGCGTTTTGCGGTTTGACACATTGTTAAATTAACTCACAATACAATACAAATTTAAACACCGATATATTTGGTGATTATAGAACAAGAAGTTAAATTGTCATTTTATTCGATACAGTGAAGTACTACAGGTGTTCCAGAACTCATGGTATGTTCTATCATACCGATATTGGTTCACAATATGTATCACCACAGGATCTATGGATTATGTTTTCCTAAAAGTTTGTCCACAATGGACAAAATTTATTTTTTAATAAGATACAATGATGTTTTCTATTATGGGTCACTGTACATACACAAATTCACATTTTGTTTAGTTTGAACTGTATAGAATTGTAAATTGTAGAAAGCTGCGCAGACTTTTATATTCCATAGGGTACCATACCTCAATGACTTATTGAGCAGGAAGCTAAAGAAACACATTGAAGATACCGTCTAATACAAAAATATGTATAACACTTTTCACAGGGATGCAAATATACCAGGGTCATCACAAGAAAGTTCCCATGTTTACAGTTAAGTTTCACAGAGTCACACAATAGCGTCCAATTGTAGGCCAACCTGTTGCATATATATCTTTATGTCATCTGCATGGCCCCAAAATGAACAAAGAAAATAAAAAACGAAACAAAAAAAAAAACAAAAAACAAAAAAAAAAAAAAAAAGCAAAAAAAAAAACAAAAAGAACAAAAAAACAAAAAACCAAAAAAAAAAAAAAAAAAAAAAATCATTTTTACAAATGTCTCTTATTTCATTTATCGGCATTTGGGCACAATCGTGACTATACTGAGTTTGTGTTTATATATTTGTACCTTCTGTTTGTCTGTCATTCATAATCAATTGATTCATGTGCCAAGGCAACTGAAATAAAAATCGGAGTAAACAAAGGAAATCCCGGTAATTTTTTCAGGATTATGATACCGCGCGATAGCGTGGCCTCGCGGATACTTGATGTCAGCGCTCTCTGGGATAGGGGTTATGTGTTCTTATGCTTCTCATGATTTACACGAGAAGTGCCAACCCAATTCGCATACTGCAGTTGTGTTAATGTTACCATCGATTACTCCCGAAAATTATCATCAAGCATGCATATGCAGTTTCAATTTAAATGCTGTTGGTCAAAAGGGAACTTCACTGGGTTCACAGCAAGTCTGGGCTTAAAGACATTGGTCCAGGAAGTGGCAGAAATTACGAGAAAAAAGACTCCGTGTCACATTTTGCTAGAGGCACGTTTGAATATTTAAGACGGCTCGGTTTAACAACCACGATATAGTGAACTAATATTATCCTAACAACAAAAAAATGCAAACATACTTTGACGCTACTTAAATTTGTCTATCTGAAACTACCAAAAGGAATATATATGCTTCGTGAATTTGGGATCCAGTTTAAAGGCTCCAACAAAATAGTGTCAATAATATTTGTTATATCATCATGCACGACCTTTCTGGTCTACTGTGACTTTCGTCGAACTGGAAACAATGTTTGATGCATAGGGCTTATGGGTTGAGAAATTTGTGACAGTTGGCGAGTTGTTGTTGTTGTTGTTGTTTTGTTTTGTTTTTTCAAAGGAACTTCGGACTTTTTGCTGACAAAATGCCAGGACTGTTTGTGAAATTATTCTGTTCAAAGCAAGTAGGTAGGCCTGGGCCTATGGTATAGGGGCGCAACACAATTCAACATGCGCCACAACATTATCTTTGTGTGACCACATTTAGACTTGCCCACACGCAAGGCAATGTCTTTTTAAGGAGGACTAAACGCTCTTCTAAAACAACTAGGTTTCCAACCACTATTACATTGCGGAGTTTGAAACTTATTTATGTGGCAATCACATGAATAAGTTTTTTTTTGCATCCTCCTTAATGCAGGTTTGCTGAAGTTGATTGCTTTCTCCCACAATTTCTGTAGTATATTCTCAGCTGAGGATCTTTGGGTGATGAGATTCAAAAATGCAGGAATTACAATGATTTTAAAATGAATACCTAACTGACTTGCTCCCCTTTTCCCGTCGAGCCAAACTAAATCAACTACGTTAATCATGATGAGTGGCAACAAAGTAAAACAGCAAGCGTTACAAAAGTGGACATTTTCTGTCTGCTCGACTCTAAAATGGGCACTAAAAAAATATTTGAACATAGTTCATATTGTTAAGAGGAACGTGGTGCCGTAACCAAGATTAAGATGAAAACATTTCTTCTTTTAAAAATCCAATGGGTACAAGATTTTTGACTAAGTGCTAGTTGTATAGGCCACTACACTATTATTGTGAATAACTTGTAATTCATGTATGAATTGATATCGAAGCGCCATAGAAATTGCCTTACATAGCAGGTAATACCACATTAAGGATAACACAAAAGGGCCAGTGTTTTATTTCGTCATCAATTTCCACGATGAATTGGAATATAGTGTCAGTTTCTTGTGGACAAATGCCACCGTTCGGAGTTTTGGCGGGATGGCTGGACATGTAGAAACATTGCTTTGGAAATAATATGATATTATTACTTACAACCAAAAAGGCTTTAAGACATTTTAAAAGTTTTTTTTTGTGGTTTGCGTGTGACTTTCCTTTGTGTCAAAGTTTTATTTCGATTAAAAATGCTCATTCTTTATGTTTGTAATTATTTTCAATCTACATTTTATTTCATAACTCTCTTTCTGGCTTAATTATCGCAACAAAAATTGTATTGCTTCCGTATACCAAGAAGACAAAAGACAGAAAGTTTTGCTGGTGAAAAAAGAATAGTACGACTCCATCGGGGACCCCTTGGAGGGTATCGTGTCAACTCGGCATGGGGTCTGCCTATTTTTGCAACAATTTGTGGTGCATAAATGAGACGGTTTCGTTTGTTCCACCAAACCATGAAAATTACTTGTTTAATGCTTGCAGTTTGTGTTTTCAAAGGATGTTAAATTAACGTACTATGAGCTTTGAATTAAAACAACCCAAGAGTTCCATATATCAAGCACAGAAAGTTCAATCGCTTTTCAGCAGCCTTCTGCATTTGATTGCAGAATTTGCGTCAATTTACGGGAATCGGCATTTAGACTTGATACAGAGGAGCTTGATATCTATTTCAGAACAAATCATATTAGTGTTGTCAAACCGATACCCTGAATCGGGCATCATTTTGTGATATAAGCAATAAAACCGTTCTCACTGTAGGGGTTTTTGCGACATCAATGTATCATATTTAGCAGAAAACGTGTAATCTTGTTTAGTTTTTATACGTTCCAGATTGATTATTTCTTATTAATGAAATTCGTCTGGATGACGTCGGATAAATGTTGAAGTTTTAATGATAAAGAGGATATATTTGAAAAAAAAAAAATCCTGAAAGCGTTTGCAGATGATTCGCGTGGATGCTGTCAGTGTTGAATTGGCAACGTTGTCAGCGTCAAAAGATTCTTTTGTGCAACTTGTTTACGAAATGGTAACAGCCATATATCTTTAAAACAGACAATCAAAGTTTGTTTGGGTGCAGGAAGCCACAAAGTGAACGTAATGAACACGGCAGTTTGATGTATGCCTTCAGTAAATATTCCATCTGACAAATATTCCTCCAGACATCTCCCAAACTATGTTACGCAAACCCGTTGATAGGCATACCTCTAATAAAGAGCATTTACAAGAAGCAACAGGACTTAACTTCTTCTTCTCTTGTTTTTAAAGGTATGAGTTACTCCAAAAATAATAAAATAGAGAAGTAACATATCCAGAATTATTTCTTCAGATGTATTCTTCCATGAAGATTTCACACGTTTGCTTAGTTTGCAGGTACCTGAACAAAATGCAGGAAATGTTGCCAAACGGATACCAAACATATTTTGTTTTTTACTAGAAAATAGAAAGAATGTACCGTGTTTACCAGACATTTGTACACTCACCTGAAAATAAACTTCTTGGCTCATGAACCAAATTTTATGAATATATGATGAATGGTAGTATATACACCTTTTTGCCCGTACAGTCTTTAGGTAGGCCTAAGGCTTCAATGAATCATCTGGTGACAAGCCAAAGCATCAACATTTCTCTTCTGTTGTAAATGCTGTACGCTTGTTTACTGTTAAGTTTTGTATTTTGAACTAACTGCTTTTCGATAGATTCTTTTATGTACTATACTCCATTGTCTTAGCCGTAATTACGTCACAGATATGCGTACGCACTGCACCTATGCAACATGTTTCGATCATTACAACATGAATCAAGAGATACGTTTTGTGAGTGGTTGCAGATGGTACGCTACCCTTTTCGGCGGGGGAATTATTTTTCCCGTCAGGTTGATAGTTGGCAACTTCCCAAATGAATAATATATGAAAATATCATATCTGGCTTACATATATTTTGCTTTTGAAGTTACAAGGGCACCCAATCAATTACAAGTATATCAAATTGCAAGTTGAAGAAAACTAAAAAGTTCACTGCTTTGTGTGCCATCAAATGTAATGGAACGGCAGCTTGTACGAGTGGCATATCCTGGACAAGGGTCTTGCCAGATGATACAAGTGCCTAGTAGATGGGTTCACACCGTTCTTTTGCAGTATACGAATGAGACTGGCAAAATACAAGATACATGATTCCAGTTGCATGTAGTCAGACTGCCATACTCATTATGATATTGTACACTATGTCTGATCCGTTCAGTTTTGTTCACCAGCCGCATATATTGCTCAGTGCACCAACAAAGCCTATATTTGTTCACTTTATAATATATACACTCGGCATAATGGGCCTAATTTGGCCATAATTTATAGCATTGTACGTATAGGGACGAGAAGGCACTCTTTACCACAATGAACAGATAGACTCCTTATCACAATGCGCAGTGATCTAAAAGTTCGCTGGCCAGCAACGTGCCGGGGGCCTTTAGCAGGGTTCCCATTTGGAAAGACTGCTGCGGACTCATGGCTATTCGACAAGTGTAAAAAAAGCTTCTTTTTCGATAAAATTTTGTAGGATCTGTTAATTTTTGTAAACGGATGTATAAGAAATGAACGTCGCGAATTGGGAACTCCTGGTCTTCATGCAGAGAATGGGTGGTCCCTACATATTTGTCAAAATGCGCCAGCGCGAATTTTGGCATACGTATAGAGAACCCATTCTCTTCATTTCGCCCATGAGTTCACAATTGGCGACGTTCATTCCTATATAGAGCAAACTGTTGTCAGTCGAAGGCTCAGTGCATGGAGCAAGAGACAAATACTCACCAGTATTATCTTGCGCAAACTCATATATAATCACACGAACCTGCAAGCGTAAAGGAAACATCCTGAGTGTAGTAGGTTGTCTCTAATATTTTTATGAAGCTTAATCCCACTTTAGGGTTAACACTATTTGTCATGTCATAACTACTTCCGTGCATGCAACAAAAAAACAAGACAAAAAATACCCGACTACAACCAGGTGACAAAAAAGCAGCATCGTGGTAGTAGTCCATTTACTACTTCCCATTGTCTTCTATTTCCTAAGTAAATTATTGCTACTTACTGAGCATATGCAATAGAAATTACGTTGTGTATATGGGGGGGGGGGAGTTTGCGTAACATTTGCTTGTTCTTGAAACTTTTCTGAAACAAACAAAAAAGAATTGTAAAGAGCTGCGTCACGTCATGCATTTTCCATACATCGATCGAAAAGAAACATACAATCAGTCAGTCACAATCTCCAAGAAAAAAAAAACCCGAATGATTCTAATTAATGGCTTATCTGCTTTTCATGTAACTGAAAACATTACTCTGAGGGAATATTTACCTGAAAGGTAAAACACCACTTTAAATATTTGCCAAGTTTCTCATTATTTTCTCAACGATTGTAGGAAAGTACATCCAATGAGCTGTATATAAGTTACAGGTAACATGAAAATCCTACTTCACATTTAATGCAGCTGACAACTGTCTGTCAGGCATTCATGAAATAGGAGGACTATTTAAAGGACTAACGTCTTGCATTTTCAAGAACTGACAAAATGCTTGTAATTTAACACAGCCCTTATAAATTGGAACCATCGCACGGAGAATCATGTCCAAAACCACCAAATTAAAAGATATATTTTGGAGGAATAATGTTAGCCTATTACATCGTTATGCACCGTCACGGAATTGTAGCATTGAATAACTGCTAAAATTTATAATATGAATATGTTGTCGGTTGAGATGGAACATTTTGACAACAGTTTCCAGTATAGTGCCAGCAATCTTGAGATACACCACACAAAAGCAAACTAAAATCAATTTAATGACTTCATTTTCAAGCTACGGGGTACGCTTATGGAGGCCAATGTGACGAAGCAGATTCCGTATGAAATAGTTGTGCAGTGTTTCTTTCTTAGAACTCGTGGCGAAGGTCTGCACGACTTTTTTGGAACTTGTCAGGATTTTTTTATAGGTATGCAAACAGGAAGGGCATGGACATTGTTGTTTTTACTACAAGCAGCATCAACAAGCGAAATTGAGCATTGATATAAAAAGACCTTTGAAATGTTTTGATTCCTACAAAGAATCTCAACAACAGTTCTAGGAAAGAGTATCTGTCTTAATACCTAAGACACAAATTGTATTATCATGGAAAGTTTGTGTGTCCTATTCTCTTTTGTGCACCAAAGGCAGTGCCGACAACACGGCTTTCAAGTCGCTAGTATGTTAAATACATGTACAAAGACCTCAATTTTTTACTCGTAATATCAACAGAAATCTCACAGCATCCGAATAACTCCGAGTAAATTCATTGACACAACCATGACGCGCCACCTATGTTCATAGGTGCGCATAAATGCCCACAACAAAAATAATAATAACCATTGAGAATATCAGTCCGGTAAGTTAAAACTATTAACGGCATGTAGCCACTTGCATTATTGTCATTCACGTTTTATCGGCAGTGGTCAACTCATGAACATCAGATTACACTTCAAACGCAAATACTTGGTAGTCTATATGTTATATAGAACACCAGTCACTACATAGAGTGTATCCTCAGGAACTTGAAATATTGCTGCCCTGATTTCCTGCTGAAGGTTTGAAAGAGCAGAACGTTTGCCATTCCTTTTTACAACAGGTAAAAATGTCCATGTGCCATTTTTTGTTTTAACTGGGCCACAATGTAAACAAACTGAAGTTTATAGTGTTCAAGTTTTAACCCATGAAAATAAATAAATAAATAAATAAACAAATAAATAAATAAATAAATAAATAAATAAATAAATAAATAAATAAATAATAATAATAATAATAATAATAATAATAATAATAATAATAATAATAATAATAATAATAATAATAATAATAATAATAATAACAATAACAATAACAATAACAATAATAATAATAATGAGTAACAGTAGTAGTTGTAGTAGCAGCAACATTAATTATCCTGGTAGCAAACAACTAATACCAGTAGTATCTCAGGCAGCTGAGGTTATGGTGTGGGCCTTCGTCCATCGTCATTCGCCATTGACGGTTTCGATTCGTTCCCCCAAACCGTTGGTGTGACCACCTTAAAACTTAAAGGGAGAAGGGCAGCTACCCTTGGGCTGTTTTTTCCGAATTTGTTTGAATGGACACACGTCAGTGATTTTTATGAGTTTTAGTTCATTTTTGCTTTTATCGTACAAAACCATGCACCAACGAAGCTGCTCGGCCAATTGCTTCCACATTGTATAGGAACATTTTAGCATACTCCTTGATCTTACCTAGCTCAACAGATGTTGTTATGATATTTCTCTTTTTAATGATTTTTCCTTTTTTTGCTAAAATTTGATACTATCTCCAAATCCACCAGCAGGGAAATTAATGACAAGATGTGCTTGTGAATTTGAAGCTTAATCGAGCGATACAAGGTAAGCGTGCACAAAACACGGGGTAAAATAATGAGTAAGGGTGGAAAGGGGGATGGACACGCAGTGTCCCAGTTTCCTCTGCCTCCCATATATATATATATATATATATATATATATATATATATATATATATATATATATATATATATATATATATATATATATATATATATATATATATATATATATATATATATATATATATATATTTCATGTTCGGAACGAGCGGGACTCGAACCTGCAACTTTTGGCACCAGTCGCCTAGCTGAAATGGGAAACGCTGATATACATACATATATATATATATATATATATATATATATATATATATATATATATATATCGAGCAAAGTGAAGATACAGTAACATTGGCACAGCAGTAGTTACGGTCGGGTCTTACTTTGCTGAATGCAACTGACGAACGAGACAATTGATACCAATAATATATCTTTACAAGATCTTATCAAAAGGCCAAAAAAATATTTATATGTAAATGCAGAACATCTACCATTCCAAACCCATAAAATAGCAACGCTCATTCATATTGTTAACATTGAATTATTTTCTTTTGGAAACATGGATTTTTTTATCAACACCCCCCCCCCCCCCAACATCACCGTCATCATGCTACTCATAAGGAACTGCTATAAGCTGTGGATTCAATGAAGTTAGGTGTAATTCGACACCTAGTTTCAGTCCGGTCAATCTAGCAATATATTATTCTTTGCAGTCCTTATAATATTTTACCAAAATGAGGACCTCCAGTTTGGTTGAACTATATCGACGTTCAGTGTGTGTCACAACCGCTTGGTATGCAGCGATACATGGTTTTGCAAGCCAGACCGCGATAGAGAATCACATAGCAATGTAGGCCCTCTGGTGGCAATTGTGAAACCAACCTTCCCTGCCTACCCGTCCCGCGCCCAGGCAACACAGAGTTTTAGGTGGAATCTCGCGTGTAGCCAACCCGCATTCAAGGATCACTGTGTAATGTGAGTGCACCGTTTTAGAACTACAAGATAACAGCAGCATATGCGCCCAAACATTTCTAATCAGAAGAAATGATTCTCACATGTCCATCTGGTTCCTCTACATGCATTTGTAACACTTTCTAAAATAATGTAACGTAATATGACATAATATACAAGACATATGTAGCCAAAAGTCGCCACATATAATAAGAACTTCTTCTTATGTCCTCCGAATCAGGGTGTATGTTCCCATGTTCTGTAAATTTTAGTAGACTGGTTTCTCCGGGCGCTAAAACACCTAGACACTGTCCACTTATGCCATGCCAGTTATATTAATCACTTAGCAATTCTGAATCATTCATTAAAGAGGTTAGTCTTGTGAACGGTTTGCAGTCGAGATACGATTCACAAACTGTTGCAGTGCTACCTGTACTCCTATCCGCTTTTCCCCGAGATTCAATTCAAATTCTTTGTTCTCACTTTGAAGAATACACAAGTGAGTCATGAAAGTAATTTGAAGGATGGCCAGAAGGCTAAGCCTTGTATGGTCATTGAGCTAATGAAATGTACCGATGGCAGATAAGAAACTGGGGATAAGTAAACACATAACTATCATTATATGATCATCTAACAAACAGTGTGCACTGATAGCTACTAATGAATTACAGCATTATATAAATGTTATCACAGTAGTGCTTCAGAGAAAATAAATACAAGTATGTAATCAAAATCTACATTTAGTGATAGAAACAGAAATATTGATGACACACATCGACATGATTGACACCTGAGCATTATACACATTTTACTAATACAGATATTTTTTTATTCTGAGATGTAATAAAACGCGGGAAGAAAGAAAACATCAAACACTAAGTTTGCAATGTGGGTATATTAACACATATAAATCAAAATAACTATCTTGTAACCAAGACTTTAATTTGCTTTTAAAACAAAACATAGATACAAAAGTTATAATCTCGTCAGGTTTAAGATTATAAAATTTTGGTCAAATATGTGGAATACTCTGACCGAAATAGGTGTTCTTATGGTGGAGTTGGGACAAGAGATGTTTGCTTCTGGTATTATAACTATGTGTTTAACAACGATACTGGATTGGAAATTTATACATGATGCACCAATCGGTACATTGTAGACAAGCTGACAAAAACAGGTAAAATATGTTATAAAAAGTATGAGTTTAATAACTAGTCAGCGTGCTTTTGGGGATGTGAAAAGGCAATAATTCGCGTGACCTGTTTTTGTAGTGTGATTAATGGTTTTGCTTTTAGCATCGTATTGGGCAAAGTTCTTGATATAATTATTTTTCATGCTAACCGTGATAGAGTGACATCTAAGTTGCCGTTTCGCTTTAAACCCGACAGTGCCACTAATCAGTGTATTTTTGCAGTTACTAAATGTATGAATTGTCACATGCGATCTGGTTTTGATGGTTATGCAATTTTCTATGAATCACCGAAGGCATTTCATAGAGTTGATAGGTTATGTGCAATTATTCAGGTTTAATACTCACAATGAAATGTTTATGCCTTATTATATATCGTTTGTTATCATTGATGTATGTAAGTCAAAATATTCACGTAAAATGGAAAATTTCCACTTCAAAACTGTTTAGTTGCACTAATAGTGCCATGCAAGGCATTGTACTGTCTCATATTCTCTTTAATGTATAAATTGAGGAATTTCTCATCAGACTTAAAGCCTGTAGTGTTGGCTGTCATGTTGGAAGAAATTTTGTTGAGGCGTTGGCGTTCTGTTGACGACATTGTTTTTTTAGCGATTACGGTAACATCCGTGTCAAAAATATTGTAAAGTTGTTCAAATTACTATGACGAAAATAAAGTTAAATTCAACCAAGAAAATCGAAATTTTTGTCTTTTGATCGATGTATTTCTTTATGTTCTAGCCAGTTTCATGATAAGTCCTTATTTCCTGCTGCTATTGTAAGATAGGTCGATTCTTGTGTTCATACTGTAATCAAGTTAGCTTTATTCAAATGCAAGGCAAGTATATTTCATATTATACTAATCCATTACTATGTCTGATTCTGCATTATATTTCAAGGTATCAAAACTGTTCCCACTATGGACAATGTTGGTATCATCTGCAAATGCCTAGAAGTACCAAAGGTTTGAGAGTTTTAACGATCATTGATATAAATCTAAACTAATCATAGGTCTAAAATTGACCCGTCCGGTGTACCACACTTGTCTATTGAAAAGTTTGATTTGTTGGTTCCTATTTGTGCAATTATTCTTATCAGAGAGATAATTACAAAATCATTCCAAGGCTATACTCCCAATATCATAGTGGTCTAATTTTCCAATAAGATACTGTGGTTCACTGTATCATATGCCGTTTTAAATCCACAAAAATCTCCAAATTTACTTTTTCTATTATCGGACTTCTGCCGTGTAAAATTTGTGAAGTCACATACTACCATCTTGGTGTTTAGGTTTCTAAGGAAACCATATTGTAATTGGTGAAAATTTGTCTTGTCTGAAAACTGTAACAACTTATTTGCAATTCACTGTTCAAGAATCTTTTTAAAAATTACCCGGGGAATTGAAATTGGTCGATAATTGGAAATGGGTACGACATCAACAATTTTCAAGCAATCCGGCATACTACCATGAAATGAAGTAAAAAAATCACTACATATGTTGGTAGAGATAGCATATATGATTTAGCATCTTTCAGCAGACAGATATGTGTCAAATAATAACCATATCATTGATTAATTTTGGTTCTATAAATTCACAATGTTTAAGATCCCAAATAATCACAGACATTTCTTTTATCTCCTCTAAGCTAGATTATGTTAAAAACTTTTTCTCTAACTAAAAAAAAAACAACTGATTAAAAGCATTGCAAATTTCGTGGGTATCTGTTTTTACAAATTGTGTGTTACCCGCTTTATAATGTATGTTTAGATATATTATTCGTAGCGGATTTTCCTTTTTTCAATACTTGGCATACTGTTTGCCAAGTTATGTTTTACTTATTAAGATTACGCTGAATTTTGTTCTGCAAATATTTTCTCTGCTCTTTTCCACATAGAACCTAACAAATTTTAAACTGCTTCTACTTTTTTGTCTGACTCGAAAATGACAAGGTTTGTTGTGAGTGTTGAAATGTATTTTTTTTATATATAAGAATGCAACTTGTTATGGACGGTTTCTAATTTTGCAGCTTCTATCATCAGATTTATTGACGTAACATTCACAATATTGGGAAAACTTTCGACAAGAGGTATAATATGCTCCGTTTACACACATTTAACTTGTAACTAGTTTTCCAATTCATTTTTTTTTCAATTTCTCATGGAAAACATGTATGCGGTGTTCATCAAAATTATATTTTTACTCGTTATGAAGAGCTTTCAATTTGGCATCTATGCTCTGCAAGACCACAAAGAGAGACTCGTGATCGGTAATGACCCGAATCTATAAATATTTCTGCTATATTGGTTAATATGTGATCAACAGATGTGTTTGTTGTATCAGTTTGTGTGGTCCGTGCATTGATAAGTGACTTGTACCCAAGAGCAGTGAAAGTATTAACATAATATGACCCATGGTTACAACGTATATCAATATTAATGTCATCCAGAAGTTCTAATTTCGATTTATCAATATTTGACTGTCAAAGCGTATGGTGCAAGGCAACTGCAAAATTGTTAACATTCTTGTTTGGAGCTCTATATACGATTTCCCTAATGCTCTTTACAGTTTCCACAATATCAATGTCACTTTGTGGCTTGTACTTGCATTTTTCATTCATTCATACAATGACATCACCTCGTCTACCACATTTTACAATTTTTTCAAGGTTATATAGGTTGCTCTTTGTAGGAGCTGACATTCCACTAAGTAGACAATCCAAGTTTCTTTTATCACAATAGCATCAAATGAATTGTCCAGGGATGTCAGCATATGCATAAAATTGTCAAAGTGTGGCTTATTCTTTAAGTTACGTACAGCCAGATGAAGTAAAAAATTGTTTCCACTTTAACCATCACGCCCAATGGTTGTATAAAAACATCCGTTGCGTTCAATTCAACACGGTTAATGAAATCAGGAATGGTCTCCTCTTCCTCTGTGTCAGAATTAAAATCAATAAAGTCGCACGATCCGTGTAGTTTCGTACAACTAATCACCGGTCTGAAAAAAAACACGGTACTGGTTACTAAATAAACCTGTAAACGAGACACAGGTTAGTTCGAGAAGGCCCCACTTTTTACGTAGTATTCTACAGATGCTTCACAGAAGCGATCCTGACGCAAATGTTGCCTTTCCTCATCCACACATACTTTGCGTCCGTCCCAATTTTTCCCCGACTTCAGTTGCACGGAGCATTTTCTTGTATTCAGGTGATGGCCTTACAAATTGATAGGTTGGTTTCCAAATCCTGTTGCGTTTGCTACATCTTTCACCTCGACTCTCTGTTCTTTCGCCTCTTCCAGCATTGAGTCTCTTTTTTCCCCCTATTTATAAAGTTGGCCACTATTGGCTTTGGTCCAATCCTGCTGGAAGGCGCTGGGTGGCTTGGCTCAATGTCCACTGAGGTCATAGGTTTCCTACCAGCTCGGACGACCTTTATAATAATTGCGTCACTGTCTGCATTGGAGGTCTCGGAGACTCCTACTATATCTGTTTTAATATTATTTTCGCAGCTGTACTGTTCTTGCTCATCTATTCTTGTGTATAAGGGTTTCATACCTGTTTCTAAAACTTTAACTTTTTCTTTCAGCTACATGTTTTCTTCTTTCACATCAGCAGTTTCTTGTTTATGCTCCTCAAACTGAACATTTATCAAGCTCATTTAGAAAGAAATGCCGTCACATGTGACTTTCAGATATTCTAACACTCCTAGTTTGCCATTTATGTCTGAGAGCTTTGCAATAACATCTGCACATTCCCCCCATAGGAAGAGGCATATATAGTATAAGAAGGGCAAACATCAAACCATACAGTATCCCCACCTCCCAGAAAAGTATACCCCGGGATCATACGGCAACTTCTGCAATCGGGTCAAAATGTACTTTTCTGAGCCCTCGGTGGGCTGTAGGTCCATATAGCGATAAGACAGTTTATGAGAAATGAACCCAGTGGAAATAATGTCCACATTATCGTGTTTCCTGTAATTCATATCCATGGGTGAACTTGAACCATTTGTTTATCCATGCTGATTTCGCAGCTAGACGTATGAAGGATGTCACCACTTGATATCATGATAACACCTTATTTCTTCCACGAAACCTAATCAATTTCCCATTTGCACCTTGCTCAACTCAAACTGTCCGCTTGGCAGGAATGGTGGTGGCAGGACTTCGGTAATCAAGCAACTTTGTTCTCATCTAAGCCAAGCCACCCCCTCATATATTACCAGGGACATTACCACACCCGCAAAATATTTTCTTACCAAGGAATCTGTCCACCTCAAAACTAGAGATCTGGTGTCAAATGGTAGATGATCAATTACTCTACGCTGTCGCGAAAGGCGATGACGACAGCATGGTCTGTGGCAGGGGAAAATTAAATGATGATGTTGAAAATTTTTGTCCACGCTCCTTACCGGTGGTCCAAGGCAGACCTAATCTGTTAGGTCCTAGATGCCCCGATACATGGCCTGATCATAGGAACTCTGACTTCTGCCAGATATGGTAACAGTTACCATGTGTGCATGGAATTTTGAACTTGAGTAGTCCATCTGTCTTTACTGTCAGATAGATATTACTAGATTTGAATGCAGATGAAACAAATATTGACTTGTTGTAAGTGTGGTAAAATGATACCTCAGATACTTAAAGGCGTGGGGCTGCAAATACAGGCAGGAGGCTTCCTGTGATACCGACCACTTAACTGATTTGTTAATCCACAACACGAGGAAATCACTCAAGATAAGAGCGCAGACCATACACAAATGACAGTCACATTAGACACGCTGAGAGGTGATACACATGTTTGTACGTATTATGATGGAGCTACTATATCCAATACTACCAGTCATTGATAGAGACTCCTTATAATTTTATTTTAAATTCCAAACTCTTTTGCTGTGATTCTGAGCAGAAACACTATACATATACAAATGCTTTTTTGTGACCCAAGTACTCACTTTTACTTGGGGTGGGGGGATATCAATATCATACATCGTACTATCTTTCAACACTGCAAATACAATTGAAATCTTTGCCAAGTATAGAGTAGGCTTTTGATGTCAAACATTAGGTTTTTCTGCTTTTAAGTCTTACAGATATATAGTTGTTTTTCTGATTTTTGTTTTCATGCAACGAGGAGGTAGAGCGACATAAAAGATTTCCATGTTGCTTCATCAGTTCATTTAGTGTGAACTTTGTTTAGTGAGCAATAACAGTTTTATCCCTTCCTTCTGTTAACTAGGTAAAGCATCTTAACACTATTTCGTGGAGTTAGGCTGCTGTACATGCAGGTATTGGGTACACTTGCATTGGACGAGAGCATCTAATAGAGAACCCAGCAAGTATACCTTGCATGTTGCCCTTAACTCGGCAAAAACATTGTTGTTTACATGTTGACAAGACGTACACCATAGATCCACTTTGACCGATCTCATTGGTTCTTGGCTCCAAATGGCGCGCCAATCAGGGCACCAGATCAAGGAAGCAGGTTACACTGTCTGGGCTAAATTATCCTATCGTGTGACTGACTGGTGGCGCCTTTATATATGCAGGACCTAAGTCCGATATACAGCCAAGCCGACCCCAATGTACTTAAACGGAAAGCGCAGAAGCGCAGTATGAACATGAGGTTCCAGCCACATTTATTTTCCACCAAAGATCGTAAAATAGGCACGGGGCCGATCAATGTGTATGTATGTATATGTATATATATATATATGTGTATATATATATATATATATATATATATATATATATATATATATATATATATATATATATATATATATATATATATATATATTATGAAACGCCGTTTCTTGTTTTATTCAGTACTTGATCAGATTCTCACATATTTGACAAGAAAAACAAATGAATTTATTGTTATGGACAAATATTTGACCAGGTGAATAAATATTTTATGAGAAGACATAATATTTAATCACATGATCAAACCGATTTGATCAGATGAACAAATGTATTTCTTCGTCTGATCAAATACAGTATATTTGTTCTTCTGGTCAAGTTAGTTTGATGAGAAGGACAAACTGATTTAATCAGAAGATCAAACAGATTTGCTCAGAGGAACAAATAAAACTAATTTTATCTCATGAACAAATGCATTTGTTCAGATGGCTAGATCGATTTGTTCTCCTGATTAAATAGAATAAGGTATTCACCTGAACAAGTATATTTGTTTCTGCGATCAAATCTCTTTGATATGCTGAATATATACCAGTTTCTCCACTACCAGATAATATTCACTCCCTCTTGTATACTGCCCGTCACTTCCGGTAGTCTGTGTTACTGCCATTGTTGCTCGTATCAAATACTTGCAGGAGTGATTTGTTCCGAAGTATGAATATTTGATCCGGGGAACAAATCAGAGAGGGAGATCAAATTAAATTAAGTGGGGGGGGGGATATTTGTTATGATGATGAAATCAATTTGATCATCTGACAAATATATTTGTTCTTGTGGTCAAAGAAGAGTATATTTGTTCCTCTGATTCAATCGATTTGATGTAAAGGACAAATCGATTTCATCGGAAGATCTAATCAATTTACTCGGAGGAATAAATAGACTATTTAATCACATGAACAAATGCATTTGCTCACCTGATGAAATTCAGTTGTTCTTCTGATCAAATACTGAACAAAAGCAAGAAGTCACACACACACACACGCACACACACACACATACACACACACACACGCGCGCATATATATATACATACATATATATATATATATATATATATATATATATATATATATATATATATATATATATATATATATATGCGTGTATGTGTGTGTCACTGGGCATGATTTCAGCCACTAAAATATATGTAAAAAGACAAAGGCATTTTACTTTTGAGTGCAAAATGTTCAGATTACTACGCTCGGCATTCACGAAGTTGCAAATGGACCAAAGGAAGAGTGAATGTGGTAAATCCATTTTCGCAAAACCTTCTATTGGTGTCTCGTTTTCTATAAATAGTAAAAAGGACTCAATGTAAATTTTGAAGGGAATTCTCCTCAATTTTGGTTTTAAATATTTTACTTTAGTCAAATACATGGGAACGTTTCGAAAGCTGATAATCATGCTAGTTACAGGCCGATTTGTCACATCTTTTTGGAGGCTAAACCGGTAAAAGTTGTTTTGTTATGAATATAACACATCAATCATCAAGTGCAGTTTAATTTTCGATCCAGCCAGTGTGCAAAATCTGAGTGTATGTCATTATAAAAGGGGTTGTGTGAATAGCCCTTTCTCAGCTGGTCTTTACATTCCACCAAAAATAGTCCCACTGTAGTCTTGGAGAATCAAGAAGTGTTTGTCTGCATTTTCAAAGCCATTGACCACGTTTTCTTACAGAAAAAACATTTTTCATAATCCCTCCCCTTCTCCGAAAAAAAAAAAAGAAAAAAAAATATTATAATCACAGGAACACGTCGATTTAAAACATTTGATAGAGACTCTTCCAAGGTACATCACTGCAAAAATTGAGGAGGATCTCGTCCACAAATTTGGCGAAAAGTACATACGCATCGATGTGCCCTAGTGCAGAGATGTGGCAATCAACCTGTACGGTCACAGGTTGTGGCCTATTTAAAAAAAGTAATAAAAAAAAAATCAACAAATGATAGTACTCACATCTAGTAAACAGTATTGGTGGGTGAGTAATGAAACAAGAGACATTTCTAAAAACCTAGAACAGAACCCAGTATGCGATTGGGAGAAGGAAAAAATACGGAAAAAATCAGAAAAATTAGAACAAAGTGCAGTGGCACTTGCTGAACAAATGTACGGTCCATGTTCTTTCATTAACATCCAAAATGTCCAATTTCATATACAGTTTCGAAGCAATTGGCCAAACGGTCTTTAACAAGATTTTTTGTCTGAAATTTTGCACAAAAAAATAAATAAAAAGAAAGGAGATAAAAGTCATAAAAACCCAACACCCACTGCAGTTTGGCCATTCGAACAAAGTTGGTAGACGCCCACTCAAGTTACACCCCCACAAAGTTTGAAGTGATTCTGGGTACAAGTTTTGAAGCATATCTGTAAACGTATTGACGTTCTGCCACAGGACCCACTCGCTGGTAATGTAACACAGTCTCTCTCGTAAATGGTGTTTATTGTTACCCTATTACTGTGTCTGGTGGAGTAAAAAGAGTACAATACCTGCCTGTGTCTTCAATATATTACCTGATGCTCTCCTACAACTGCTATGCAAACAACATAATTGGGCTGGCGTTTGAGGTGACGGGGAGCTTGATATGCGTTCCTTGTTGATGGCAAGGTAAACACGTGTGGCTATGCCGGAGGCGTCACTCTAATAAGCTCAGTTATATATCTGGCCTAAAATGCTGCTGGTGCTGGTGCTGCTGCTGCTACTACTACTACTACTACTACTACTACTACTACTACTACTACTACTACTACTACTACTACTACTACTACTACTACTACTACTACTACTACTACTACTACTACTACTACTACTACTACTACTACTACTCGCCGTCGTCATCATCAACATTACCATGTCAATGAAAATGCCTGGTCTGATATGTTGCGCATTCACAAAAAATTTATCAGTGGGGCTATTTAAATGTCATAGCCCCGGAAGTGTGAATGAGGTAGCATCTCGGTTTTAAACCTTATAATTCTAGAAAAAAAGCTTAAAACCTGAGATTTGATCTTTAGATGTGCACATATATACTCTGTTTATTCAAACGCTTTGCAAATTGTGTAACAAAATAAAAAGGTTGAAAAAACTTGTGTCAATTTAAAAGATAAATATACATCACTCTTGCATAAACACCAAACCAGTCATGTCAATGATATATATATATATATATATAATAGTTACCCACTGAAGACCCTATAATTTATTTGGGCTAATACAGCCTATGTTAAAGTTCTACAGAAGAACGTGCGCAATATGGACAATGGTACTTTCATATGTATATAGGTTAGACAGTGACAGGTTAGCTTCTGGAGAGGAAAGAGTTCGGACTGCAGGATAGGGTAATGACTACTAGGAAGTGGTTCTGGGCAAAAAGTCACACACACACACACACACACACACACACACACACACACACACACACACACACACACACACACACATATATATATATATATGTGTGTGTGGGGGGGGTGTTTCAGAAAATGCATACTTTATAGAACTTTCCATGAGGATTTTCCTCTTAAAACTCCTTACACTCACTCGGTAAATACCATATGTTTTGGACTGCGCAGTGCTTCAAACGGACATCCCAACTTGAGGACAAAATTCAATTTACAAGCTGCGAGACTGGATCAAAGTCTAGTAACTGTAATCTTGCGAAGAGGTTTCACTCCACGGAATACCTGGTGAGCAGCGTTGGAACCACTGACGACACCAAAACACATGTGTACCATATTCCAGTGCACTAAATTTAGACATAAGAGCAACACAAGTTTGCACTTTAGCCGCGGCTGAGCAGAGGTATGGTGCATGTCACAGTTTAGACAAGGCTTTTTTGTCATCAGACAGCTATATTGATTAAAACAATACGATAATTCGTGCTACAGCTCTCGTGCTCACTACCCATACATTAACATTGTTGAGGTTACACTCAAAATTTGCGATTTAGTTTGTTGCATTTTGCAACTAGACCAAAATCAATCATTCCTTTAAGGCCACTAGACAGCTGACAGGATTTCAATGGGAAACTTTTGAATACAAAACTTATGATAAAACAACTAATAAACCTGAGGAGGTAATCTTAATAGGATGTGTTCATAATGCCGGAGATCCTGTGCTGCCACCTAGGATATAGCAAGGATCTTGACAGGAAGGAGGGCATATTCATGTATTCAGCATGGGTAAATAAGCTTCTGTGACAAAGAAAACAAGTCCAGAAAGCAAACAGCTTGCGAAAAGTCATTGCGTACGTTTTGAAACATACAAGATGCCAAACATATTTACAAGCTTTCGACTGTTTGGTGGAAAAGTGTTATTCCTGGATGGTTCAGTTACATAATTGGTACACGTGTCCCGATCATAGCTGAAACATAGTTCCGTTGCCTAGCAACTAAGCGGACCAGAGCAGGTCTGCAGCCAATATTGTCAAATATGAATTTACCTCCTATTGAAAGAGAAGGAGACTGTGAATGTCACTACAGTCAGAACTTATAGGCTTTTGATTTTCGCGAAAACCTACTGACCCTTGACTCCCGCCAGAGGGAAATTAACAATAAAAGACGTCTAACAAAGGGGTTGTGACAATATATGTTTTGACTTAAACATATGTAAATCAACTGAAATAAAAACGATTCGAACACAGGGAATTTGTATACCCTTTCAAGTAATTGTGTCCCTTTTCTGCCATGTATGTACAGTATGTAATAAAGGCAATGTTCGAAAAAAATGTACTGTAGAATATGCTTTCCTGGCATTTTTCATGCCCAGGAACACAAATAATCCGTTGGGAGGTAGAACCAATACAGTGTTTTGACCACCTGCTAGGCTTTTCATGACTTGTTTGTGAAGGTGAGGTAAGGGGGGGGGGGGTTCAGTACGCTGGTACAGGTAATTATTTTTCTAGAGTACGTAGTACGGAAAATAAAAATCTTTCAAAATTTTGGATAGTAAGAAGTACGTACAATAAGAGGGCTTCCAGTACGCCAGTACGGTGAATAAAAAGCCCCAGTACGCCAGTACGGGAAACCCCTTTCCCACCCTCGTTTACGGGCAATGCATTTCACCCTTTGTGGTTAGAATAAGACTGCCACGACACATTCCTCGGTGTGAGTTGATCGCATTTCATCCAACCCGTACCAAGTGAAGCCGTTGACAGTGGACAATAATATCCTCAACCGTGTTGTCTACAATTCTGAGCAACTACAATGCTTATCGCTTCTGCGATCTGGTTGAGAAAAAGGTAAACTATATAAGACACCCTTCATCAAAAGAAAGAAATTAATTTATTAGTAGGCATCTTCCAAATCTAAATCAACGTAAGCAAGAAACATTCCCATTCAACAGCAAAAATCACACAGCAACCAGTTTAAATGGCATTTTGACAACAAAGTAACAGATGGGATTGTTACGTGCCTGAGCAAGCGTATATTTGCGACGATAACCATTTTTTTGGCATTTGCCTTTGTTTTTGTCTATATAAAGATTCAAAGTTATAACTTGCAGCTGAACATACGAAACACTAAACCACAAAATGAATGACTCTACACTGGGAGGCCATTTGCTACGCTGTGTACACAGGCAAGTTATCTACGTAATAGATTTGCTTCAGCGATTTCGTTACACTACAGGAGTATGAAAAAGGACGACGGGTTCTGTTATTCTAATTACATGAACAAATTGGTATTAATGCCTTATCCACTGCTTTCAGAGTAATGTTTTCATTCAGATTGGTTACTTTACTATTTTTTTCTTTGGCGTTATGTAGTTATACATTTAGTTTCTACTTATTCATAATTAGATTGTGAATATTTAAAAGTTGAATTAGATATTATCCCTGGTGACTTGTGAAAGGATTATGTTTTTTATTGACGGGCTCTGTACTCGTCTTTGCCTTGAAATTTGAACGGTCTTGACCGTGCGGAGAGCACGAGGAATCGCGCTGCTGCAATCAAGAGTTACCAGTGACAGAACCAACAAAACTGGCCACAAGCATTTAATATTTTCACATCAGTATAATCATTTTAATCATCATTGTTGACTCACTGGTAACAGCTGAGCAATTTGATTCCATATTTTGGGCTGTATGGCATGACGTAACTCTTTCAGTGCCAAGTTTAGACTGACGCAACTGCTTTTCTGGGCACGCTATTGGCTTATTGGACAAGCCGTTTACCAGGGTCATCAGTTTGCTTTCCTTATGGTCTCTGCCACTGCGTGAATGCTGATTCTTGAATTAAAGGTCTGTCTGCAAAGAATACAAATCTGGAATTTTTATGTCAGTTTACAGCGTATTGACTCTTGTTAAAATTACCAGTAAAAGGGACACGATATCTTGTCACCGCCATCTACGAGAAATGGATCACGCCCTCATCTCGTGATAGGTAAAATAGTGCTGCAATCAAATGCAAACAAAATCACTGTTTATCACCTGATTCAACGAGATCTCTGGCAAAGTCGGAAATTAGATAAATCACAATGAGTTATACCACGCTATTTAACTGCTATACTTAGCTGTGACATTATAGGGGTTTGAGGGATTGTTGTATTTTATCATTGTATGCTGTTAAAGATTTTTTATTGCAATGAACAGAATATCTTACCTCATTTTATATCGCTGTTAACATACGCAAAAGCTGTACACAGAGATATGTATAATGCAAACACGAATAAAAGCGTTAAAGAAATGGAGTCACAAACCTTATGTTGCGAAAAATGAAAATATTTTGTCCATCCAGAAATCTATAAGAAGTTCATTTTCCCCGTTATTTCCGTGGTGATATTTTTTAACTTTTTCATGACTCATTTATTTTACCTGTCATGGTTGTAACAAGTCTCCATAGTGCATGTAAACATTTTGAGTGTGGCCCAATGCACTGTCACACACGATTTGATTGGACTCTCTTTAGACTTCCTGCAACATTGAGACCTTTTCTGCGTGCCATTCAACACTGACGACTACACACAGGCCACTCTTTGATGCACTGTTTTGACACATCATTTCTTCATGCCGAATCCAAAAGACATATGTCTATAATACCTATTTAAAACATGTTAATGTTTTGTCTATCTACGATTCGTTGGGTAATACCCAGATGTTTAACTACATCGAGTTTAATCGATATGCCATTTCCCACATCATTATCCCAAGGAATCCCTTGCAACTGCAACTTGATGATTTTTATGCGTCTCCCCAATTTGCTATTTGGACTTGGATTTGGCAGTTCTTTCAATTATACTATCACCGATAAACTGTTCGTGCTGAAGCATTCATCATACTGAACTCGGGCGTATAGAGAAGCCATATATTATACCAACGCGATTACTTAACGCAAGGCGTCAATAGAGCTTTCTAAAAACATAAGGGCGAGGCTCAAGAGATTCAAATACTCTGTACAATATTCTTCAAATTGTGAAAATAGAACTGACAAGACCTTTTTTATGCTGAAATGTGATAACAATGAGCTTGATAACATTGGTAACATTTATTATCGAAATCGAAGTGTGTTGGTTTTGAATTTCATAGCTAAAAACGAAAATTGCTTCTCAAAACTACAAGATGTTTTACCTTCCTGTTATCTTGAACCTCCGTGTACTTTGCTTCATTTTTTAACTGGCATTGTTGTCTCTATTGGCGTATTTTCAGCAAAAACGTATGCAAAATCCTTCGCTTATTCTGTATGGTATTGCTCCAACATAATCATCACCCACCCGAAGGATGCCATGTTGAGAGATATGGAGTTCAGTACAATTCGTGTGAGAGTCCACGTATCATCCCCATGATATAGGTTATGTAACGTTTAGGTCAATAAAACATATAAACGTTTGCTTTATGAAGCCATGTAGAATCAAAATAGCGGTTCCCTTAATCGAGACAGTATCACAGCCAACACAATCTCTCTTTTGGATGACAATATATTCAATGGGTTATCTTGGGAATATACAAAAAGGAGGCGTACGGCAGATTTAATATATCACACGGACAGCTAACACATCACTCTTTTTGATGGAATTATCATTAATGAATTATTTTGGGAATATGCAGGAAGGGGGCGTAAGACAGATTAGATAAATCATACATGCCAGTTTTCTGTAGTTTTCCTGGTAGCTAATTCTGAAGTGCATGTGGTTGATAATAAAATTTGAGTTTATTGAAAAATAAATATTACAAATAACAGATTTAGGCAGTTACTCAAAATAGCAAGTGGGAACATTAGATAAAAGATTAATTCAGTAGGTGCGGACCATAACAATACAAGTTTTTTTGTAGGTTTGAGCAGTGACGTAAGACATATGACACCTGGGACACCAAATAAAACTCATTAAGTAGTGCAAGCAATAAAAAGCTAAAGGGCCGTAAAACTAAAACAAAATGGAGAAAGCATTGGATATGTATAATGCATTAGCGATACAACACAGTTTCCATGACGCAGAGTGTTTGCGGAGGAGGGTATTTGGAGACCAGTATCTCGGTTACCACATACGTGTCGGCTGCAATAAACATACTAATTATTAACAATCGTATCGATATGTCGGTAGCCAGACCCGTTAAATAAAACAGGCCAGGGAGTAGGCGACTGATGCAGGAGGGGTGGGAGGGTTGCCCTCCAAGGTAGAATTCTTCGTGTTCTTTCTTTCTTTTTTTGTTTGTTTATTTGATTTTTTTTCTGTTTTGTTTTATACCTGAAATGCTGCATTCTGGTGAGTCATGAAGCAAGTAAAGCGTACCTTTATATAATCATTGCAATCAAAAGACTATTGAAAGATGACACCAATCTCAAAATTAAGCATGGTAAAGTTCAGTGCCTTGTTTATGATTATGCGAATTTTGCCAGTTCGGGGAGTTGAGTACTGGGATTTTAGAAGAAGTCACACTATGGCTTTGTTCCTGGGAACATAACTAAGCTTCCAGGAATATAAGCTTTTAATTCGCCGGAATATTACAAAAGTCCCATGAACTGAGAGGTTCATTCCTAGGAATCAATCTCAAAGTCCCAGAAACTTGGAATACATTTTTGGTAATGTACCGGGAGCCACTGTGTTCCTGCGACTTCTGCTAAATTCCCAGGTCTGACCTTATGTTCCCAGTATCTCGCTTATAACCCAGGAACTCTCCGAAATTACCAGTAATTTGCATGAGAATTTATTAATATTAATAATGCCATAACGCAGTTATGACTTAAGTAATATCTATACAAATTTGTACGTGCAGTACTAGGACCCGTCTTGTGACACTGTCCAAATTAATTGCTTTTATCTTAGGTAACCCTGGAGATGTGATGACTGAACAAAACTGTCCGAAGGGAATGAACAATTAATTTTGGAATGACTTGTAAATATTTTGCCCATCCATTTCAAGCCAATAGAGTTTTCCGAAGCCTTGCGACCGAAAGATTACATTAGTTAACTATGTTAAGAAATCATTTTTCCGTGACGTAGAGGTGAAGTCATTTTGCTCAGATAACAGTAATTTGGGGGTAAACCAGCAATATACCGCACTCACACAATAACTTCTAACATGTCTAAGGCTGTGAATAATGCCTATTTTACCATCATACCATCTGGAAAAAGTTCTGCCCCACCATATACATAGTACAGTGGCAGCACCTCCACGCCATTATTTGGCAGGGCAAATGTAGAAAGATAGGGCAGACGACACCTCATCACAGCGACATGCTTTATTTCCACCTGAAATATGTCTATCATATATTATCTGTTGAAGTTCATTTCTCACAAGACTGAAAAGTGACTACATCGTGTCTGGGTAACTCTTTTCTCCCAAACGCTATCAAACAGTGGAATACCCTCATTAGAGATTTACTTCCCCAACAAACATTCAAATCGGAACTTAAAACTTCTAGCTCTTCGCCACAGACAATGTTCTAGAGTTCTACCGCTATGGTGACAGATTAGTTAATATTTGTCACACCCAATTACGCGTTGGATTCTCCAGATTCAACTTTGATCTCCATTAAGTTAACATCCTTCCTGACCCATCCTGTGCATGTTGTCATCTCACTGAGTACCCCAAGCATTTTCGTCTGTTTCTGTACCAGCTGCATCGTTCAGAAAAAACAAACAACTTAATAATACTGTTACTCCTTTAATTGCTCCGGGGGTTAGCCCCTATCGTGTAACCCATATGGTAGTGATAGGTTCGTTGAAATATTTCTCCGTGGCTGTAAGGAGCTTTCAACTGCCTAAATATCCAGATCTGCCATGTACTCCAGCTGTACATCATTGAAACCAAGCACTAAATGTTTCGGTTACTGTAATGATCATTGGGATGGACTATGAAAATTTATTTGCATCACATTTTTCCGCATTGGGTTAATATTGCACTCATCTTCATACTGGCTTAATTTGTATCTTATATATTATCAATTTTGATAGTTGTACTGAGTTTGTGCTGATATTACACATTGGTAACAATTGTTTTGTCCTGTGTGTCTTGTACATACATATTGTGTGTCTCCATTTTCTGGAGAACCCATGTGTTAGTCATCTCGATGTGTTGTAGAGCTATCCAGATTAAATAAATTAGTTTAAACTTAACTGAATTAAAGACAGGAAAGACACCAAAAAATATCCCATTTTAATCGGTCATAACTCAAAATATCTTTGCGTCAGGATAACAAATCATATATGTATGTAATCGTCATAATCCAAAGAATTTGTATATCCCGTGTTTAGGTGTCTGTGATGTTAATTGTTGACTAAACAATCCAAAGTTGACCGCAAACAATCGATCCCATAAATGTCGATATAAATCACTAACCATCTGTGATAAAATCATAATTACACTCTTATCTCAATCCTGACATACTGACAACAAAAAACGATCCTACGATTTATGATACACGTGCAGCCTGCGGTGTACTACAATTGTGGTGCAGTTTTGTTTGCGGTTTTGCGTGGAAGCTGGTTTAACCTCCCAGTGGACTATACAATGAATAAGCCAATAAATCCCACCCATTAAGCTTGCAAGGAACAGCTTTTCCACGCTCCTGAAGGGAAAACACAGTTTATTTTCTCTTATATTTCATCATGCCATCAAATCTATTTCAAAAAATTGAAACACTGAAGATCCTTTGAAAAATATGCCGATTAAGACTTGCATATTTGTTTCCCATATTTATAGTAAAATATGCACACATTTCACGGGCATATCGCTTGGTGTGCTAAATAAGAGCAAACAAATTGAAACACTATCTTTTTTTAACCTGTGACACTGACGCGTGGAAGGCATGTGAAAGAAAAGTCCTCTGCCAGATACAGTTCCAACAGATATGGCAACATCATCTACATAAAGTCCAGGGAGCAGTAATTTAACATGAAAGATTTGTTGTCATGCTCGGAATGCCAATCGAAACTGTGGTGCTGCATCTGTATTTTCCATGGATGTCCGTCTTATACGTCCATGATGTTTGAATGAACTTTTGACAATGCAAAGAAAATACAATGGCATTTTGCCAAACAACATAAATAAACAGTTTTACAAGACTGCATAACATATGTGCAAAATTGGAACACAGAGGAACGAGTGCAATATAGACAATAGTAATTCCATTTGTATACAGGTTAGACAGGGACAGGTTAGCTTATGGAGAGTAAAGAGTTCGAACTGCGGAATAGGATATTGACTACTAGGAAGTGGTTCTGGGCAAAAAGACACAAATACAACACAAATACAAAACATCGAAAAGTGTGCAAAAGAAGAAACAAAGCTGACAAAGATATTGTTGGGGAAGAGGGTGTCGCAGAAAAACACCAATTCCATTTATTACAAAAATGTGCGAATGTTTGATTGGATGAATCAATGAATATGGAAAAAGAATTAAAAACAGGTTAAAGAAATGACTATGGCCCATTGATTCTTATTCAAAAACTGAATGTGGATGACGAATTTTGAAATCAGATATAAATAATATAAGCCGATAATGAATCCAAATAAGTGTTTCTCGTCAAAACAATCTAGACTGAATATTAGTTTGAAACTGTCGAGTAATTTCTTTCTAGGAATTTTGAATTTAGAACATGTCATAGTTTAATATTTTTCCGATCTGTATCATAAAGTCTTTGAGTAACGGGAAATTTTGGCCTTTTGTGACTTCCAGTTTCTATAGATGAATTATGAGCACTTATTCGGAGTTGGGTGATATTTTTTACATATTTCGAAGTCTTTGTATTTGGTGAATATACATTTCTGTATTAAATTCTGATTTGAAAAAAGAATATGTTCGTAAGTAAGTGTCTTCTTCGCTTTCAGAATTTAGATTTTTATTCCACTAAGTAAGAAATTTGTTTTCAATTGCTGATTAGGATAATTTGGAAGGAAAAGTACCTGAACTATTTTCTTGATTTTGCCAAACATCTTTCAGATTTAAACTTAAAAAAGTAGGCCTACCTTTGTTTGCGCTGGCCCATTAAGAGGAATGCATATTTGGAAATTCCATGTTGCATAGGTAGCATTCAGACAGTACCCTTTTGGGTGGCATGTTTACTATTCGAAGAAAAATTCTTACTATAGCCATACTGAAAAAGGCAATGTGCCAAGTTCGTTTGAGAATGCAATATTGGTAGATTTACGGTGGACACCTAAACAATATATAAAAAACTGATATGGAATTTCTCATAGTTTAGTTTGTTATACCAAGATAACTTACTGTTTGATATTGTTTTTCTAAGGATTGTGGTGTAAGCACTTCTTATTTCACATGCATAAAGCAGCTTCGGTGAGATAAGGTTTTCAAACAAATTTGGGTTTTGCCTTATGCTTGTTTTATCGACTGGAAGGATTTCGTTTTAATCGTCCAAGAGCTTTGTTCCCTTTTTACATAGTCTTTTTGTAGCATTTTCAAATGAACAATTCATGGATACTTCAAAGCAAAGATAATTATAAGTATTTGCAACTTCTACCTCCTTATCGCTAATATAGAATTTCTTCTGAACCTGTTTACCAGATTTATTGAATATCATTCTGTTGGACTTTTGATGTACCTAGCAGTGCAGGCACAGACCTTTGTATAAGACAGGCCTGAATATTTTTATTGCTGATATCAACTGTCCATATATTAACTTGATCTACTGACTCTGCTGGCCCAAAACCACAGGAGGCAGAAGCCTCGTCTGCCTGAACCTACTTATGGCAACAGTTGACACCGACATCGTAGAGAATTAGTTTATTTCAGCATCACTCGCAAAGTATTGGAATCATGGAGTGATACATAGTAGTTGAATCCCCGTGAACCTCAATCGTCCATAACATCACTCATTCTATGGGGCCAAGTTAATACATGTATGCCTCACTCCTTTGGTTTCGGGTAGGGATGATCTCCTTCCGCTTCCTAACATCCCAGTTTGTATCTTTTTGACTGTCAGATTAATTATCCATGTGTTTCTATAATTTCATTGACAGTTAATCTCACATTTTAACTCACGCTGTTATCATGCTCGACTTTATGGGATTTTTATCTGTGACTACTCATGACTTATTTGTAATTAAGCCAACAGGATTGTCAGAGAAGGCATTTGTTGAGTGATTAATTCGATAGCGGAAATGCAGTTAGACCATTCCGTACAATTTGCATGATATTGCTTCTTTGATCCTATCCGTAAGCTCCCCCCCCCACCCCCATGCGATCATGGTCCAATCACCATCTTCCCACCTACAATTGTATTTAACCTCATGATTGCTTCTATTGTTGACAAATTTGTGTGGCATTTCAGCAGGTCACTCTGGACCATTTTTTCTTTTCGCCCTTTAAACTGATATTTGCAGAAAGGCATCACCAAACACACATTCCTTCATGTCAGCTTCCTTAAAATGTAGTTCTATCTTTATTTCATTATCACTAGACAGCTTTGGAGTCTTGTGCTGTTATGTTACATAGAGTGGCTCAAGGTCTAACTCTGAGCGCAAATGGCTAAGAGCCAGCTGGACAGAGAATAAGTAGCTATTGCCATGTTTTTGCACGGTGAGCATGCACCCTCATGCACCTTTTTACTTTTACTGTACAATTTTGCAAATAAACTTTTATTGCCACAGGGCATTTTACCAAGTTCCAGATATTGAATTAAATTGTTATCACTTTACTTTATTGTTTATGCATCGTAATCTCATGACAGCAAAATCTTATTGTCAACGTTCGTAAATAGACTGGGATACCTAATAAAGTACAAAGCGTTACTAATCTGGAAGTTCTGCAGTATAAGACGAGAGAGAGAGAGAGAGAGAGAGAGAGAGAGAGAGAGAGAGAGAGAGAGAGAGAGAGGGAGAGGGGGAGGGAGAGAGAGAGAGAGAGAGAGAGAGAGAAAGACAGAGATTTGAATAATCCCCATTGCATTTTGAATAGTGTAAATTGATTTACGCCGTGTGATGGTAGAAGAGCCGATAATCTCCTGTTATCTTAGCATAGTGCTGGTCATGTTATATCGTATAATCTGTGTTCAAGTACATTCTTAATGTCACTGGTGAAGGCGTGATGTCTCGACTGGGACTGTAGTCTATAGTAAATTGGTCGCCGAACATCAGGTCAAGTGTTAAACATTAACGGAAATGTTGAAAGAAGATAATACGTCATATACCTAATTGACTCAGTCGCCACTTTTATGCAATCAGTTTGGCGGGGCTGCCAATAGCCCTTCACTTATTATAAATGTTGGCGGAACCACTTAAACCTAATCCAAGCAAGAGATGCAAGTGCAATGTTCTACTAATACAAATACAGAACTATACCCGAGATAAACGCCCTTACTATGATGCAACAAAATTTGTTTTCTTTTAACCTGTGTGCTGCGCAACATTGTGTGATACTGTCTTTGGTCCTGATAAACGTAACCATTAGCAACGCTTGTAAGCGAAGGAACACGGACATACAAACACATAGCATATGCATATATACATGTACAAACCTGGAATAATCTCGGTGAAAATTATCCCAACAATACTGTCTTCAAATGAAGATAAAAAATGTATTCCCTATTGTTAGTTTAACGACAGCTTTCAGTTGGAGTCATATCTGCGCAGGGATATGACCATTAAGCACAAACAAAACTTCACGAAACTGAAAACAGTGCCCATACTCTAGCTGCTGAATCCGGTCGTTTCTCAGAACCAAAGACTTCGGTTGAGTTAAGAAATTGTTTAGCGTGTGGAAAGCGATCCATTGAGGACGAATTTTACGTTGTGGTAAACTGCAGTAAACTTAGTCTCGCTAGAGATGACTTCCATGCAAAATTGATGAAAATAGATAAGAATTTTCAGAGGTTAACTGACCAAGATAAGTGTGTGTATATATTATGAGAATGGTCAATACCTATGATGCGTGCCATCCAGTACTCCAATGTTTAAATTTAAATATTTGAAACAAGGAATCAACAACTGGGATCTATAAAATAAAATATGCTGATATAATATGTCTGTGGGTTGCGTTCTCCGACTCATAGTTATAATGCAAGTAGATAATTTCTTTAATGTTCCAGGTTCACAAATGTCACAAAAACGATTCACCTGACTGAGAAGTCAGAAGAACCCAAAAGTGGCAGCCTTCCCATGTCTTTTTTTATCTTTTGGCGCAAGCAAGGAGGTTTCGTGTAGCCTCCTTGACGCAAATGATAGATTTTGGATTTTAAGTGGTTAGGTCTATATGATGTTTTGCGAAAACTCAAGTCTCTAGTTGATGAAAAAACATTTTAAAGGTTGAGAGGACCGGATTAAAACCAACAGTTGCCTTTTATGGGTGACTGTCTGTCTCAAAACAGGAGTGAAAATTATATCTTCACATTGGTATGGGAAGATGAATGTTGATATTTTGGTAACTCTTATGTCTGTGTGTTGCTGTAATAAACTTTGCTCTCACAGTTGGGTTATTTTCATGAATATGGATAGTGTATATATATATATATATATATATATATATATATATATATATATATATACATGTTCGTATACATGGTTGTACTATGTTAATGTATGTCCGCATCCATTAGCACAAGCGAATTTAATAAAAAGACATTTTTATTGAACGAGTTTTATTAAAACATTCCAACCATTCTGCTGTCTTGTTTGGTTATAAATTTTCATTGGCATTAATTCACAATTGTTTCAAATTGTGCCAATTGATGACTTTCTCAAATCGGTACGGATATATATATATATGTATATTCGGCTGGGTGGTTGGCGCAAAGGTTGCTGGTTCGAGACCCGGCCGTTCCGTGGTCACAAGACATTATATATATATATATATATATATATATATATATATATATATATATATATAAGGTCAGGTTAAACCTCAAGGGGCTTTCGGTAGCAAGCAGCGGCCGACGACAGTTACAAGTTTGCCCAATTGTATTTAAAATCTGGTTAAGAAAAATTATGTTTTGGTAACATGTATTTGACTTCAATGCTAATGATATTTTTACTTTTCTGACATGCCTGAATACACATTTACTCAATATCAAAACATTTCTCATATTTGACAGTATTTACTCAAATGTCACAAACCTGACCCATAATGTTGAGACATAGACTCAGGGTTGGCAGCGAAACAGAGCTTCATTGTTTAGAGATTTTCAAATTGAGGAGTAGGTGTCATCATGGGATTAGTTTTACATTTCTGGTGCTGTATGTCCATTGTTGCAGCACTTGTTAGGATTTCCCTCGGTTTGTTCAGGTGGTGTAGCGGCAATTATTTATTTTACAATCACTGGGACTCAATATAATGCGCCACTTTTTTCCTCGTCAGTTATACACTGGCAGATGCTTTAACTGAGATAATCTATCCAACTACGAAGGGTACAGACTGTTTCAGGGATAAGTCAAATTGTTCTTATCTGAACTTGTACTAAACAAAAATAGCAATTGTGTTTGATTTTACAGGTGTGCTTCCTTTATAATGAAGCTCTGCATTTGTAAGCAAAACTTCACGTATTAAGCTAATTCATCATTAAGTACGTTCATATTTATTCATGATTATGTGGGTTGTCTTTGCTGAATATTTAGCTGAGACAAGAAACCGCCACTCAGAGAGACATGTACATGTATAGGCTCCGAAACATGTTCTGAGTAGCGACCCGCTGAAGAACCTTTAATTTATTTGGGCTAATACAGCCTATGTAAAACATTCAACAGAAGAACTTGCGCAATATGGGCAATAGTACTTCCATACCTATAAGGTATACAGTGACAGGTTAGTTTATGGAGAGAAAAGAGTTCAGACTGCAGAATAGGGTAATGATTACTGGGAAGAGAGTCCGGACAAAAATACACAAATACAAAATAATATCTGTGTCTGTATAGATTTGGTCCGGGGATGTATTCATCGTTTCGGGACTTATTATTATTATTATTATTATTATTATTATTATTATTATTATTATTATTATTATTATTATTATTATTATTATTATTATTATTATTATTATTATTATTATTATTATTATTATTTTGTTTTGCAATCAATAAAGGAACTGTACAGTTGAATATCGTTACGATGGGTATCAGCAAATAACGATTTGATGAACAGCTACCTGTTAAATGAGGTACATGCCATAATTAAGCACCAGGAATTGAATAAGAAGTCTTGTGTCCCAGAAGGGAATCCATCCCGCTTCATTGTTGTAAATGGTTGTCCTTAACATTTCGCTTGATCACCTCATGTCACATGACCTCCTGGATGGTTTAATGAACTGCTAACAGCCGTTTACCTAACCGATTATCCCGTTGGTGGTAATGGGTTTGCATGGATTAGCCAGGCTTAACCTGTCACCGGTGAAGTAATGCAATGTGCAATTACAACTCTTTCATTGCCAAGTTGGCCTGACGGCGATGTGATCTGAATTGACATGACCACACCGGTTTCATATTCTCTGTAAACTGGCCTTTCATCTAAGTGTCAGTATGCCTAAAGTGGCACAGACCTTAACAATTTCCAAGTACCAGTACACAGGGGGCACCGAAGAATGCTGTCCACTTAGTCACAATTGGTACTGAAAGAATTAAAAAGCACTTTGGGACACTTATATCAAAGCAGACTATGTCTTTACGTCTCACATTATCATGTCTGCTAAGCGTGATATTGGTAATAATTTAGTACCTTGGGCAAAGATACATTGGATTTCATTACACGCGCTCTGTGTGTGTGCTATCTGAGTTGACAAGTATCTGTACAATCCGTTTCTAATGCGAGACGTACCATTATTTGATCATAAGTCCCGCTATGAGACCACTGGGGAGTCGAGATTTAAGGGCAACTTCCCCCTATTCGTATTGGGCACCTACTGACAATGCTTGAGAAAAAGCTGAGACAACATTATTCTGTTGGAGCTGAGGCAAGGAAAACGTCGACATTTATGACGCACTCAGCTGGCATGAAAGAAAGCCATTCATATGTGCTCCTCGTTTTGCTGACTTTTTACTCGGTTTTACTTCAACCTACAGTATAATATTTCAGGAACGTATTTTTAACACTTTGGAGACAACACTGGGAATATTTTCGGTGACTTTGGTGCTACTTTCTGTAACCTTGCATTTTGGTGGTTTCCCAGCTTGCAGGATCCTGTGACCAGCCTACCGTGTCCATCCAGGCTTGTGTTAAGTCACTGAAGACAAGTGGGGTGACAACACCACAACAAAGAGGGCGTCGCCCATGAGCTGACTGAATCAAAACAGACTGCCTGGTCATGTCTTGATCTACTTGGCAGGTGGCATTTTTCACTGGCCCCTGTTATGACTAAATTTTTACTGGATGTTTTGGGCCCTATCCCTACCTTTACTGGCTTTTTGCATAGCAAGACTTTCATGACGTTTACTTTTTTGGCTTTTTTTGCCAACATATGTCTATGTCCTTCAAGTGCTATTATATATCATCAAGTTTGACAACAAAAAGGACAATGCATTCTTTGATACTTTTGCTGCGGTTCATCTCAATTTTATGGAGATTCAATGCCTACCAAGTACAATTACCGTTGAACCCAAGCCTACATTATATTGATTCCTTCAATCCAAGGACACTTCATCCAGATTTTGATGTCAACTCATGGTCCATTACTAATATTTTATACCAATCAGCACCAGGCTTTCCGCCTAAACTTCACCATACTATGACAATTACTGGATCTTACCTGGCTGCAAAAACCAATAGAGCAACCACTACATTTCTATTTCTGTTGAGTGCTGGTGGCATTTCCTCTAATCCAAATGCTAACTGGAAACATCCTTGTGGACAATGCAACTGACCAGTCTGTAAGAACCAAAAGAGAATAGCATGGGATGTCTGCGACTCCTGGTTCCACATAAAATGCACAAACATGGATGCACCAACTTATAATACGATGGCATATAAAGACTGGTTCTGTCATTTTGTACCATCCATCCATTTACAGACTCCTTACTTGATTCTTGCATTTCTAATAATTCTTCAGTAGCTGACTTGACTAATAATATGTATTGTACTCCAAGGACAAACTGCCGTCGACGTAATAGTCTTCTTTCTGGTAATGACATTTTTTTTTTTTTGCAAACCAAAGGGCTAAAGATAAGTCATATAAACACCGGCCAAGGAGGTCTACTGACTCATCTAGATGACATTCAATTCACAATTTTTATAGGAGCCCAGGGAGTCGGTTCTTATATTAGAGACGGGATTGCCAATCAGGAACAAACTGACCTTCATCATCCTCAATTTAAGCATCATTCTATACAAATATTTAGGCACAATTGCAAAGCTTTGCTTATAACTGGTCTTTACAGACATCCTCGTTCATCAGTGGACTTTTTTCAAAATTTTGAAGACATATTAGTTCTTATTGACCAAGACAAATATGATAATATCATAACTGGCGATTTCAATATCGATTTTACTCACTATGAAAGTTCCGGCTCCCTGGCACACAGACTCTGTGATATTGTTTCAGCTTATGGCTTAACTCAGGTGATCAAAGCTCCAACAAGGATCAACTGACTCTACATCAACCATCATTGATCTTACAATCACTAATATAAAGAGCTACGTTGCTGGTGTGGGAAGGGTTTCAGTGGCCGATCACCTCATGTATTTTATCATAATTGATACTCCTACTACTAAACCCAACCATCGCTATGTCACTTCATACAATTTCAAAAAGCTCAATGTTTCAAATTTTCTTTCAGACCTGTACTTAGTACCATGGCATATAATGGAGATCTTTAACAACAATAACGATACCTGGGCTCCTATGAGACTTTTACTTAACGCAGTTGTTCAAAAGCATGCCCCTGTAAGGAATTTCAGAGCATCCAAAGCCAAAATTCCTTGGTACGGCGAGAATATTGAGTCAACTAAAAACTGCGTGACCACTACTATAATATTTCTGCAGTCACTTGAAAAGTTGATGATTCGGCCAAATACAAAAGATTAAAAAGCAAAGTCAGTACGCTATCTAGTTTGCAATGCTAAAACAACCTATTATACTAATGGCATTGATGACCACAAAGGAGACAGCAGAGGAATGTGAAAGCTGCTCAAAGGTCCATTACCCAAGTCTTCCCATAATAATATTCCCTCCTTACCTAACTCATTAACGGTTCCCTAATCACCAAGTTCCAACAAATAGCAGATTCGTTTAACAGTTATTCTATTAACATTGGTAACGAATTAGCCAAAAGAATAATACCTCCAAAAAAAAATCTGCCCCCTGGCTTATGTACACCATAACCTTCCACATTTCTCTTCCACATTCACTTTTCAAAAGGTCTCAGAACAAGATGTCTCTAAAACTATTAGCCAAATTACCCAAAGACAAAGCTACTGGAATTGATAACATCCAGGCCAGACTGCTAAAGATTACTTCACCAGCAATCTCTGGCAGTCTGGCTTATATTTTTAATTTGTCTTTAAACACTGGTACAATCCCTGACGATTTTAAGCCGGCTACCATCTCTGCTATATAAAAAAAGGTTCCAGAACTGATCCTGGAAACTACAGGTCAATTTCAATTTTGCCAGTCATTTCTAAATTATTGGAACGAATTATTCATAACCAGGTCTATATTTTTTGTGCCAACAACAATTTTCTATGTACCCAGCAATCAGGTTTCCAGTCAAAGCATTCTACCCAGACCAGCTTACATTGTTTTACTGGATCTGTATATAATGAAATCAACAAGAAACATTCTGTTGGCTTGATAGCACTTGATCTCCAAAAAGCTTTCGACACAGTACACCATGAAATATTATTGTTAAACCTGAATTACTATGGTTTCAAAGGTACTGCTCAGCTTTGGTTCTGGAAATACCTGACAGCCAGGAGACAGATTGCCTGCATAAATGTGACCGCTCTGATCCAATGCTGATCAGTACTGGTGTCTCCCAAGGTTTGATTTCAGGACCTTTGCTTTTTATAATATATGTAAATGACATATGCAGTAGTTTCAACCAATGTACAGTCAGCATGTATGCTGATGATAATATCTTTTATTTTGCTAGACCCTATCCTGACTCCATAACTAGAGCTTTGAATAAAGAGCTCCAGCTAATAGCAACCTCGCTTCAAGTCAACAAACTCAGCCTAAATATTAGTAAAACAAATTGTATGCTGATCATAGCCAAGAGAAAGCATGACAATCTTGACTTGACTTTAGATAAACAAACTATTGAACAAGTGCATAATTTCAAGTACCTTGGCGTGACTCTGGATTCAGAAAGGAGTTTTTCTGACAATTTTAATACCCTTGTAGCAAAATTGAATAGAGCAGTGAGTATTTTTTCCAGAGCAGCAAAATTCTTACCTTTAAGTGCCAAATTAACTTTACACAATACATTAATTATCCCTCATTTTGACAACTGAGTACTGTTTGGTTTAATTCACTTCGAAAATATGAATTGAACCGTCTCCAACATATCCAGAGTCGCGCCATGAGAATCATAGTAGGTTGCCATCCTAGAACTCACTTCACGGATATGCTGGACACCCTTAAATGGCTGAGTGTCAAACAGAGGCTCCACATTATAACTGGTCCTTGGTTCTCTGGAACATTTTTTAACAATCAGACCCCCCCCTCCCCCACCCTAACATATGTCAGTTCTTCACTCCTCTTACAGAAGTCCGTACATATAATGCTAGGTCCTCAAGTCGAGGACATCTTTATATTAACAGGAACCATATATACTCCCTTTCCAATGTTGGTTCTTCAATGTGGAACTCTATCCCCCAGCATATCCATGCACTCTTTCTAGAGGAACATAGTACATCATATTTTGGAAACTGTAACACGTTTTAAATTCTGGTGTAAAGCATTACTATTAGTAGCCTGGTCGGAGGGGGCCCAAGGAGCTGCGACCCAACTTTTAAAACAAATGTCTGTGCATATATTTATATTTATTTTAAAATAATTGTTAACTTTCTAGTATTTTATGTGTACTCATATGTCAACAGATTTTAATCTGAAAATGAACAGCAATAAATATTTGTCAAAACTTTTTACAGAAAAAAAACGGCTCTTTTTTTTACGTGTTCAGAGCGGACGTCGCAGGAGCCACATCTGCTATGCGCTCTCCATGCCTGAGCATGATTCAAAGCCTAGATGTGCTCTGGCATAAAACATCAAAATTACAACTTGCTCAAAATACAGTTTTACTGAAACAAATAAAACTTGTTGGAGCAATAGATATGCTAAATGTGCCCGGGTAGGTAAACTATTACTTGAAATAAATATAAATTGTGATTTACAGCAGAAATTTATATTCAAACGTCGGGACCTCAAAATTTGAAGTCTGGTCTAAATTTGTTGAATTATGAACCATTGTAATAATAACATTAGAAGTAAATGTTACACAATGATAGCGTTGCCTCTTGTGCCAGTATATAATTTTATAGGAAAGTCTTTAAAAAGTGAAATTAGGACTAAATGGAAGTCAG
Source organism: Hermodice carunculata (assembly GCA_964020975.1). Classification (NCBI taxonomy): domain Eukaryota; kingdom Metazoa; phylum Annelida; class Polychaeta; order Eunicida; family Amphinomidae; genus Hermodice; species Hermodice carunculata. The sequence continues at coordinate 84,074,503 of OZ026619.1, read as the reverse complement.
CATACCAGAAACATGAAAGGTTTGCGCAATTTATCACATGTTAGTTGCAGAGACGAGGCCACAGTGCAACTTATGATGAAGGAGGCCTGGTAGACAACGCTACAATGCATTTCATCATTGAGACTACAGCAGCTAAACTGATTCTTGTCATGATAATTTTATGTAAACTGAGCATGCTGTGTTCATCAGTTTGAAGAAAGAATTGTTAACTGTTTCAGTGCCAACTACTGCTTCAGTCGAGCAACTCAAACCGAACTGCTCTGAAGGATCATATGGGTGCTAGGTTCATGTTCGCTACAAAACGTTTTTTTTTTTTTTTTTTTTTTTTTAAATTTTTAATTCAAGTACCAGCATGCATGTAGTTACACAAAATATAATAGTCCAGGTAAACACTGCCTTCCTCGGCGCGCTTTCGACGCATTACGGCTAAAGCGCGACAGGAAGGGCTGTCGACTCAGCCCCAAATCCGGGACTAAAAAGTTAAATGAGACTTGTTTCGACGTATGTAGTTGGAAATTAGCGTCTCCGCATAAATCATTTTCAATATTACACTTGGCTTGGGTTGTGTGTTCATGCAGCAAGTGGTGGTCCAGCGTTTCAGTACGGCAGTGCAATGCATGCGAATGATAAAAATGAAATATAACAGTCACACTGGTTGCCATGAAAGATATTAATAAATCTGTGAGTCATTCATATGACCATGCTCGCCCAACGAAAAAATACCCAACTGTGTTAACCTAATGAAAGGACTGTTAGAGACCGATAATTTTCTTGACATTCCGCTATAAAAGTATATCAAAATGTGCCTAGGTCTGAATTTCTCCTTTTTAAACACGAACGTCAGCATATTTTGGTTAACGATGTGGGCAAAGTGCTTTCTTCTTTGGGCAAAGAGGAAATAATTGGTGCAGGTGACAAAAATGTGAGTGATTTTGTAATACATGATATTTGCGAATATACTTTTTGGATCCTCGGTCGAGATTTACGTTTCATGATATTCTAGGAACAATTGAGTATACATTCAGACATCTGTGTCTGTCTTGCACAGAGCCTCCTAAAGTGAATTGACAGATAAAATTAAATGAAACAAATTGTAATACAATATACAGGAAGAAAATTATTTGTCAGTTTTGTTTTGCTATTTGTAGTTGTTGTTTTCTTTTTTCTTTTTTTTTTTCATTTTCCATGTCAGAATGTAGCATTAGGAGCGTACAGTATTCATTGTTGAATAATGGTAATCAAAGAATTTTCCACTGGACCAAGGTCGTGTTTTTTCACACACTAATTGAAAGTATCAAAATTGGCAAATTAAGCCAAAATTTTGACGCCTGTAATTATATTGTGACCAACAATGACTTAGAAATTTTATTCCGTGGAGCTTTATTGTCACGAGTTACAGATCATGTCTTTTGTCCCTTTGAGATTTATCGGGTAGTTTTCACTTTTATTTTACTTTATTTATTTATTTTTTTTCGAGGGGGTGTTTGTTTGTGTCCTGTTTCCGGTAATACCTGCACAGACCTTCTTACTCTGAAAACGTGACCCATGAGATACATGTGTCTATTCCACCTAATGTACACATGGATATTGGTTACCACCCATATCTGAATAAGTGTGGATAACAGCAGCTACCCTACCCACTGTATACTGCAATACGTTAAAATATCCACCAAATGGCGAGCAGGCAAGGCACCTGGGGTTTGGGTAAGGGTTAGGGTTAGTGTTAGGGTCAGGCTGTTCGCCACAACCTGGATATGTTGCCGTAGCACAGCATATGTTGGACTGGCTCTCACCCGTTATCCACGCTTATCCACAAATGGCTGATACACATTATTCTCATGTACATCGGGTGTTTATTCCACCAGTATCATATCTACATTAGATACTACATATCCCTTGTAACATGTTTGGGTCTCTAGAATTCACAAGCAAAGTAATATAAATACGGACTCTATTTTGCGGACAGTATGTTCAGTATCGTACATGAATGTACCTTGTTGGCTGCAAAGTTGCTTTCCCCTCCTAAATCCATACTTTTGGGTAAACTGTTAATGTACTCAAGACAGAAACAACTGTAGTGGAGAAAGGTGAACCAGTTAAGCTACAAATTAGGTACTCATGTGAAATATTTCACTGAGTACGTGATTTAACTTATGCATAAATGGAAATATGAAAGGATAGCTATGTAGCAGGTGTTCCCAAGTGTGTTATATAGTGACTCATAGAAAGCATCTATGTGAGCGAATGTAAAAATCGGCACAATAGCTATTAATATTATTGAATGCTGCCATGCCCATAGAGTAATATAAACTACATCGCAAAAACTGGCCGGGTTTTCTGACAGGTGGGGTAGCTTTACATGACCAATGTTGATACATTAATATCATCAGGCTAAGTTTTAAAATTTTGTTTCGCAATAAAAAAAAAATGCGCTCCCCATTAAAATTTACCTTCCCACCCTAGTTGCTCTCCTCGGCATTGTGGTGAGAGTTTTAGCGTCCAAGCACAGCTTAACATGGGTCCATGCGGCGCAATTACACGGTGTACAGCGTCAATACACTTATCAATTCATACGGCTCGTGTTTTGTTTTGCAATGATTTTTGTGCAGATATTTGAATCTTTCCATATCCAGTTCCCCAGAAGGGATATCCAGGAAGTCCATAGTTTCTATATGGCTCAGCCTGGAAGGAAATTTAAGACCTTAGTCACGCACCTCTATTAAGTCTCATCGGCGACTTTACGTGGGATATCTTATAGCATAAGACACTTACATTACAAATTTCGCATGGCTAGGAACATTAAAGCAGATATTTGCTGCACGCTGGCGCTCTCCAACAGAGGCTCCCTGAAACTCCATTAAACCTGTTAAGTATTAAGTTGCGATTGCATACACTAGTAGACAAGAAAGCACTAAGCGGTATTCATTTAATGAACAAAACATCTATTTTATCTATCAATACAGTGGAAGCTCGTTAATCCGAACACCTTTGTACCCCGCTGAACTGTTCAGATTAATGAAGCATCTGGGTTATTGAATCACTATTACTTGAAATGAACAATTTTATTCCAGGAGAAGTGTTCAGATTAATGAAACATACGGATTAATGAGGTCCGTTTTAATGGAAGTTCCACTGTATTCATCGATATGTATCATATTTACAGACAACAACGACAACACCACCACCCCCGCCCCCGAACTATTTAAAAGTAGCAAAATTGACAATGACGAGCAACACCATGTCGGTGGTCAGGCTGAAGAACCTAAAAGCAATAATGTAACTTGTGGTGTAGGCACCATCTTAGTAAAACAGAATCATCGTCCTCTCTCCAGTTTCAAAGAGGGAACTTTGAAGTGCACCACAGAGCTCTGTCACGAGACCTCTCTTTCCTTCAAGCAAAGCTGATGAGTCTTCAAGGTAAGGCCGAGATCTCATGCAGAAAGGTCTGTGGCATGCTGCGACTGCTTGTTGGTTTATTTCATGGGAAAGTGGTTAAGATGATCCCGATGTGTACATGATATGCAACGAAGATACGCACTGAGTAAGGATATCAGACGTTTAATGTGTTAGAATTTAACTGTGCCAGAGTGAGAAGACAATTTCTCCTTTAATTTAGTCGTCTAATGCAATTCCCGCTCTGCTCGCATATTGCTACATGTAACTTACTGTAAAATATTCTCTCTGAGCATGTCATGGCCTTCAAATTATCTACTGAAAGTATTAAGTGTCACGTTCAGCTCAGATTAGGTCAGAATTCTACAAAACGTAAAGTACGCTTCCAAAAATATTTGAATCTTATTTGTAGGACATTGGCTTGAAACGTCTGGTCGTGATAAATTAGCACAAAACAGACAAAAATAGTATGTGCCACTGTTTTCATACCAGCACCATATGAATATTTTTTTTCTGTCAATTAAACTTAATTAGTGATGAACATGATATTGTTGGAGATGGTATTCTACATATTTCATTGGCGTAGCTCGACATTTTAAAAATTCTAATTCGTGTCATTAATAAACTCGGCTATTTTGAAATGGAGGTTAGTGGTATTACCGAAGCGTCATCGGCATATAATAAAACACGTTTTACAGTTGGGTAAATAGTTTAATTCCACAGCAATGTGAACACTGCAAGATTAAATTTAATTACTTTTGCTCGGATATTGAGGTAGAATGCGTTCGCATGCACACGGACCTTAAGAAAATTCCCTGAGTGCAACATTGTGCATGAAAATGTTACTGATCACTTGTACCGAAGCGAACATAAAAACGTTTTTATAACTGGTTTTTTTTTTCGGTTCTTCAATAATGGCAGTTTTCAATTAGGAGCGTAAAGTTCGCCAAATACCAAGATTTTTGAAACTGTTTTCTTCATTTATCTCTTTGCCTGAGAAACTGCTCAAACAAAGAGAGTACATGCAAACTAGATTGTTTGCAGCTTGTGCTTAGCACGTTCTCTATTACTTTGGTTTACTGCCACTAATATGATTATGTGTTCCCCGTCATAGTTTCGAGGCACTGCGAATTTCATCGCGTTTGGCAAATTTGTCTTTTTTCAACTGTTTAAAGACGGTCGAAGAGGCAGAGAAACGAGACATGGTTTCATGTGGCAACTAACACTTCCATCATTTTAATCCCGTTTGATTAATACTAGATTCATCCACCACAGCAGCCTGCACACACAACTTTTGGTGGGCGGGTGGAGTGGGGTAGCACCTCCATTCAAGAGTCGGTGCACGCGTGAAAACTCATGCAAAGTACAGGAATGTGAATATAATATTGAACCTTCTGGTCGACTAGTTCAGTAGACAACGTAGAAATCTGTGTCTTTTGAAAGAAATTGTCGAACTATTACAATGAAATGATCCCTTCACGATTAAAATAGCAAGAAACATACACAGAGATTTATCAAAACGAATGCAGCTTTTTTTACTGATACGAAGTACTTCCATATCCTTCAGGGTGCAGTAACATGCAACCAAGAGAGACGGAAAAAAATTATGTGAAATAAGAGAGCACAATTTCAAATAGTTCCGGAAAAACGCGCGTTCAGGTTTTCAATTCGAAACATACTCGGACATCGTCATGTTTGATGATACCAGAGACGTGCATACGATGACGTTCTTTGTCCCTGCGCGCCAATTTCCAAACGCACCCAAAAGAAATTTTAGACGATTAAATTGTGTTCTGTGCATTATATGCCTTTGTTTTCATTGTTATAATTGAAACAATGAATGATAAAGAAATGATGGGAATACAAACAATCATTCGTATGTATCTGGGATCGGAACTCAATCATTCTGAATGGGGGGTGGAAGGGGGGGGGGGCGCACAAGGCGATTGCGGTGATGGTCTCACGCCAGAATTATTTCGTTGCTCATGGTGCCCTGTATACGTGTAAGGCCTTCGTTATGATGCATCTTGCTTAGTACTGTTTTTTTTTTGAAGAACCCACAGAAGGTAAAGCATCTATGAAACTTGTCTTTGAAGCTCACCTTTTACATTCATCTGCAGTGAAAAACAAATCACAAAATCCAACAAACTAAATAATTCTACAAGTGCATATATTGAGATTATGCCCAATACAGTACTTTGTAAAGGCCCATGTGCAGTCAGCCGTGATCATCAGGGTATTCACGCATATCTACTCCTCTGAACTGTTCTTTTTTTTTAAAGAATATGGGTTTGGCCAAGTGGACATGTGCTTGTCCAATTTTCGGCAGAACAAAATCTGCCGCAAAAAGCGCTAATAATCACTTTATACGTTGACGCAATTCTTGCCAGGATTTACTTTTGTGCAAGGGTTTCTTGAACAGTCGAAATATGATTTCGCCCTTTTTTAAGTTAAAAGAGACAAAACAGTCACATAGAAACCTTTTTTTCTCATTCTTTCTTTCTTTCTTTCTTTCTTTCTTTCTTTCTTTCTTTCTTTTCTCTCTCTTTCTTTCGTCCTTTGTTACTTTATCTCCCATATTTAATAAAACATGTAAAAATGCCAACTTAGATTTTAATATGGAAATACCACTACAGAGTAAAATGCTTATTAAACTGTCCGAGGGACTGTTCTCGGTATGATGCAATTATCATTAATGTAGACCAACGTGACGAAATATACTCCATGCTTTTTCGAAAGGTGTTCAATTGGGGGCTCGGCGAAAATTACAGAAATAAGGAATATGCACTTTCTTATTTTCTTGCCCGTTTTATAGTGGCAAACGAACTTTATATCATGACATTTTATTGGACTTTTTAGACGTAAGAGGGCAGAAGCCTGGGGAACGCAAAACAGAAAAGAGTGTCATACTCCTTAACTGTGATCGGAAGTTGTGCTTGTTGTACCCATATTTATTTTTTAATTAAAGCTCGATGGATTGATTGGACTAAAATTATAACGGTTTGTTGTCTTCGTTATAACACCATTTAAGCCAAATGTTGTTTACACAGAGCACTCCGATGTAAAAAGTCAAACCTTCTTAACATGTCAGACTCTGCCGAATTCCAGGATGTTGTCCGGAAGGTCACGCAATGTGTGTTTCACTTATGCCTTTCCCTCTCCCCCGCACCCCTATTATTGCCGTAAAAGCACCTTGAGAAAACGAACTATTTGATTGAAACCCATTTTATTTCAACAGAAAAAGGATTGGAGAACAAGTAAAGCTTATATTAACTCATCTCCTTAAACGAGCAATTTAAGATATAAATGGTTTAAGTTTTATCAACTTCTATAATGCACACTAAAACATTTCTTCAATAAATCGAAGTAATACAGACTGAAATGTACATCCTGGGGACAAAGCAAACTCCCTAAATCTCCATTGCTGAGTATTTCTACCTGATTACCACTGTGGGTGGAATATTGTGAGAAGCATTTGACTGCTGCTATTTTAGAATGCTACATGCTGGCGGATTACTCGGGCATTGATTCTCCGTGAAAGGGGTGTTCATGCTATTTTATGTCCTGTTATCTTTCATTTCACCCCACGTGTACAGTTCAGACTTTCTCTTTTGCTCTCCAGCGGTCTTCTGCTGAGTGAACTCCATGAAAAAAGAGACCTGGGACAATACAGCTCTGTCGCCTGAACGTCCGTGGTGGTACAGCATAATGGTGATCGACCAAATTTCAATGAAGAAAAGAACTGTGATGTCAAAAATCGTCGTTATCTCATCGCTTAAAGCCAAGAATTCAGAATAAAGTAGTGCACAAGAATTAATCCCTCGGCACATAATTGTCGTCCCGAGAATTAGGATAAACCCACTGTTGGTGAACATGGATACCGGCCAATTACTTTATACATTGAGATCTTGACACGATTGTACGATCAAATATCTCTCCCGGTCAGCACAGTTGCCGCCGGGATTTACATTTGGCTGCATGTGCGATGTTCCAAATATCAAACCGTATTATATTGATTGGTTTACCTATCCAATGACATAAATATATATGCAGGCCCAAGATGACTCGTACCTTTGTGTGCCACGGGGTCTCAGTAGGATAATGGCAATAACTCAGTACATTCCTTCTCAAAATGACCAAAAGCGCTAGCGTGGAAATTATCGTCTCCTGTGTTTTAATTTTTTTTCTTCGAATTTTTTTAAATTTAAGAAACAATTTTGCAATTTTGCTAATAATTGTGGTTAAGATTAACCATTAGGGCGCCCCCAGTTTAATAAATGTTCTTGGCGCAGGTTGGTGGTAATCTGCGTCAGGGAAAGCTGCCGACTTAATTTCATATTGACCAGGAAAGGGTTAATATCGGACTGTCAGGTCGGTAAAGTAAAACCGCTTTCTGTGTCATTGAAATCTGAAGAGAATGGAGGCCTTCCTGTGGTTATGAACGTAACCTTTGATTGCTTTCTGATGCATGAAGTTTCAATGATATCACGAGCCAGGTTGTGTCTGACCACGGCATGGTTGCTTTTTTAATTCCTAATGTTTGTTATACATACATTTACGCATCATTTTGTGCAACATATCAGCTTTGGTGAGGTCATGACTGCCCCGATGAGAGTGCAATATTTAGCATGATTGTTTCGAGGGCAAGAGTTCCCTTGCATTGCATAATAATTGAAAGAAAATGCGTTGCTTAAATTATATGATATAGGACATAATAATTGCAACTATGGTCGCTATTTCTCCTCAATTAACCCTTGCTGGTCACAATAAAGCTGCACTTCCTGTGAGTAGGCCGTACAAAGTGAACAAACAGAAAAAAGAGCTTGTGGACTCATGCCAAACTACAAGTACGTCGCACGTTCCATGAAAGCTTCAACTTACGAGAAAGCGATTAATGTGCCAACGATCATGATAATCACTCCCTTTCCACCGATTTCTTTCAGGATGGCGGCGGAACAGCATTGCAAGATTGCTTCACATTGCTGACGATTGAGCAGTTGTTATGTAATGTCAGTCCTGGTTTTAACATATTGGCAGCGAAAAAGCCTTTAATACAAATGGCAAATGTGTCAAAGATAAGCGGTCTTTAAACTATGAAATGCCAACTGCATGATAAAGGCTCCATAATAAGAGCAACAGGTAAGCAAATAAATCGACAAATGACTGCACAGCCGGTATTGCCTCTTGTTGTTAGACTGGTAATATACAAGATCGGCTTTTCGTGTACCGAAGGGGGGTAAGGGGGGAGGGGGCTCGGTACAGGTAATTATTTTTCTGGAGTACGCAGTACGGAAAATAAAGATCTTTCAAACTTTTGTACAGTACGAAGTACGTAAAACAAGAGGGCTTCCAGTACGCCAGTACGGTAAATAAAAAGCCCCAGTACGCCAGTACGGTAAATAAAAAGCCCCTGTACGCCAGTACGGGAAACCCCTTACCGACCCTCTGTATTATTTCTATACTCATTGCGAAAGCTCAGTTATCACTTTCTCACGATTTTAAGGCCAAGCGTACAAACTATTCCTACAATTTCAAGATTTGATAATCCTGTCAGTGTGCCTGAGTATAGGGAAGGCTCACAAGGAAATTCATCGTGGTTCAGATTAACGTTATCACACCTACACACATATTTCGTTTTTTGCACCTGATCCTTTCCCGCTTAAAGGGCCGCTTGGATGAATCATTCCGAAATGCCTCTTAGGTGTATTCATGGACCATACTTTATCAATTGATAGAAAAAGTCGACAGTAGAATCATCATAAATATTCTGTATAAGCCGTTTTTTGTCTGAGTTTTCGCAAAGTTTGCCGTCCTCTTTTCGGAAGCGGTCGTTACTTTCCGCAAGCACTTCGCATGACGTCATTTGCGGAACCCGGAGCTCGCATGCGCTAGGACTAATGTCTGACAACATTGTGAGTAGATTAGGGATGTCCGCGTTCTGGGGACATTTTCGGGCAAGTCAGTCCACAACCATACACCATGGTGAAACGGTGTGTTGCCTGTGGTTTTGCCAGTACCCTCATGAAAGGATTAAGCCCTTTCCGCTTCCCAAAGGATCAAAAACGGAGGCTGCTGTGGCAACGGCAAGTACGGTTGACACGGACCGACTTCAAGGTGAAAGACAGCAGGATGCTGTGCTTAGCACATTTTATGAAAGAAATGTACGATCCACCCTTTGTTATGATGGTAGAGCATGGTTTTAAAATACTGCCAAGTCAAGAGACGACGCTGTGCCGCGCGCTATGCCCACTGAATTTGCTCCAAAGCGCCCGTAACTTGTCGTCTGTTTTAATGTACTAAAACTGTTTGTCAATAGCAACATTTCTGACAAGCATAGGCTAAGCAGCCATCTCAAATGAGCTTGTTTAGTGAAGTGTGGTCCTCTAATCAGATCAGAAGCAATTCATTCCAAACTTCAGCTCCCCTTAACATAGAAATCTGCAGAGTAAAATGTACAGCATGGAAAAAGATATGAATGGCAGCTTGATTTAGTGGGAATTTGGTAGCGTCCGCTATCATCGTTATACGGTTCAGTTTTAGTAAATCAATCAAATCATTTATTTTGGAGAAATTTAAGTTCGCAGAGCCAAGCTGGTATTCATCAAGTAATTCCGGAGCCACATATAAGAAATTAATATGCATGTCTCGTATTGCGCCGCTTGAGACCAATGCGTGGTGGAAGGCTATTGACTCAGTCTTAATCCAACTGGGAGAGACACCAATAACAATACTGCAAGTGTTCGCATTTGTACGAGAGGGGTACGTTTGTATCAGCCTCTGTCGATTTCACGAAATGGACGGCCAAATGTAATGAGAACGGCAACGCAAGTTGGTTTTTAATCAACTTCAAAATATGGAACGGCAAAAGGGCATCCTATACAAATTCATATTAGATGCTTCATCAACCTGGTGTGGTCAACTGGGTAACACACACACACACACATACACACACAGACACATACATACATACATACATACATACATACATACATACATGCGTATATACATATATATATATATATATATATATATGTATATGTGTGTGTGTGTGTGTATGTGTTTAAATAATTCATCGAATCTATCATGTAATGTAGGCATGCCAACCAGGTTTACACGTGAGTAATCACACTCCAAAAGACTGTTTTCGAGTAAAACTTACAAAGGTGTAACAGGGGTATAATTGGTATTAAGATGTATGGCGCCTTAAAGGGCCGGCCCACCGGCAGCATGAAGCCATCATGTCTGGACGCAAATAGCACACGCACTTTGGACTTCGACTTCGACCGAGGTAGGATCACTGGTATGTTGGAGGCTTATCTTCCCAGATTGAAGAAACCAGGATGGTGTGGCCTTCCAAACACAACAATAAACAGCTAGTTGGTGGATTCGTTTTGGGCAGACAACATAATGCCAAGAACAAGCAGGATCTGGAAGCCCGCGGGTTTAAGCTGAGGAAGAGGACCGCTTCTGGGAACAGTTTCTCAAGATACGCCGATTTTTATTTTACTCTGATTATGCTGAATAGTGCGCTATGATGTCTGTCATTTGGCAGCATCAGTCGATGAGAGACATTTCCCCGTCAGCATGAATTATTAGTCGGGTTACAACGTCCAGCGGCCGTGCCCGGCATGCTGCCCAAATGTGTCTCCCAAAAGAGCACGTATCAGGGACAATTGTTCCCTGGCATGCTTCAATAAACTTGAACAAGTACATTTAGCGGTTGCGCGCGTTGCAACCGGTGGCATCCAAACCACAAGTAACAGATAACTTTATAAAGGCACACAATAGGAAAAGTTCAAAGAAAAAAAGAGAAACATAAATTAGTACTTTTTTCCAAAATTATCAGTGGTTTGGCTCTTGAGTACTTGCGAGACCGGATTCCAGAGGTTATTGCTACCGGTCAAAACTCAAGGCATACTAACGAAATTCCATCAATATACTGTAAATCCGACCAAAGTAGCAAACACTTTTTCCCATTCACTATTCACAGCTGGCGATACTCAGATGAGCACCCAGGGAACTCCGAAGCAATTCAGGTATTCAAAAATAGACCAGAACGTAACAAAAAATATGTTCCCCTTGTACTATTGTGGAAAAAATAGACTTGCTGAAAATTACCACACCCAAATGCGTCTTACTGTTCTCCTCTTGATGACCTTATGTTTCAGAGTGGGTTTGTAAACTCACCAAGTTGTGCCTGCGGAGCACCCGCGGAAAGTGTTATCAATTTTTTGACAAAATGCAATAAATTTAACACATTACAGAGAGACGTTTAATGACCCTCTGAGCCAAAGATCATCGTAAACATATATATATAATATATATATATATATATATATATATATATATATATATATATATATATATATATATATATATATATATATATGGTGATGCAAACAAATAGACAGACTGGAATGGAAAGTAATTCGACAGTGTACAAACGTCAGTTCTAAAATCAAACAGATTTAGTACAGAATTTTCACCAGCATTGCTAAAGATAAAGGACATCTTTACATTAATAAGAAATTTAATGCTTAACCCTTGGACAGTTATTGCAGACTGATTAACACACTCCCTAAGCTTCAAAAGTAAGTATTTTCCCATGACCTTGAAATGACCCTGAAACTTAAAGTAAGTAAGGGAATGGATATTCTTGGAAGGGGGTATCACAATTATCTGTAAGATGTCGATCAACATTAAAATTGAGCCAAATATCATTAAGAATGGTAAAAAATTAAGGTCAGGGAGGTCAATGAAATTTGAGGTCAATGTCATTCTTGTTTTTATAATACAAGCGGGTGGGAATTGAGTTGTACTGTGACTCTGCCACCATGGTTGTGTGTCGTTTATCAATTTATTCACTAAGGTGACATTGGAACCTGCTGCTTAAAAATGATTATATAAGTATCTTGTCAAGTCAGAAACTTGAAAAAAAGCATAGCATTAATTACAATGTAAATATTGACCAAAAGAGAATTAATACACATCAATTGGTAAACTGAAATTCGACGTGGAGTTTTTAGGGTTACCGGTACTTTAACTTTGCATTGTGTTTATAATAGTATATTGGTATAAGATACATAAACATAGTGCACCTTAATACCACTAGTATGAATTTTAATTCTGTAGTTGCCATGGTAACCAAGTCATATGATGTCGGCACCAACATCAAACATAACAAGCACCTGCTGAACACGATCCTATTTCTCAAAGTAATGGCTTAGATTTTTGTCAACTAAAGGTTATACAACGCTTATGTTGAGTATACATAAGTTAATATTGCCAAGTTTAACACCTTTCAAAAAAAAAAATCTGATCCTGATGGTGACTGCCCATGTGACGGTCATTTCAAGGTCAAATCTCTATAAGGGTACAAAATACGTAATGTTGGGTTATCGACAACCAGTGTTCTGGAGTAAATTATATGATGCATATTCAAGCAGCATTATAAAACCTTTATATTCAATGTGATGTGTAAATGTAATTGGGATATTTTCTGTTATGTGTGCTCAGATAAATTATTTTTGTGTGGTGTGTGATATTAGGCTATTTTTTTTTAATATGTGGCATTTGAAAACTACTCTCTCTTCATTATCATCATGTGAAGATTGAACAAAAATTGACTTGTCTGCATTTTGAAGGGAAGCGCGGAAAGTCTCCTTGGATAAAATATACAACTGCAAACTGCTTCGTGCACTACCTGTTACAACCAAGACGAGTGATGGAGCTCTTTTTTCAAACTTTGTTTCTTTATGTTTATTTTCCATACTACTGTATTGTCGAATTGTAAGAAAGCTGGTTTCCTAGAGATATCTTGTAACCATGGAATCAAGGAGAGAGATTAATGAAAGCTTCAAAGCTTGTTTCCAGATCCACATTTTTTTATAATTAGAATATGTTTAAACGAGAGTAGGCATAGAGTGTTCTGATGAGAATTACAGACCAGTACATTGAGCATCCAGCAACACTTGACCAGCTGGAACACCAGGCACCCGAACATCTGACCCACAACCCCAAAGCTGAGACTGTCAGTTTATTCAGCAATATGGCTAAGAGTGTACAGGAGTGGCTTGCAGAAACGTGGACCTCACAAACGCTGTTGATGTACGCGGCCTCTCAAAAAACAAAAACATACTCTTTAGGGGCCATCACATTATCCCTGTAAGAGATAAATCAGCCAGCATTTACAAAATAGAGTAAGGTGACATGCAAAGATGACTCAAGAATATACCTCCGCAACATTCTGATTGTCACCTAAAGACCAATTTGATATGAAAATGCAAAATATTAACTGAGAGTAAAATGTAAGAACACCCAAAGAAAACCCATACAAATATACATATGAGCGATTGCCTATTAATGTTACATTATGTGCACACCTCTATCAAACAGGGAAGGTTTTACCTAACTTGCATGGGCGGCTATTTGCTGTTGTGTAACCATATTTAACTTTGATATACTGTCATACAGGTCTAGAATGGACATGCCTGTGTTGTTCGCCAAGTTTGAAGCAGACACACAAAGTACTTATAACCCACAGGTGACGATTACATCAACAATATCACTGTGACCAACTATTTGACCCAGTGACACAGTTTCCTAAATGAAACCCTCCAAGTTGCGACCGACCTGTGGTACATTCGTACCAATTTTGAAGCAGATGCACAATGTAGTTATAGTCCACAGATGCAGAGTACTTGTTGTGACTCAGATACTTGACCTAGTGACCTAGTTTCATTTAATGGCGTATGTTTTTGTCTTCATATGTGGCTAGTTAACTTTTTTAAAACCAAGTCAAATAAGATTGATGTTTTAGCTTTGTGACATAAAATACACAATTTTATGAAAACTACCGAGATATTTGCCCCAGTGAGCCAGTTTTTTAGAATAAAAAATTATCAGGTGAGATCTATCTGGAATTTATTCCTATCACATTTCAAGCAGAGTTAGCCAGCAACTGGTTAGAATATTTAATCTTCATGTACACAGGTATCAATTAATGGTGACACGGACACGGACACGTTACAGATAATTATTTGATTGAAAAAATATTAAAATCAGAATATGTGGAGTACCATCGCAATGGAAGTCATGAGAAACAAAGAGTCGTCCAATATAACAACTTTATGCAGCGAGCTCTAGGGCTTTGCGCACCTTTTACATCGGGGATAGTTATCCATTCAGTCTACACAGCAACAATGATGTCAGTTGGACAAGAGCGCTACAATTACTATCAGTGGTGATGGATGACCATTCTCATTCGTTCAAGCTGTCGTAACTGTCAAATATTCGGTTTCCGAGCCTTATATGTCTTTACCAAATGACATTTGCGACACCTAAAAGCGGTGGCGCACGTTGCTGCTAGGCGAATAAGAATTATAGAGAAAAAATTGGACTTACAATCGGTCTGTTTACTATAGAACGGGCGTCATTTTTGCAACCAGGTATCTTGCACAGCAACGCCAAATAACTTTAATCAAATTTACAATTATATAATTCGTGGGGCATCCATAAGTCTTTGGAAGCTAGCTTTTCATTTTAAGAATTTGACGCAGATGTTATCCAATTGTGTACGATACCCATTTACATATGCTGGCATGAGGTTTATTGCACTTAGCAATAACAAACCCACAAAAAACCCACAAAAAACACCCATCCCCCAAGAAAGTCATGTCTAAATCACTGGGCCCTAGTGGACATAAAAGAAAGTAAACTTGAATTCGCAGCCTTTTGGTGTTTGATGCGTTTGATGCGTTTGATGCATCTTTGTCCAGTATTTTTGAGGTCATATTGACCAAAAGGACTTTCTAAATGCGTTAAACAGATGGTCGAAAGTATTTATTGCTCGATTACAAGTGGTGATGGACTGCTTTAAGTGTTATAGATATCCCCTCTTCGACAGAAGCCAAGTTCTTTAAATAATGATATTTATTCAATATTTCGTAGTTCAACGAAATCCCCAAAAGGTGGACATTGGCATGTAATACCGAAATAGTCTGACAGCTTGGCATTATATCAGATACCTCAGGGTTTTCATAATTAAACAAAATGTAAACGAAAAACCTAATGAACGCTTAATTTACCCCCATGGAAGACTAGAAAATTACACTCTTCCTTGCATCTTTGACCAGCACCATCAGAAACCATCTCTTTGTTGTTTAATGGATTCAAGCCGTCACTTTCCCCCGCGCCAAGGGACTTTCCAACCATGTTGTTCCGTAGATCAATTTAACTGTCACATTTTGCAAAGATATGAAGGCTTCTGTGATCTTGCTTCTTTAATGAGTGGATTAGGGAATCAACTTCTACACATATCCTTTTGCGTAAGCTAATCTTTCTCCTTGTACAAGGGTAGGTCAGCTAATTTTTCCCCTGCATATTTTCATGTTTGTATCACCCGTTATATAATGCTACACGCGATCGCACTTTGGTTAATGGCTTCATTTTGGTTAGTTTGAGGAAGCTTTGTGTAAAACCATGCCTCACCCCGCTTGAAAGTCCCTTGATGACTGAGCAGTTGGACAAAATCAAGAACATTTGAACCTGTGTAAATTTTGTGGGTTTATGTTGCAAGACCTTACCATCATAAAATGGCAACTTAAATATGGTCTTAACTTGGTACAGCAAATGTCCTCCCGACGCTCAAGGTATCTCAAGGACTCCAAACACTGTCAGACAATGGTAATTAAGTTCTGAAGTTGAGGTTGGCCGTTAACATGAGACAGATCTATGCTGAATTTCGAATTATGTTTGATATGCTCAGCTTAAAACTGTTTACGTAAAGAAGCAGATGCCAAGACATAAGGTCGCCTCACGTGACAAATTGATGACTCGAGCCCCACCTTTAAAATGATTCAAGTCTTGTTTACTAGCTTATTATTTCGAAATCAGAGAAGGCTGCCACACAACATATAAAATTAATAAAGTATGAACAAATGAAAGTAAATAATTTGCACGATAGAAACATCACGTTTTACCTGTTACGAGTAGTAAATGAAACAGACAATTACAGCTCAAGTAGTGCAAAATAGCCGTGCGGTTTTGTTTCTAATGAATGCGTTTTAGCCGGTCTATGGTGGACAGAACATGTTGTACATTAAGGAATGTAAAAATTCCCCATACCAAAATGGACGCATCAAAATCTAATGGTCGGGGATGATTCTTTAAAACATTTATCCGCCAGCATCAAAAGTATAAAGCTATTCATATTTAATACAGTAAGGAATGTAAAAGTTCCCCATACCAAAATAGACGCATCAAAAGATGATCGGGGACCAACCTTAAAAATATTTATCCGCCAGCATGAAAAGTATGAAGCTATTCATATTTATTATTGTAAGGAATGTAAAAATAGTCCATGGATATGCATCAAAATCTAAAATGCGCCATCGCTTTTACCATTGATGCCTTACCATACATTAGATAGATAGATAGATAGATAGATAGATAGATAGATAGATAGATAGATAGATAGACAGACAGACCGACCGACCGACCGACCGACCGACCGACCGACGGACGGACGGACGGACGGACGGACAGACAGACAGACAGACAGACAGACAGACAGACAGACAGACAGACAGACAGACAGATAGATAGATAGATAGATAGATAGATAAATAGATAGATAGATAGATAGATACACAGATACATAGATTTAAAGTCACATAGTGAAGTTTGGGAAGTCCATAAAAGCCACGATTAGAAGCAGCACTTGTTGTAAGATTGTTACACTGTTGTGTTTCAGCTTTGCGCATGTGTTGCCCAATATTGTTAAAAATCTCTGCATACTTGTATCGTAAGCTATTTCTTGTAACATTTAAGCGGGCTCTTGGTATGTGAAGAAATGAATTTTGGCAGCTTTGCCTTGCTGTCCTTTTCGAAACATTTAACAAAGGCACAAACATGTCACAAATATGGCTTGATACACCAAACACGCAGTTCTGTACTTGACCTGCTCCTGGACAGTCATGACGTTGCAAAAATGAAATAGGGGTGCTGATGGTGTCATTCTGGGGGCATCCATTATAACTTTTACAGCTAACTTTTGTTTTCTATACGTGTGATTGAAGAAGAATGCCCCCATATAGAGTTACCATAGTCTAAATGTGGCTGGAAAAAAAAAAACTTTGTAAAAAGTTATCTGAGCGTCTGGGGCCGCTGACCCGTTTTTCTTTTATAGGAACATGACTGTTCACTACATCCAAGAATAGTGTATAACATGTATCCAGTGTGTCATCAGGGTCGGCGAACATGTCAAGTAGATACCATGGAACCTTTTACAAGTCTAAAAGAAATGCATTTTCATCAAAGCTTTCGAAACAGCAATATCGAATACTTGAGTGACAATGTTTCTTACAAAAGGTACTACACAAAACAACACATGTCATGTTACGGTCACTCAATCCAATTTTCGAAAATTTTATATCCCTGATCTTTTCTGCAGAGGCTGTTAGCACATGATCGATAAGAGTAAGAAGATAAGAATTTTGAATGACAGGGGTTGGTTCCTGTATGATTTGCAACGACCAATAAATACCAGTAAAAGATTGCCAAGAGGAAGAATTATAACCGTTTTGGAGCAATTCTACTCATTCCATACCAGTCCCTGATGTTTCCGTAAATTTACCTGGATTTATGACGACAATTGCATATCTAAATTCTTCATGAAAAGAGCTTTTGTTCAATTACCAACATGTCTATAGTCCTAAGTCAGTGGCTCAAAAGGCAACTGCACCATGACTTGCCAGGCAGTGCCAGAACCACTGACCAAGAACTGTCACCATAGTTTGGAATGAGTGAAAATCCCCTAGTATTGTACTGGGTTTATCCTCAGCGTAAGCATTTGTAAACTGGGGTTCAAAGTTCGGAATCCAGTCATTCAGTTTGTAAGAGGGGGGGTCTGTAAGCATTTTAAATATGTTGTGAACCTTCTCCTGCTGGATCCAGTTGAATCCATATATATTCAGCGTCGATCGTTTCAAGGTAATCTCGTCTGATGTATTTGATGTTTTTTATGCACATTAAAACACCACCTCCTCTGTCAGCTTCAAGGGGTAGTACCTTGTTCTCGCGATCTGCCCTTTCGTGATTCAAATTGGGGAATTTCATATCTTTATCACTGTAGTTTTTATTGAACCATGATTTAGTTAATCCCAGGATATGCGTTTCTTGGGGATCATTCAGTATAAGCTTGACTTGATCAAGCTTATGGTGATTGCGTCCTGTTGGACATACACTTTGTAAATTCCACTGAGTGATTTTAATCCAACCGGGCAAATCACGGGCCACAATAGAAGAGTCTGCTGACATGTGGACAAATTTTTTATTTCCAATATAAATGTTGGATAAACAATATGCATTAAGATATCAAGGAAAATTCTGCACAGGCCCAGCCTTTGTCTGAAAAGTGATAGGATTCACCATTTGCCATGTTAACGTGTAGGTAGCGACCAAGTACTGAACTCCATTGGTGTTTACAAACATTACTGGCCTTTGTTTGCGGACGGCACACATGGTACAGTTTTCACCTGGCCTGCTTGATTTTTTGGCTGAATAGTAGCATTGTCCAAATGACGAGGTACACAGGATCACATTATACACCTGGTCTCTGAAAGCCGGCTTTGGCTTGTCTTTTCTTTTTCTTTTTTCTTTCACGGATATGGATTCCTTGACCAAATTGAGATTTTCCCAGTACATACCCGATGCTGCATAAAATCAGTTGCCGTTTTCATACCTTGAGCCTCCGTAGGTTTATAGTCAAAATGAAAGTAAATATTTAGTATGAAGGATCAAAAAAAGCACTTTGACGCTGATTTCTTAGCAAGGCCTCTTAAAAAAACTGGTACTCCAAGGGCTGATCCAGAACATTATCGTATTTTATTGCATACATACTGCGTTATCCTTACTGATATTTATCTATTCCTTTTCATAATGCAATCATTTCTTCCAACATTGCATCACCGAAGGCATAACTCCGTAATGCACAGCACCATTTTTATTTGGATATACGAATGCGGCCCAAGTGAGCTATGCGGGATCGCATCTCCTTGAACAGTTGCGCGCCTGTTGTTGTCGCCTGCAGCTGTGGTCTTGCCTAGCCGTGGCGGAGCTGAGGGAGGAAGGCGAGTGGGAAAGCTGACAAAATTTTAAGTAATTTGACAAACCGGATACCGGATTTGGAGTGTCAAATCGAAAAATAAAATGCCGGAGGTCAAGAACATCGATGAGCCATGGAAGGTATATGATTAACATAACAATACATGGGTAGTTTCATATCTGCGGAACACTCAAGTCAGATCTGCATGAGCTATCGTTCGTGCAGATATGTCTTGCTGAGAGTTGATAAGAGAAGTGAAATGAAAGTACCCATGGATTATTATATACATGTGAGATCCGGGTACTCAGATATACCCTGTAACAACAAAAATGTTCGAAACGCATACAATACCATTTTTAGGCTTTAGCGGAGTTATATGACATGCATTATTTGTTAGTTACATAAAAGATAACGGTTACTGTTACACTTACACTATAATACACGCACACACACGTACACACAAAACATATCTATCCATGTATATACCTACCTACCGACATACCTACTTACATACCCACCTACTTTCCTTCCTTCCAATATAGTTCACGTGATCTTGGTATACCGGTTTTATGAATGTGGTTGCGACACTGGGACATGCAGCAGGAAAACCTCGAAATGGATTGATAAATCGTGAAACCGGAATTGACAACACAATGACCGTATGCAGATATTTCTATGTGTATGTATGTATGTATGTATGTATGTATGTATGTATGTATGTATGTATGTATGTTATGTCCATTTGGAAATCAAAGTATCACTGTGCCTTTAAGAATGCACACCAATGGTCTGTCTCCGGCAGGAGGTCAATAGTATTAGTGAATATGTCCAGATATATTTTGTAGCAAATCAAACAGAATCAAAGTGGCGGAAGTATTGTAAATCCATCCGTTTGATATATTTTGGTGCAGGCTGTTTTTAATTAGGACCTCGTATCATTTATTATTATCTTTTTAATGTAATTTTTTTCATGAGTAAAAAATCGCGGATCAAAATCTTGACCCTGGAGTGTCTATGTCAGAGACACCACCGAGACTGTGTCTATACATTAATTACGTTTCCCATTTCAGCTAGGCTACTGGTGCCAAAGGTTGCAGGTTCGAGTCCCGCTCGTTCCGAATATAAAATTCAGAAATGTCAGAACAGTCCACATATTGGCCCTCTCATCCTTTACTAAGTAGAGACAGTGCCATGAGAAACAGATGAACAATTCTCATGGTAAAACGCTGAATATTATATTAAAATAATCAATTTATATTAATTCCCAATTAGTCTGGCAATATGTCAATATGCGCGTTCAAAACAAAGATTGCATTCCCGTTTGCTGAAGTCCCCCCCCCCCGGCATTTTATACATTTAGATACCTTACCAACCATTTGTCTTCCAAACTTTAACGCTAATTGGGATATTTAAATGAGAGCCGACAGGTTGGAATGAAATTCAAATGATTATCAATACATGTATTTGTAATGGCAGTTGAAAAAGAATGATATGCAAACAGTCAGCTACATTTCACAAAAAAAGTGAATGAATTGAATGATTGATGCTAAGGTCAGTCGGTAAAGTAATGGAAAAGCTTATTTTCTTTTACGTCTTTATTTTTTACTGTGACAACAACAATAATTTTCAACATCAGCCTGCGTTCCCACCCGGTAACTCTACTATCCACCAGCTCTTACACCTTTACCACGAATTCTCTAAAGTTTGGGGGAGAATCGTAAGAAGCACAAGTCATATTTGTTGACACTATAAACGTGTCAGAATGGGTACTTTCACGACGGCCTGGTGTTTGAAATACGAAACAGTGGCATATCTGAATTTCTATCAAAATTGTTTTATGATTATTTGTTGAAAAAAATGCTAATCTCATTGGTCAGTTTTCTGAAAAGGGAATATGCAAGAGCTAGCTGGTGTCCCCAAGGGCTCTGTGCAGGGGCTTAGTTAATTATGATATTCAGCAATTATGTTGTTGATGTTGTAAGTTCCCAAATAATATTATGTGCCATTATATGATATTACTTTATATCTTAGAGTCACCGATCCCTCCGTTACTGCTTGTACCCTTAATACTGGTTTCAACAAAAGGACTCAGCCAATAAATGACATGTTCCCTTTAATCCAAGCAAAAGTAAAAAAAATGATCATTTATCGGACAGGAGAGAGCTCTGTGAGCAGCCCATGCTCAGCTGACCTGGAGATTCATCACACTTGTGGTTCTGTGTACTTGGGATGGGATCAAGGTCGCCCATGTACTGAGTAAGTCTGACCTCTCTGGAAGAACACTTAAGATGTGCAACATTAAGCTCCCAGCTCAAGCAGTTCTCAAGTTGTAGTGAAGAGCAAAATTGATGTGTGTTGCACTGCGACCTCAGAAATGAGGTCAAGGTTGATCTTCATAGAGAAACATAAACCTGTGCAACGCAAAGGTCTTCCCTCAAAATAGTTCTCACGTTGTGAAGTGAACAATACATTTCATGTAAGTTGTCCTGAAAAGAGAGAAAAAAAAGGAGGGCTGCGTGAACAGCCCATGCTCAGCTGACTTGAGCTTGTCCCACAAAATCAAAGTTGCAACTGAATAGATCTGTGTTGAGATTAAGCTGAGTTGCATATGATATTTGGAAGTTTTGCTAAGACTGAGCACCGAGCCTCCTAAATGCATAGCCTGACTAGCATGTCAGCTGAGCTCAAAATTACAGCGCCACCATGTGAACAAATTGAGACATAGGACACCCTAGGTGTGTTCCTGTGTGATATCAAAGCATTAGCATTAGAATGTGCATTGACTTATAGTAATCGATGGGAAGCGTGCATTTGCCGATAAGTACATGTACCCGAATTGAAAAAGAAATGTTAAAAATCAGCAATTCACAGCAGTACCACCTAGTGAACACCTTTGTTTGACCCTTTCACATCGAGCATATCCACCAAGTTTCAGCTTAATTTGAGTGACAATTCTAGAAAAAAAGTCGAGAATGGCAAAAACACACAAAAAATCACACACACACACACACACACATATATATATATGTATATATATATATATATATATATATATATATATATATATATATATATATATATATATATATATATAAAGCAGCCCCCACCCGGTGAACATTCGTACAAACTAGTAGAGACCCAACCAAGATACATTGCTACCAGGTTGAAGTCAATCTGGATGTCAAGTTCGTCTTCGAAGACAAAAATATGAATTAGCATTTGAATGCCTGTTGACTTACAAAGTAATCAATAGGAAAAGTGTATTTACCAACAAGTACCCGAATTGAAAAAAACAACAAAAACAAAAACAAAAAAAACATTAAGAATTAGGAAACCACAACACTGCCACTTAGTGAACAACTGTGTTTGACCCTTTCACAAGGAACATATCCACTTAGTTTCAGCTTAATCAGAGTACCGGCTCTGGAGAAAACGTCGAAAACACCGAAAACGCACACAAAATCTTAAACAAGAGGGCTGTGTGAACCGCCATGCTCAGCTGACCTAGGGATAGCATCAAAGTCACCAATGCACTGAGTAAGTCTGACCTTTATGGAGGAACACTAACATGTGTAACATCAAGGTCCCAGTTCAAGTAGTTCTCAAGTTACAGTGAAGAGTAACATTCATGTATAATGCACTGTGATCCCAGAACTGAGGTCAAGGTGACTGATGTGCTGTCTAAGCATGGCCTTCATAGAGAGACGTTAATATGTCCAATCAAGGTCCTAGATCAAAACAGATATCAAGTTATCAAGTCAACAGTAAGTTTCGTGTCAGTGACCTTGAGCATGAGGTCAAGGTCCAAAACTCACTGGAACATGTCTGTTTCTACAAAATAGGCAGACACTTATAAAAAGCTACATCGAGACTACGTTTGACACAAATCTGGCTAAAATTATTGAATTTATAACCATTGCAAGAAATTCCTTTTTTTTCAAGATTTTCCTCAAATACTCATGAAAAATCCAAAATTCACTGGAGCGTGACAAACTTGGTAGAGACCCACAAAAGATACATTGCCATCGACTTTGAAGTCAATCTGACTTACAGTTTCTTCAGAGAAGTCCACAATATGAATTAACATTGGAATGACCAGTAACTTGCATAGTAGTTAATAGACAAGATGCATTTACCAATTAGTACCCGAATTAAAAAAAAAAATGGTAAAAAAAATCAGGAATCCACAGTACTGCCTCCCAGTGAACACGTTTTTGTTTGATCCTATCGCAAGAAACATATCCACCAAGATTCAGTTTCAAAATAGCGAAATCACACAAAATATTTAAAAAATAGAAAAAAAAAATGGATCGCCATCTTGTGAACAAATGAAGAGCTAGGAGCCTATATGAGTGTCCCTGTGTGATGTCAAAGTAATCTGGTGAGCAGTTTTGATGAAGATTTTTATATTTCCCCTCAAAAAGGAAAAAAAAATTAAAAGTCCAAAAATCACTGGAGTGTGACACTTTTGAACAAACCTGATAGAGGTACATTACCACCAAGTTTTGAGGTCAATCTGGACGATGGTTTCGCAGAAATGTGAATTCCCATTAGATTGTCCATGGATTTACATAGTAATCAATAGGAAAGGTGCATTTACCAATAAGTACCCAAATTGAGAAAAAAGTAGTTAGAAATCAGGAATCCACAGCAGTGCCACCTTGTGAACAACTTTGTTTGACCCTCCCACAAGGTACATATCCCCCAAGTTTCAACTTAATCGGAGTCACGGTTCTAGAGAAGAAGTCGAAAAAAAAACAAAAAAAACCACATAAATCATTTTTTTTTTTAAATTGCAGCGCCACCCGATTAACAAATTAAAAACTGCAAGTCCCTGGGGGTGTTCCTGTGTAGCATCAAAAGCAATTGAGTCAGCGGTTGTGGAGAAGATTTTTTAAGATTTGCCCACCAGAAGAACAAATATATCGTTAAAAGTCCCAAAATCACTGGTGCATGACCGTTTGAATAAACTTGGTAGAGACACAACCAAGGTACATTGCCATCAACTTTTTGAAGTCAATCTGTACGATGGTTTTGGAGAAGAGGTAAAAAATGTGAATTCGCATTAGAATGCTCATTGACTTCCACAGTAATCAATAGGAAAGGCGCATTTACCGACAAGTGCCCGAATTGAAAAAAAAAATTCGTTAAAAATCAAGAATCCAAAGCAGTGCCAACTAGAGAATAAATTTGTTTGACTTTTTCACAATGAACATATTCGCCAAGTTTCAGCTTAATGTGAGTTAAAAAATAGCAAAAGCACCCCAAAAATCATAAGAAAATTAGAAAAAATTGCAGCGCCACCTGTGGAATAAATAAAGAACTAAGAATCCCTAGAAGTGTTTATGTGTGATATCAAAGAATTTGGGTCCTCAGTTTCGGAGAAAAAGATTTTTTAAGGTTAACGCCAAAAATACAACAAAAAAAAAAAAAACAAAACAAAACAACCAAAACAAAACAAAAAAACAAATCAAAAAAAAAAAAAAAAACAAAAAAAAAAAAAAAAAAACAAAAAAAAAAAAAAAAGCAAAAAAGCAAAAAAAAAAAAAAAGCAAAAAAGCAACAAAAAAAAAAAAAAAAATCATTAAAAATCCAAATATTTCTGGAACGTGACCATTTGGACAAACTTAGTAGAGACCCACACAAGGTACATCCCCACCAAGTGTGAAGTGAATCTGGGAGACGGTTTAGAGAAGAAGTCAAAAATGTGAATTGTTGACGCCGTACGGACGACCATAAGAAAAGTTAAGCTGACTGACAAGTCAGCTGAGCTAAAAAAATAGGAAGAAATTATCCTCAAATAAAATTAGCAAACGATAAAATACCTAAGTGAAAGAGCACAAGGTTCTTGGTCTTACTATTCGTGTTGATTTATTCTGGTCGTCACATATCAAATTCCTTCTTAATAAAAGTACTAAACTCATTTCTGCATTGTGGACAAATGAATTTCAGCTCACTGAGAACACATTGGAAACTGTTTATTTTTCTTTTCTAAAACCCAGGGCTAGAATTAGTTGTGAGGTCTGGAATGGCTGGACATGGTCTGAGAATATCTTGTCTGAACGTGTCCAGCTGTCTGATTACGATTTGTAACTAATGGAATGTGGAGATATCTCTAGTGCGAAGCTTTATTTGGAAACTGGATCGAAAAACTGATGCAGCGACGTGACAAAGATGTAAGCTTATTTGCTGGTACTCCTAACCATTTTAAAAGTACATCTTATACAAGGTTCGTTCGGTCCTAGGTCAAACAAATTTTCGAATCCGTTCTTTCCCTCCGCTATTCGACTCTGAAACCGTTGAATATAAGGCAACCGGATTCGACTCTGAAACAATTTCCCGTTGAATATAAGGCAACCGGATCATATCTCTACATTCATCTTACATATGGACAAGAAATTCGAAACTCCACTTAAAAACAAGTTCTACTTTTTGGAACCGCTATACGTCTATCGTACATTGACGCCTTCGAATGGGTTGCACCAGCTGAATATATTTATTTATTAGGTTGGTTTACATGAATCCAGAAGCTGCTACCGTGGTCATTCCAGTGATTGTCCTCTCCATTATTTCGGCGTCTGTCCCGAGTATACCTAAATCAACTCACACAAAGCAGTCACTCGAGTTGTGCTTGGGACAGAAAAAACAGTTCTATGTGGCAGTGAAAAATGTACGGATGCTCACAATGAAAATTGCAGAGCAGTGTTTGCATTTATTGAACAATCTCAAAGGTTCAAATCAACCTAAAATGACACAGATGAGTTGCATCAAAACATCGATTTGTCTTTTAATTTATAGAGCCCCATCCTAGTTTTCTACTATCTGTGCGCCGTGTTGGCTTATGTTGTCTTTGTATGTCCATTTCCATAGTGTTTTTATTTCATTTTTTGTGTCCATGTCAAGGTCTACATTTTACATCCCCTTACCTTTTATTTTCCTTTGCTTCGGCAGGAGTTCAAATAGGTCTCTGCCCAGTTCTTCAATTGATGAATAAAATATGATTAAGCCAAACCAATTATTTGAATTATATAGCCAGCCAAGGCTCATGTGTATTGTACGGAGAGCCCCGTAAAGGATTCCCAACAAATCGTGGTATCGGTCCTGGTCGCACCATAGTCAGGATAAGGTACATTATTTATATACGCAGCGTGAGCCACAACCTGGATCAATCCCAATGAAAGATTCCTCCAGAACAGCTGGCACACGTTTAGTTTGTCATTATTCACTTATCTATCCATCGGAAAGATCCAAACTTTTCAATCAGGACAGGCGAGTTTTTCTCTTTGGTCAATAACATTTGTTAAACAACAGATTATGGTGTGGTGAAGAATGTTTACGCAGCTGTTTTAATCAATCTTCGTTTGCGGTTTCTTGGCAAAGCGCACGTGTATCGGACCTTTGAAGGGGGTCTTTCATTCACCACAGGGCACGGAGGTGAAACATAAAGGTTGCAGGTTAAAAAACGCCACGAAAAAAAATATGATTGAATTATTATAAATACGTGAATTGAAACGAGAACTGTTTCCTTTAGCTGACAACTTTAAATGTCTCCCAAGGACAGACAGTAAAGATGTAATGTAAATAGGTCGAACTTGCCCTTTAGTTTGTTCAAAATATCTTATATTTTTATCGACCTCTTTAGTTCAATGTAGGGGTCGCGCCCCCCCCCCCCCTTTTGATAAAAAATGTTGCCAAAATCTCTTGACAGGCAACGTGTTTGACTTAAGCCAGGGAAAGGATGTGGTCAAGTTCGACAGATACTAAAGTTGAAAGACAAATAAAAGAGACTTTAATCACAATTTCCGGTGCATACACGTGTGCATGATACAGCCATTCGAGAATGCTTTGGAGAGGACCCTATAATGATTTTGTGAAACCGTTCATTTTTGTTTTTTGTTTGTTTGTTTCTTTTCTTTTCTTTTTTCTTTCTTTCTTTCTTTGTTTCTTTTTTTTTGTTTTTTAGAAATGTGAGGAGTAACAAAATCTGTTGGCACACCTAAATCGCCGTCAGAGTATAAACCACCATTGTTTTGAAGTCCTGGTGAAGGACGCTTGCTAAAGACACCAACCTCCGTGTTTTCTCCACTCCATGTGATTTCCCCTTTGGTTTCACGATCACTGTTTAAACGCCGAAAAAACAACTTGATTTCTAATTTGTCCACTTTCCCACCATAGTACGGGACTTAAGTACTACAGGTAAACATGCTGGCAACCACGAAGTTCATAATGGGCGACGTCCTGATAAGCCAATCAGTTCATGAAAAGGATGACAGTATACTTTTATCATCCATTACCATGAATGAAATATTGTCCTGGAGCTGGCCAATTGTAGTACAGATAACACGAAGCCTGAAGTCAATGTTGAAGGCTACGCTTTGTTGCAATATTCGCAGTCACACCTGAAAGATTTACACATATCAGTGGCAGGGAATTCGATCAGTTGGCAAACGATTTTACACATCTTGTATTTGATATTCACATTGTCATATATTTGCAAATGTGGTTGGTAAATGTTGTGCAAGGGAGTGCTATTTTGAGTGGACGTGAGCTGAAATTATTTGTTTATGGGAATAATGCTTAGCGCAGAGCTATTCATTAACTGCATAACTCTAAGTAGAATTTCAATGGAGATGTCGAGGGTGGTGATCATGATAAGCTAAAAGTGGTCATGCTGCAATTTGCCAAGCCGGTCGATTTAGAAGCATTTGAGTGACTTAGGACGAGTCACAATGAAACTTGCAACATAATAATTCAATAACTCAAAACAACATCATTCGTTGTAATTCTGTTTAATCTTGTGACACCATTTTTTCCAGCTTTGTTTTTTCTTAGTTTAGTGGCTGCAAATGCAAATTCTGAAAGGTGTAAAAAGGTACCGATTCGATTATCAGTAAAACAAGAGGGCTGTGTGAACAGCCCATGCTCAGCTGACCTATGCTTGAACAGATATGGTACAGACACATCTACTGTACACTGCCAGCAAGTTTGAAGTGAATGTGGCAAACAGTTTCGGAGATGAAGTCAAAAGTGTGAATATGCATTGGAATGACCAATGATTTGCATAGTAATCAATAAGAATGGTATATTTTCCAATAAGCACCTGGAAAGAGAAAAAACTGCAGTGCCACCTGGTGAACAAATTCAGAACTAGGAGTCCCTAGGAGTGTTTCTGTGTGATATCAAAGCAATTGGGTGAGCGGTTTCGGAGAAGAAGATTTTTTAAGATGTGCCCCCCCCCCCCCGAAAAAAAAGCACAAAATAATTGAATAAAAATCCAAAAATCATTGAAGCAAGACCATTTGAATACAATTGGTAGAAACTCACCAAAGGTACATTGCCACCAAGTTTGAAGTGAATCTGGCTGACAGTTTTGGAGAAGAAGTCGAAAATGTGTGTTAGCATTAGAATGCCCATTGACTTACATAGTAATCAATAGGAAAGGTACATTTACCGATAAGTACCCGAATTGAAAAAATCATTAAATATGAGGAATCCACAGCAGTGCCACCTAGTATATAACTTTGTTTGACCCTTTCACAAGAAAGCTATCCACCAAGTTTCAGCTCAATCTGAGTCATGGTTCTGGAGAAGAAGTCCAAAATAATGAAAACACACAAACAATCATATAGATATAGAAAAAGATTGCAGCGACACCTGGTGAACAAATTCAGAGCAAGGAGCCCCTAGGAGTATTTGGGTGTGATATCAAAGCAATTGGGTGAGCGGTTTCGGAGAATAAGAATTTTTTAAGATTTGCCAAAAAAAGTTAAAATATTCATAAAAAAAAAATCACTGGACAATGACCATTTGTACAAACTAGGAAGAGACCCAGCCAAGGTACATTGCCTTTAAGTTTGAAGTGAATCTGGCAGGCGGTTTCGGAGAAGAAGTCGAAAATGTGAATTAGCGTTAGAATGCCCATTGACTTACATATTAATCGATAGGAAAGGTGCATTTACCGACAAGTACCGAATTGAAAAAATGTTAAAAATCAGAAATCCACAGCAGTGCCACCTAGTGAACAACTTTGTTTGACCTTTTCACAAGGAACATATCCACCAAGTTTCAGCTTAATCTGTGTGATGGTTCTAGAGAAGAAATCGAAAATTGCGAAAACACACAAAAATCATAAAAAATTACAAAAAATCGCAGCGCCACCTGGTGAACAAATTAAGGACCAAGAGTCCCCAGGAGTGTTTCTATGTGATATCAAAACAATCGGGTGAGCAGTTTTGGAGAAGAAGATTTTTTAAGATTTGCCCCAAAAAGAACAACAAAAAATCATAAAAAATCCAAAAATCACTGGAGCGTAACTATTTGAACAAACTTGGTAGAAACCCACCCAAGGTACATTGCTACCAAGTTTGAAGTGGATCTGGCCAATGGTTTTGGAGAAGAAGTCGAAAACGTGAATCATGGACGACGGACGGATGGACGACGGACGGACGACGGACGACAAACCCTCACAAAAGCTCAGCTGACTGACAAGTCAGCTGAGCTAAAAGATATCTCTGTCGGATATAGCAACTATGATACACGAGAAAGACCCACCATCCTGAGTCACCTCATTATATTTCCATTAGAATTTCCTGAATCATTGACCTTTTTTACCTTCAACAGGCTTAAATTGGCTGAACGAAGAATGATGTCTGCTCAAATGATTAAAAATTTCCGAGCTAACGAAACATACTTGAAGGAGCATCACAGACGAACCACATCAAAAATGCTTGCCTAGGTTGACAGCATTCTAAGGGTGGGTTGGGCGCTTCACGCCCAACCAGCCTCTTGGAAAACTTTAGGCGCTGGCTGAATTCAATGGTTAATCATCCTCTTGGAAACGTTTTTAAAAGGAGCTCAATGCTTACATTATTTAAGATAAGTATTACTGCTGTAGTTGAAACTCGATATCCGTGTAGACAACCTATATTCTCTATCTTACCAATAATCTCTATAATTCAGCAAGTGTTCCTATTACAAAGAATGATTCATTGCTCAAGGGAGTTTAATTTCAATAACTCATCTTTTTAATGTTTAAACAAGCTCCGCATGCAAAAAAAAAGTTTTGTAATCAGATTTCAAATATTTACAGCATTGCGTTCTGGGCTTTCCCGGCAACCTTCAGTCTTCCGCATTTTTATGACTTCAAACCTTTTTCATTTATTTAATAAATAAAAGCTTCATTGTCATTATATTGGAAAGTAACGTCACCTTTTTATCTGTCAAATAAACCAGAGAATTTTATAAACAACGAAAAATTACAATATCAGCAGAATAAATGGCCTTTGCACGCACCTGTACGACAGTTTTGGCGTACTAGGGAATAATAATGAAATTGATCAGAGAAATGGAACAAAGCTTTGCTGTCAATTATGGCCCGGGGTGTAAAAGCCGATTCGTTTTCCTTCTCTATGATATAACTGTCTTGTATTATGTGGGCTCCGCCTTTAAATTAAATAGTTCCGGGAAAGGAGCAGATATTTGCATACACGTCCTGCCACTTCTGTCCACGTAGTCTACTACGCCAAATTAAAGCTTTTGCTTCAAGTTGGATGATTAAATGCATTTTACCATAAAAGTAAACATGGCAGATCAACATGACGGGGAACTATCCCAGGCTAATACTGTGTTTTGTACTTTTTTCAGGCTAATACTGTGCTATGTGCTTTTTTTCCAGGCTGGTACTGTGGTATATGCTTTAATTAAGTACGTAAAACCTTCCCCACTATTGTGAAATGAAAGTTCGCTGAATCTATTTCATGTTTTAGTTGATTTTCGCATGTATTTAGGTGTGATGACGTCCCCAAGTTACCGACAAACAGAGAGCCACTTGGAATTCAACAGATAAACAAGCAGTTTATTTGATTTTTACAGGCAATGACAGCAGGACTCTTGCCTACCCTTTCAGGAAACTTCGGGTCCCTGTGTGCTTGCATCGGTGGTAGGCCGCGCACTATGCAGATGACTATTGTATCATAATGTTTCTGCTTTAATCAGCAGAGCCATATCTCCAGCTCTGTGTAGCAGCTACATACATGTAAGTGTGGTGTATGACCAATACACCACACTTCTGTTCCGCGCCCACTGCCCCCTACCAGTGTCTGTAGTTTATCGTAGTATATACAGGCCGAGAAATCAAAGAAAATAGGACCGCTAATGAGACAATTATCGTTAGGTTACGCTATTTCTAACGATAAATACAATTTTCTGAAGACACCCTCGCATCAAATGAAAAGAGAATGATTTAAAAGATGCGACTAATGGCGATACCATGAATGCTTTGCTAGGAATGATGATCACCATGCCACTCTATACAATGTGTAACTCTCAAGCAGTACCGGCAGTGAAGACAAATAACTTGATTGAAAAGAAATGCAAATTCCGCCAATCTTGCTTCAGGAAAGAGAATACAACTACTCGCACAAGCGATATGGAGGAAGGGCAAAACAATATCAAATAGTTCAAGACACAACAACATGAAACAAATCTTGACCTGAAAGTGCATACTTAGAATTTACCTTAAAATAAAACATCATATTTGATTTGCAAAAACTTAGCGATCTGACTGAAAGACAAGGAATAGATGTAATTCATTTCTATTCCGGTCTTTTGAAAGTTTTGATCCTTAAGTTACAACCAGTGAACAGTATAAAACTTCTTCGGACTTTTACGTAGACAGTGATATATTGGAAAATGTGGAGGCAACGAGACTCACATTAGAGTGGGTAGCAGGGTGATAATAAAACACCGTCCTTAAATGTCACATTGAAAAAAGGCAGGCCAAAGATACAATGAAAGTAGCCTACAAGTGTGTGAGGAAGAACAAAGAAATACACCCGCAGAGAGATATGACTGCAGTTAAAAGGGTTTCAAAGAAAACAATTACAGAAAACTTGAAGAAGTAACAGGTGGAATGCCAAAGAAACCTGATAGTTTGTTGCGGGCAGATTGTGCCTAATACGAATAATAACATTCGAATAGTAACGCCGCTCCTCAGTCAAGAAACCCTATAAACAGATCTAGCAATGAGGATGAGACAAAACATACTTCATTACAAGTAAAGCTCAGCCAATTCAGCACATTACGAGCAAGGCAGGAACTAACTGCCATCTGATTTAACAGAATACGCCTATTGCCGCAAAGCGATCAGAAACAACAGTGACCCCAAATCAGCGTTTGGTGTGAATAATCTTCACAACAGAAAGCAGAGCCGCGGTGAAGGTGCACATCAAGTTTGCTCAACACACGCTGGTTGGTGTCCTCACGAATTGGTCGAATTGATTATGATGAATGCAGGTAATCAACAACATTACATATTATACCCGTACACGAAATGTTCTAAATGCCGAAAAATGACAGCAGGTGGACTTGTTCTACCAGGTTGTCTATGTACACAAACTTTGACTCCAAGATAAGAATTTAAAACGGGTACAATATATGCCCAAAGAGCAATGTAAACAGTTACAACCTTGAGAGACCAATCGAACAAGTCTCACCATTGTTGTTTGCGACTTAACTATAGCAAAATCAACCGAGGAGGCCACAGATCCACTGCAGACCCAAGTCAGTATAAACTCATAAGCATCATCCAGGACTGTTGCGTGTCTGCAACACGTCACACGCCACCAAGATACAGACAAGGCAATGCGCTGCATTTACCAGACCTGATTGTCAATAGCCTGAAGTATAATCCTGGTGTTGGAATCCCGCATATCTGACTTTCAACCTGTTTCAATTTACAGAAGCCACAGTGCAGATGATTGGGGACCTGGCTGTAACAAAGAAAGCTACAATATCAATAGCTCCATGCAAAAATAAGTTGGATCGAACAATTTAATAATAAAGACTTACTTCACAAAAGCATGGTGAGATTTCACAGACTCCTGCCAGGGTTTCACACCAAAGCTACAAACAGGATATTATTACTAAAGGCACATTTGTGACAAAAAGGAATTGCATATACATGTACATAAATCATAAAGCTCTACAAGAAATGAAAAGAAAACACTATTGTTGGAAAAGTTTATTTATAGCAGAAATACATTTATTACGTTTATTTTACCCACCAACCTAACATGTTGCTCACAATACCACAACTGCAATGGTGGGATTTTGAGCTGAGATTGGCCCGAGATATCAAAAATACCCCAAAGCATTGTGGAAGAACATAATTCCATGCACAAAAACCAGAACGATAATGAACTAGATATTTAAGGAATATGGTATAAAACATTAATAGACAATAGCCAACATATTAAACGACGTTTTCTGCACTGTTTTTTTTTGGTCGCGGACTAAGGCAATATTCCTACCTATGACCACCGATATTTAGGTCAGCTACTCATAGACATTAACACCACTGCAGGAATGATCGAATGTAAGCTCCAGAACATTGGACGTTTATAATTAAGCTAAGCTTGCCCATAAAGATGGTCAATTCCTGTAGGCTGGCGTTATGCAGCTAGGTGTACCCCAAGAATTACTTTTTTTGGAAATCCTTAGATGAAGGATTGTTGCAAGAGGAATACAAAATAGGTCATCTAACCCCCAACCCCCAAAACAGCATGAAAAGAAATTGATAACCATTGAGGAATAGATTGATAGTCTTGCAACACGCGACCTCACGGACATGATATGTTTTAGAAAGGATAAAAGCTTTCGATTCAGTGCCACACGAAAGACTAGAGTTCAATGGAATTATGGATCACCTGCTCCTTTGGCTCAGTTATTTTTTTATTGGAAAATGGTCAAGAGAGGTTGCTGAAGGCATTACATCAAATTACATAAGTGTCAACAGCGGTATACAGAGAACGGTACCTGGCTCTCTCCTGTTTGTGACCTATATAAATAAATTAACATCAATGGTCATAGATAAAGCTTTCTGACAACGATACCAACTGGTTGAAATTGTTAATAAAGGGAAAGAGATACCTGCAATTTAAGACAAATTTGAAATGATGATCCGAAACATAGAAACTGCTTTTTAACACAGAGAAAGTACGAAGCAATGCACTTAAGCTGATCGAATCCAAGACATGAATGCATTTTGGGATGTACTTCTTGAAAGGAAACAGCAGCAGAAAAGATTTAGAGGGAGAATCCACAACCAATTATCATTCCATGGCCACACAGCTACAGGGGTAAATATTGCCTATCAAATTCTGCCCGTTATAAACAAATCCATTGAGAGCCCTGGCAAAGAAACAGTTACACATTTGTGCGAATCCATGGAGATATGTTATATTGAGTAAGATATGTTTTATTGGGACCTTCAGGTCAACAGAGAAAAGAGCTCAAAGAAGAATATACTAACAAGCCCAAACAACATACTAACGGGCCCTAAGAAGGACATACCAACATGCTAAAAGAAGAACATACTAGCTAGGCCAAAGAACATACTAAATAGCACGCTAGATTGTAATAGACCTGTACATCGTCAGATTAGACGAATCAAAATTATCAACTTTATTGGAGATGAAGGAACAACATGATACAAGTGCTCGATATCAAACACAAAATTGACAGGGTATATGCTTCCAGCTTTTCTACCTCCTTTAATTTCAACACAGTGCACGGTCTTGCCTGGAAACCGGTTGCTCTCTTTGCAGCCAGAATAGTTAAACATTGCGCTTTCAGCGTAGCTATTACCAATGCCTGGAACTCTCTCCTGAATAACATGACCAACACCCATCAAGTAAATTCCTTCAATAGTTAACTGGATCAACACTGGCCAGAATCGATGGAAAACGTTCCAGCGTACAAAAATGCCTGCGTATCGACAGATATGTGCGTGTACGATACTTTCAAATGCGATATAGGTTTAATACATGGTGACATGCAGTGGCTGTTCGAATGTTTGTAGGAAAAGACGTCAAAACTAAGTATGGTATTTGTGACAATGATTGCTGATTAGAGACTTGAACTGAAGTATGAGTAGGATACCTTAATAGATACTATTTTGTTAATAAATAATACCTTTAAGTTAACAGATGCCATTTTGGTAATAAATGTCATCATTAAAGATACCATTTTGTAATTAATAGCACTATGTGTCGTTAGAATACTGCCAGTATGAAACCTTGAAAAATCCTAAGATCGGACACTACACTACAGCCATATTGTCTGATTTACGAAACGGAACTAGACCATACAAACCACACCATACCATTTCATGTGGACACTTGTTGATTAGCAAGATTTGCCATCTACGAAAATGTGTCATGTGCCACGTCAAAGTATATTTGCATTCTACGTGTGCTACTCTTCGGTAAAAAATGACGCTTGTCATGTCAGTGTGCTACAGTGATATGTCAAGGGCTAGCACTGAATCCGACAAGATTCTTATATAATTCATTAATATATATATATATATATATATATATATATATATATATATATATATATATATATATATATATATATATATATATATATATATATATATATGTGTGTGTGTGTGTGTGTGTGTGTGTGCACCATGCAATATATGATATAATGTTGGCTTAGCATGTAATTGGTAGTTTCCATTTTACTCTGAATGTTGACAAGAAATGGGTAATAAACTCGGCGTGATAAATTTAAACAAGTGGCACAATTCCATGGCCATACAGTGATAACATGTTGCGTGTTCTGGCGTTTTTCAGCTGGATGCCAGTGATTTGTAAATTCAGGTGCTGTGCGGTTTTTTAAACAGATTGTAATACAATTGGGATGTAGGTTTCTTGTTTTTGTCACTATTATCATTATCATCACCACCATAATCACAATTTATATAGTTACCATCACCACTGTGACTATCATTGTCATCACCACCATCATCATCATCATCATCATCATCATCATCATCATCATCATCATCATCATCATCATCATCATCATCATCATCATCACCATAACCATTATCATTATCATCGCCATGATCATCACATTTTTGTCACCATCACTGTGACCATCATCATCATTATCGTCATCATAACTTTTATCATTGTCATTGTTATGGCCTTCATCATTTTTCTTTGTTAGCACGACCATCATTGCCATCATGATCACCATGCCCTTCATCATTTTTTTGTCAGCATCGTCATCCACATTATCATCATTATGACCATCATTGTCCCCACCACCACCACCACCACCACCACCATCATCATCATCATCATCATCATCATCGTCATCATCATCATCATCATCATCATCATCATCATCATCATCATCATCATCGCTGATTGTTGCATCATCTTCCTTTTCAGTTGACTATTGCTCGCCCAAGAGTTCAGATTGCAAAGTGGGACATACACACTCGCTAGCTGTGGGTAACACAGCATGATAATGTACTCCAGTGTTTGCAATGGAAATATATGATACTTGTGGGACAGTGGAAGTTCTTTGCAGTTGACAAAATGTTGTCCATTGAAAAGTTCAACCACATTGACAAAAGTACATTCACTGGACATAATAATGTTACAATGACATATTTTTACATCTGATTCCCCACTGGTAATTTTGACATATGTGTTGCAAGTGATGATCAAACATGTACGTCTGTGGCCCCTTTTGACTGATTTGAACCGATGTACTGAATGTACTGTTTCCATTTGGAACAAGAAAGTACCAACTGCCTTAAAAACAATTTACATCACCTGCAACACGGAAAATAACTGTATCCTCTTTCAACATGGATGGTGAAAATTTGTGCCTCTGATCATGTATTTTTTTTCTTACCAGCAGTGACCGGTTCATGGGTCATAGTGTATGACAAGAGATACCTGTATTTCTGTAATTTCTGGTTGAGACATGTGCACACACCCATGTTAAAAATATCAAAGCTGTACAAGAATTAATGTATAGAAAGTTAAATGAAATATAGTGAAAGTTATCAGGTTTTATTTGTTATTTAGTCTTGGGCTCAATTATGTTTTTTTAATTATTTGAAGAGTTACAAATTGAAAGAAAATGTCCGGCGAAAAATTGAAACATATGAATGAGGAAGTCATGGATATGGTCTTTTTAGTTCTGGGATATGGGTGATATTTGGTTTTCAGAATGAATCATGAGTACATGGCACAAAATTATTGACTTCTAATCCATGTAGGACTATACTGCTGTAAAAGCCTCTTAATTGTAATTCAACATAATGTGTGAAAAATCGATTGGGGATTACTGTTTGGTTATTTTTAGTTTGTCGAAAGCAGGAAAAAATTAACTACAAAATGTTGGCTTTTTTAGCAACCGTCCCCCCCCCCTCCATAGCAGTTAAGTGAGACAAGCCCACGTTATCCTAATTGAATGTGAATTTCACTCCCCAACCTTCACTTTGGCAACGACTTGAGACAACTTTTGCGCTGGGAAGGACGGCACGACTCAACAATTTTACATTGGGAAGGGAGGCACCTGCACGCTCAGGAAGTGACTGCATTGCCTGGGGAGGGGGTGGGGGGGGGTACTTCCATGTAGGATTGAACTGGGTATGTGTCGCGGGAAAGGCCCTGTTTTCATTATTCCCAGGATTAGAAAAGGCCCCCAAAATGTACACAGCTGGATTAGGATAGGGGTAACAATCAGGATGCACCAATGCAGCACTCCTTTCAACACATTACAGGATTAAGAAAGGGTACCTTTTTATATCTGGTGTAGGATTAAGATAGGGTATTGTATAAAAATGTCCGAGGCACACACGCACCCTGATGTTGAGTAGGTGCCTCCCCCCTCCGCCACCCGGGCTGCAGTGTGAAATTCATCTGCTAGAGCTGAGCTGTGACCTGATGCAGAGAGGGCCGCACGTTATAGGTCTAGAGGATCCCGAAGATATTTAAGTGATGCGTGTTTTCGTCAAGATTCGATACCTGTGAACTGAAAGAGCGTTTATCTTTTCTCTGTGAACAGTGAATGTTTTTAGAAAATCCTCATCGACATACCATTATTCTTTCAATCATCAATGAACTGGGATTCGATACGTACCTACTAATGAATCTGGGCACTGGAAAGAGTTGGGAGGGGGGGGGGGCAGGCATAATCTCGTTAACTGGTTAGCCGCGAGAGGTAGTCCGTGATTTGGAATCTACACTGTACACTCTACCATAACAGGAACACAGAACATATGCCTTTACGTACGTAACCATGAGAGCTCGCTTGCGCTGTCTATTACATTTGTGTCTTTTCATCCAGAACCATTTCTTGGTACTTCCTGATGGTCGTATAACATGACTTCAAGTAGTGTAGGAAAACATTACCTATATTCATAAATTTCAACCAACAACGAGAGCAAAGTCAAAAACAACAAAAGGCAGAGATTCGAAAATTACCACAACCTCAACACTCAGTTTTCAAAACCAATATAAAGAAGCAAATTTCACCCCTGGATTGAGACAGGCAGTCACCTGCAAAAGGCAACTGGTGGTTTTGAACCAGTCCTCTCAACTTTTGAAATATTCTTCAGTAACTACAAACTGTAGTTTTTTTCCCATTAGAAAAATGCCTAACCACTCAAACCCCAAAAATTATCACTTGTGTCAAATATAAAACCGGACATGGTAGGTCTGCTGATCGTTGGTGTTTCTAACTTGTCAGCAAATATAAAAACGGACATGGTAGGCCTGCTGATTTTTGGTGTTCCTAACTTGTCAGTCAGCTAGGTCGACAGCAAGGGATAATAGTAGGCCCACATCGTTTTGGTTACAGTTATGAATCTGGAAGATTACAGAAATACTTCACCAGTATTATAACTATGAGTTGGAGACCACGGCCCACAGCACAACATAGCCAAAAAAACCCACACACTGATGACTTTCTTTTTTCATTCACTTAGTACGACACTTTTAATTTATGATTATAATAAATTCATAAGATTAACTCTCATAAACTGCACGGCAAAGCTCTTAACAGGACTGGGCTAGGAAGTATACTGAGGTGACCTAAAACATTGATGCATTGCGTGTGTAAACTGTGACAAACGCATTGAGAGTTCTCAAGCCTTTCTCCTTCTTTTCACGTTCATGGCTCAGCGGATACAAAATATTAATGGATTAAAGTTCAGCTGATAACACCTGATACCAAGTAATTCATCAAGCGCACGTATTGTAACCTGGAAGTTTTGTATTATATCCATAACTCGACACACTATGTTGTTACAGATCAAAACATTTGATTCTTAAATTTCAGTGTTATTGTCCGTGGGCGTGTTAAACCCACAGCTGATGTTCTTCACGTTTAAAAGCAATTCAGAAGAGAACCTGATCACGTGGTAAAATTGCATGAACGTCCTGCATTGATCCATGATGCAACTTCATCACACCACATTTAGCTTTTGTATGAAAACCGATGCCGGGTCCATTGCAGGGGTTCAGCACATTGACTGTTAAATGTATACTGTGCTCCAGTGTCCAGCCAAATAAACCTATTATCACTCTGTAAATGATCGAATAACAAATATCACAGACATGGTGAATGGTGATTCAAATATATTGTATTTATATTACGTAGTCAAACATTGAACAATGTACTGACCAGTAGAAGCTGGAATTAGCTTCAGATTCACGAGCGTTTATTTGAATAGCTAGTGGGCAACTGGTGCCACTTTGGGTCATTAAATATCACATGTCGTCTGTTTTATCACCTTCACATTTAACGCTTACATCTTGCGCGTTCACAAAGTAATCATTGAAGAGTTATTGTGTTGGTTGCATTAGATGACTTGAATTACATTGCAGTGAAGCCGCTTAGGGAAACTGGAGGACATTACACATGAAAAATCTACCAAATGTATCGCTACGCTTCATTTGCTTGTCTTGTGAAGGTGTTGGTAAATGAGTTGCTATTTACACAATTTTAGGCCCATGTTATCTAGGTACAAAACTCATCCAGTTCGACGACCCCAATGTTTATATGCCTCACACGATAGCTAACGTACTGGTGCCTGGCAGTGCTGGGACTCAGGAATACGTTTATCACATGATAAAGTTTGACGAACCCAGTACACGCCATGGCCAAGTCATGGTAATAGTGTTACGACAGTAAAATCTGGTGATAATAAACGTAGGCCTACAATTACACACACACACACACACACACACACACACACACACACATATATATATATATATATATATATATATATTATTGAAGGGTAGCCTTGACTTTTCTGTCTGGCTGTCCCGTCGCCATTGGATTTTATTCCTGAAAAAGGGGCGCTTTTCCATATGGTTTGATCAGGTAAACCAAATGAAGCCATGAACTAGAGTGTTGGTGATTGTATGTAGCATTATGAACTCCATTTGACAATACGTTTTGAAAATGTGTTAGGTAGCTTATCGAATGGCAAAGTAAAAAGGACAAAAATGTTACATTTCGCACCAATTTTGCGCAATAAAAGTTGATCGCTATTTGGTCTGCGAAAATTCAAAATCTTCGAACGTGTAATATACCCAATTTGCATTACAGCAAAAATGATTTGGGTGAAGATACAAGGAAATCAGATAGCAATGCCGTAAATATAATATGATTTGCATTACAGCAAAAATGATTTGGCTGAAGATACAAGGAAATCAGATAGCAATGCCGTAAATATAATATGATTTATTTTCATCAACGACTGAACAATTGGTCTTTTACCACATTTGCGAAAAATGAAAGCTAGAAGAATGGTAAAGTGGTTTCCTCCGAGTAAAGTAAGCATATCTTCGTCGGCACGAGCCCCTATGCGTCATTCGTTCATGAAATTCTACATGACAATCCATTTGGGTGTGT
The DNA here is from genome assembly GCA_964020975.1 of Hermodice carunculata. Classification (NCBI taxonomy): domain Eukaryota; kingdom Metazoa; phylum Annelida; class Polychaeta; order Eunicida; family Amphinomidae; genus Hermodice; species Hermodice carunculata. Next base: position 84,033,267 of record OZ026619.1, on the reverse strand, counting down.
ATCTGACTCCTACACACAAGCATGTACCACTCTCTGCCACAGTTTCTAACAAAACATTGATCTAATTACAACAACGTGGATAATATTATGCCAGTTTACCTGACAAGTACTGTACAGTGGTAACGATTACGGAGCGTAGATGAGTCAAACGCTTCGTAAAGATAGCGAATTCGGGTACGAAGAGTAAGAATACTTTCGAGTTCGTCACTGGTAATTAGGCCTGAATTCTAGGTTGGCACATACACAGTAGGTAGGCAAATATTGATAAGCCAGGGCAAAACAACTCAATACAATCTGGGCTCATTTGTTCAGGTGCCAACTCATTTGAAAAAGTCAATGGCATGCCTCTCGTAAATTAATAATAATGCAGTTTGCTCATCACATGGCAGCACAAGCCTCATTTGGTCAATCGACGTGGGAATCATCTGGTCGCCAGCAAAGTATACATTTTCGTAGCAGAAAAGAAAATGCAGTAATAATCTTAGTGTGCCAAAGTATAAAGATTACAACAATTATGGCACTATTTCAACCTTTCACGCAACGTACTTTAGCGTCTTATTTCTATGCAACTCGTGTTTCTATCTGCCATATCTGCCTGACTGCTGAGGGACGAGGGGGTGGGTGGGTGGGTGAGTAGGGTTGTGTTTAAGACTAGCATCTCGCTAGCGCTCCGTGCTAGCCGTCACGAGGCCCTATGCGTCACTCGTACATGAAATTCTACATCAATATCCGCATTGGTTTCTACGTGACTCCTACATGCAGGCACAGTACCACTCTCCGTTTCTGTATGGCTCGTATGGTATATACAAGCATGTATCGCTATTTGCATTATATAGGGATGCTACTGTTCCGACACCACAGCCATACTTGATTATAACTGTTTGCACTGAACCTCTGTTAAGCAGAAAAAGGCGAACATTATTCGCCATGTTTACATTTTAGTCTGCCCATTTACCACATAAAGCATCTGATATTGCAATTGGTTTTAGACAATTGTATGGAATGACAAGAACGTGCACATGCAAACACCACATGAAGCACAGATAATTAATTTATTTGGAGCTTACGCTGGAACTTTACCTGGACCATACAAGTCACTGAAAAATATTTCTTCCATGTTAGTTTTATACTTTAAGTCCACAATGCTATGAGATAAAAATAACCCCCAAGTTTTGTGTTTAAGAAACGACCTTTCTCCTCTGTTGAAATGGTTTTCGGATGAAAGCGATTAAATTCTTTAAATGTATCTTTAATCTTTTGCATCCCTTAAATTGTCCATATTATAAAGTGACATGAGTATATAAGTTGCCATGCAAACATTGTAGATGCTTTATTACACAACTGCTACTAAGAGGCTCATGTAGGTTTGAAAGAAAATCTAGGATTTTTATGAACCTTCATATTTTAAGAGTCATCATGCACATGAAAAGTTCAACCAATTGTGTTTGCAGGCAAATTTGAAGGTTGACACACTCTCCACTATACCTTAAACATGTGGCTCTACGCCATGATGTCATAAAAATATATAAAAGCCGGTAGTTGTGAAAACTGTCACCAGTTGATCTGAAAATTAACCAACATAGCACGCTTCAAGGTGAGAGCTAGCATTTCAAGAGGCCAGTCTTTTAGACGAGCAGACCTATCCCACTCAGCGTGAAGACTATCGTGGAGTTTAGGTCTGATCATCAATAGGTCGGTATATTGCACGAGGGAATCCAAGGAAACTATACCAAGTGGGTATTTCTGTCATCAGCCTTCACACAGATGTGTGTTAACTGTGTCAATATTAAATATAAAGCGCTATGGGGACATCAGGGCCAAATGTGACGGACTGACGATCAGAGGAATCCATTGGGATTTATAAGAGTGGACCAGCCCAGTCACAAACCTGTATAGTTTGAACAATGCCATTGGCGATCTCATAACACCCAGAGAACAGAGACAGTGAGCGAAGGTCTCAAAAAGGACTTCATGTGAAGAAACAGAAGGTGGAAAGCCATTCGGTTGATTTGAAGAGCTGAATCTTCGCTCACCCTGTACCTATACATAGACCATTGTGTGGCATTGTTAGAAACCTGAGTTCATGAATATGCACTGGTGTCGGCCTAAAACGCCTGTTCGAAACACCTGCACGAACGTAAAATGAATATCACGGTATGATAAAGCAACCAATTAACTGAATGACCCACCTGAACAATTGCCAAGGACAATTTGATGTCAACTCGTCCTAACTTTTTGTAATAGCTTAATTTCATTTCTGCCAGGAACTTTGCCAGTATAAGTGATTCAGAATACCGCATTTATAAACCGGAATCAATTAGACAAAGAGACCACATAAGGAACGCCGCTATCCTTTAATAGGCAGACATAGTATTTTTCACAGATCAAACCAATGATATATTGCAGTTTTGTGGCTTATGCAAGCAAACTCTTCATTGTTGTAAAGCCAGATGTACCAATCTGAGAACTCAGAACTCAGAATACCTTTATTTATCCAATCAAGAAAAAAAAAAACGAAAAAACCCCAAACAAATCATAAATATTGATTAGCTTGGGAGACTCCCTTTAAGACACATTCATGTCGCTATCATGTGAACTACCCTGTTTAACAATTATTATACACAATGTTGATGGCAAATAAAATAGATAGATGGATGATCATGGTAAATATAATGTTAATGACTAAAAACATAAGCAAATATATATAATTGTATAGTTTGTTTAATCCAGGTGGCAAATTACTTTGTTAATGTAGCACTTAGGTATAAACATGATTACTGGTCATTTTGACAAACGTGGCAGTTTAATGTCATATATTACAACCATGTTGATAGTTATTCATGAATTTGTTTTTTATGTACCTTGAAAAAACCTTGCAAAATATGAATGTGGATCTTTTCCATTACGTTCCTATCCATTTGATTTACTAAGTTTGGAATGTCAAATATTAAACTATGTTGCGCAAAGGGTCTATTGAATCTATTAATTAAAAGTTTATTACTGTCCTGGTGTTGTATTTGTACATTGCATTTGTAGGAATATATGTAAAAGAGAGCAATCTTGTTGGTAAATAATTATGTATATATTTATAACAAAATTTTAATTTGTTTAACATGAATATATCCTGGACTTTCATCGCCGGTTCGGTATGGGCAGTATACTTGCCACAAATAATGCATTTAATAGCTTTTTTCTTGTAGTTTTTCAATTTTGAATGCCTGAACCCCCATAAAAATAAAAAAAATGTGAGGGAGTATTAAATAGTTTTACCTAATAATTTTTACTTTTAGTGGAAGTTGGTGCTTGAGTTTATTTAGACTTCCAGTTTTTGCAGGTATTTTAATCGAAAGTTTTGCAATGTGCCCATTCAATACAATTGATCATCGAGTGTAAGCCATAGAAAATTGAGGGCGTACACTTGTTTCATTAGAGTATTATTTACGATTAAGTCTGGTTTAATAAAATTTTAATTTGAATAATGAAATATTATAAATTTTAATATATCTACATTCAGTGATAGCTCATTCACCATGGACAAACACAAATTTATCAGGTTCTCTGTAAATTGTTTCACTAAGATGACCAGCTGCAGAGTCAATATTTAGTGTATAAGGAAATAGGCAATTATAATTTTATTACTAATAGATTTTCCATTCATTTGAAATATTTCTCGGAAAGATTTATTTGATTTGTCTCTATCAAGTATATTATTTATTGTTGCCCATGTTTGCCTCATATCATGTTTACATTTATTGAAAATAAAGTCAATGTATTATGTTTTTCGAAAGTCTGATATTTTTAAAATATTATTACAAGTTGGTGGATTTATTTTGAGTGTAGCACATTCATAACTGTTGGGAATTGGTTTCTGCAAACGTTTGTAGAGGTTATGTCGATACTTTATTGGATTAAGTATGCCCTGTGTAATCAAAGCTTATTCTCATGTTTGTACTTATCATATTTCACAATCTTACATGGCATATATTTATTAATTGCTGCTTAAATTTCTTTAATTAATAAAATCAAAGTTAAGATAACCATTTTGATCTAGATCAAGTTTGCTCACATCATTGGCATTTAGTAAGTGCATTGTTGTATTCTTATCTGCTTCGATTGTATTAGCATAATATTTTATAAATTTTGAATTTTTTCTTTACTTTCAACTTTTTCTGAGTCTGCCAAAAAACATTATCAAAAAGAGTCCCACTTGTTTTCAGAATACTCAGTGCGTAAGGTAAATTTAAGAAAAAAAAATGCGTGATCGTTTCTTCAAAAAAACTCATTTAATATTAATTTTTACATTTTAACACATTTATGTTAAATGCACCCACTATCAGCATTTCTTTATTGACAAAATAAAAATGTTTAAGTTTTGCTTAAATTAATCAGAAAATGCTTTTAAATGGTCAGTAAGATTTGGAGGAGGTCTATATATATTCCCAAGTAACATATTTTTAGTGAGAGTTGCATTTTAAATTTCAATAAATTGACCTTTCCTTGTTCCTGAAATCTTGTTATTTTCATTTCTTATTTCATATTTATATTTTTCACTTACATATATGATTTAACCACTGTTTTTACTTCAAGCTTTCCCTTGGATAATGCATTGGTTACCCTCTAATTGTGGCAGTGATAGATCACTGTCTGAAGAAATATAACATGTTTGCAAACAAATTGCACTTAATTAATATTCCCATGACATTTGACCAAACTCATCAATAAACGGAGAATGTCAAGTAATGTCCAGGACTTCATGATCTACGTCTTGTTGTATCTGGAGAGTGTTGCTAAATGAGTTTCCATCTATGCCACTCGTCATGTGTTAAAGAAAATGTTTCTTAAAAATTTGACATAGTCGACCGTTGTGAGTTTGCGATGTTTTATACATGCAACCAATAAACATTAAATAAAATTGCAACCAGATCAGCATGATCATGAAAATGTTCCAAGATACAGCACTGAGTCTTTATATGCTTGTAAAAAACATGCGATAAACAAACGGAAAACGACAATAATTGTAGAGAACTGCAGACTGTCACAATGTCCAGATTGCCAGAGATCGACACGATCATCAACATTGTGCGATTGTCCGTGGTTTTTCAAAAATGGTTCGTTTTTAGAGAGATAGATGATAGAAGACTTAATATGTTGTTCCTGCCTTGAGAGATGTTTATTTCAAACGCAGAAACGACGATTTTCTTATTCAATTATCTATACTGCAAGCTGCCTAAAGTGGTACAATGACGTGTGATTCAGCTGAAAGTTCGCGCCAAGAAGAGGGTAAAACAATACGTAAAGCTGAATAACAAAAGTGGCTACGTGTCAGCTGTACACACACATGGTAAACCATGCAACTTGATACAGTTGCCCATGACAAACATAAACCAGCTGCCTTGTTCCAAAGATATGGAATTAAATGTGCGTGTTTGAGAACAGTGGAGAAGGTCACACTATATCAAAACTGTTGCATTAATACAGGAATGTGTGTTTTCCATGATCATAACAATTATAAGACGATGGCTATACCAGCTTTGCAGAAGGGAGAGACAAATCTATATAACAGCACTCGGAATGTGCTAAATATAGTAGAAAGGGTACCACCGGTAACAGTTGGTTAGACCTATAATTATGGTGAATACCATGCTGACTACTTTGGCACACTTGTATAACTTGGAAAAAGTGATGACGTGGCTTATGCAGAATTATACCCAACATGCTAAAACGTTGAGTGAATATACTGTGTCACTTGTTTTCATGAATGTGTACATGTTTGTGATAAAAAATATATTATCCCTCTCTCGCCACCTGTCCTACCTTTAATTAAACAAGGAATTGTACGAGGTATTTCTATACATGTATTTGCTCATTTCACGTGCACCATGCACATAAGTACGTAAAAACAAGATGTACAAACATATCATGTTTGTTCAATACACCATAGAATGCACCATTTATGCAATTTAACACAATAAATCAGATGTGTGCTAGGAGTCATGCAATTGTCAAATGTCATCTGTCCAATATAGAAAACTTGATTGTTTCCATCAGTGAGTGTGCTAAGTGGCCAGGTGTTGATTCTTCATATTCGATGAAATGGCTTTTTATCTTTTTTCTTATGTATTTCCATGGTGTTCTTCCTATGTGATGGTGGTATAATGTCAGTCTCATTCCATGGTTTCTAATAACAGCTTCGCTGTTTTTCTTCTCTCTGTCGTTTTTGCACTTGCTGAATTTGCCCAAGCCATAACAGTGGCAATGTTATGTGCTGTATTATATAGTTTGTCTGGTTACTTTTGTTCTTTGCTCTGCCCCATATTTTCGTTGACGATGTAATAGTCAGCTGAGCAGTGGAGGAATTTTCTTTGCGCTCTGTCAGCGAAAATCCGATTCGCGTGTTTTCTCTTGTTCGTGTTCCTGGATCACTTCAACGAGAAACACGTCTTCTCCTTTGCTCTTCTTGTTATTCCAAAACATTCAACCTTCAGTTGTTCCTTATTTTTGTTCATGGTGCTCTCGATTAAAAGCATCCTATGTTTCCCTGTGCAGTTTTTTAAAAGCATGCTTATCTGCTTCTTCCTGTGTGATCCCATTAGATTATCAGGCTTCACTTCGCTTTTGCTGCGTAGATATTTTTATGCAACTATACAAGTCTTCAGTCATGATCCCCCTCATTTTCTGCCTCTTCCTGTTGACCACTGCAACTTTCCTAGTTCTGTGGTGATTATTCAGGTTGAGACTCCTCCTAGTCCCTCTCATGATACATCTCATTCCTGCCATGTCTGTAGATCAGACTGTTAAGTGACCCAGTAATTCATGCTTTTCAGCAAAAACTAAGCTACAATATTCACAAATCCCAGATAATTATCTTCACAGGTGAGAAATATCTTATTTATTGCATTGACGCCCTAAAATAGCCGATTCACCGAATGAACAAATACGTAAAGTGGTGAGTATGTCTGCAGCCGTGGACATGTATTAAGATGTAGATCCAGGCTGGTACACTCGGTGCGGCGTGCAGCACGCCTCATCCACTGACGTTACCATTTTGTTTCTTACTACAAGATCAGTCTGTCTATTCCCGTTATAATTTGCAACCTAGTGTGAAAACGTCTGCGTATGGAAGGCCCTGATGCTTGATGCTTGATGCTTGATGGTAAATCCACATGAACAGCTGAATGTGTTTCAGAATTGTAGTACTTGGTACTGGAAGTGCAAAGATTTCCACATAATAAATATTGCACCACCATATAACACGAATGCGAAAATCTATCTCACTTAAATTTTTTAGTATGTTGGGTTGTATATTCAACTGTGTACACTAGTTACATTATCAGTTAATTGACAGCAGATATGATGCACACAAGTATCTTGTGGATTTTTTTCGAACTTAACGTTTCGTATCAATTTTAAAGCATGAGAAAGCCATTTACGATTTCTTTATTCGAAATTCGGAAAGATTATAATGCACATATTACCCACAAGCAAAACATATTTGGGTCATAAAATTAAGGATGTAGCGATGACTCACTGAATAGTTTGGGCTTTAGTCTTTGAAAACCTTTAATACATTGAACGCCGCTTTTTCGCATCTGTTTTACGGAGTACACCTATAAATAATTTCAAAGAGATGTTTTATGTAAGAAAAAAATCTGTAAAGTATAAAAAAGCAAATGTTGTCGGCACGATCTGAGAAAATCTGTTGACCTAAGTACCGTCAGAAAAGGAAATACTAAACATATATTGATTTAAATAGAAGACTAAATAAATATAAGAGCAGCTGGTTAAGCGACGATGCAGTTATCTGACTTGTTTGACTTGCCAAGATGTGGAGCACATCGCCCAACTTGAGTTTGACACCAGTTAAGCCAAAATACAGCTATGCTGTTATGACATTTTAATAGCACAAGTAAAGTGTGAACCATGTTATGGACAATCTGTTTTTGTAACATAATAGGATTTCAAAAGTAACAATCTGTGCAGTAAAATCTTAAAAACTCAGACATTTCCTTAAAAGGATCATTTTCGCTTTTGCACTCTTCTGTCCGTGTTTGTTAAAATTTTATGCTTTATATTAATACCGTTTCCCTATTAAACTCACTTGGTTGTTCTAATCGAAAAATTCCACCAGAATTGTATACAAGCAATTAGCACTGTCTGCACAGTTGTGAGATACTGTGAAAATTGTCTTAAGAGACCACCAACAGGACCTGTAAAAACGGTCCTCTCTGACAGGTGGTCCCTCAAGGCAGGTAAATTCAAACTGAAATATGATAATGGGGATGTTGAGACTGGTACTTTAGCACAGGTGGTCCCTTAGTAGAGGTGGGTTCATTCAGGTGCTACTGTATGTTAAAAAATCATCAAATGTCACGATACTCATGGTTTAATTACTTACTTAAAAGTAACTAGCGTGACTACAGTCAGGCCTCAAAGTTCCTCCGTCGGTATACACCTTGCTGTCGCCAGCGAATGTTTATATGCAATTGAATGAGCTGTTCTTTCAAACCCTCCAGTGGACTCTTTCTTTGAACGTTCTTGCCCTAGCAGGGCACCCAAATGGACCATTTATTGAACCCCTCTATGTGGCTGAACTATAGCTGGTGCTTCCAAAAGACGCCATATGGAGCTTTTTTTGAAGGCTGGGCTTCATGCTGATGTGCAGCAAAGGAATGCTGATTTAATTCGCACCGGCAAATGAAGACCGCTCAAAGGACGTATTGGAGCATATGCCATTTGACATATGACGACTTACTTCGCTGAAGATAAATGTTCTTTTCTGGAAATTGCTTGCCAGATTTTACATGAGGCATCGGGACATACAGTTTGCTCATGCCGCAAATCTATTAGGTACATCATGTTACGCAGAGAACCACTTGCGCCTTATAGAAACAGTTCAAACTTGTGTCACAAACCATGGACATACGATATATATATATATATATATATATATATATATATATATATATATATATATATATATATATATATATATGTATATATATATATATATATATATATATAATCTTTCCTCGGCAAATATTGTGTGTATATGTATGTTGATGCTGTATCACATGAGGAATTTGGAAAATTACATGAATATTAAAACATGTTGAAGAAGTGTGATGACTGGCAAGGTAAAGTCTTAACATAAAATGTTTCTCCCATTGAGAATATATGTAAGTTGTGACGCCTCGCAAATACTGATCCTTTAACCTTGATTTTCACAATGATATGATCAACATGTCCACTGCGCACTTTACTCAAGTCGTTGTACAGATGATTTTTATGAATTAACCACTTGTCTCCATTTAGTTACTAGGCTACCTAAAGTGTGTTTTGCATTAAGAGAATGTCTCAGTTAGTATGAACAATATGGCTGATGCTTTGCGGTTCCAGTAAATTATACCAGTCTTTGGTTTGTCGTGTCTGTATATCATAAAAAGCCGGGCTAAATAGTGAACATCAAGCATTGATTTGTCAAAGGAATAGTATTGTATGCTGTGCTTAATTCTATAACATCTGCTCTGAGGAAGTCGTCTATAGTTAGACATTTCCTGGAGGATTTTTAAATCTTGCGTATATGCAAAACACTTGTGCTTTTTGGCCAGAGTACCTGTGAACGATTTTGCATACGCCATGGTCAGTCCCTTGTTATGTCTGTTTGCCAACACAGAGATATTGTTTTTTTTTCTTTCTTTCTTTCTTTCTTTCTTTCTTTCTTTCTTTCTTTCTTTCTTTCTTTCTTTCTTTCTTTCTTTCTTTCTTTCTTTCTTTCCAGTCAAATATGCCCGACATTTCATTTAAAAAATATTATAAGTGGAAAATTAACACTTAGCATGATTATACTTCCATACATGAAGCCTTGATTTTTTGTAAAGGGGTTCAACAGTTTAGAAAATATCATGCAAATTAGGGCTATTTTAAAATTTAAATCTTTAATATCTTCAAAACTATTATAGGTACAGGTAGCAAATCCAATTTCAATTAATATGTTTGCAACACTGCATATTTCTGTAATTTACATGTGACCTAAAGGTCAAAGCTCAAGGTCATTTAGACCTTTAAAATTTTCATCCAGCAATAACTCCGCAAATTTTTATCCAATTTTGATCATGTTTGGCTCAAATTGTAGCTATGGTAACGCTGCACATTTTTTGTAATTTACATGTGACCTCTAAAGGTAAAAAATCAGGCTCATTTGAACCTTTTCAAATTTCACCCAGCCATAACTTGGTCTATTTTTATCCAATTTGATTATGTTGGTCTCAAATTGTAGCAGCGCCAACACCACGGATTTATTATACTATTACATGTGACCCCTAAAGGTCAAAGGTTAATGTCAATTTGACCTTTGAAATTTTCATCTAGCCCTAAGTCGGTCAATTTTTATCCAATTCTGATCTTGTTGGACTCGAATTGTTGTATTTTAACACTGCACATTTTTGTAATTTAATTGTGACCTCTTAAGTTCAACGGTCAAGGTCATTTGGACATTTGACATTCTATCTAGCCAGAAATTCGTCAACTCTAACCATGTATGACTCAAATGGTAGATATTGCAAGACTGCACATTTTTCTTCTTATAACATGTAGCCTCTAGAGGTAAAAGGTCAAGGTCATTCAGCCCTTTGGAAGTTTCATTTACCGATAATTTGGTCAATGTTCATCTGATGTGGTTCATGTTGGGCTTAAATTGTGGTATTGTAACACTGTACATTTTTGTAATTTACATATGAGCCATAAAGGTCAAAGGTTAAGGTCATTTGAACTTTGAAATTTTCATCCAGCCATAAGCTTAGCTGAATGTGAAGTACCAAGGACAAAAGGTATAGCATTTATTAATTACAACTTTTGAATGCACGCAGACAGATTTGCTTTGAAACAAATCTTCTTTTCTAGTGTCTTTTTGAGTTCTTATCTATAAGCATGCCCTAATAGCAGTTTGCTCATTCTTTTGATTGTTATTCGGCATATATCCTGACATTTTTTGAAACTCTTCTCGGCAAGTACTGTGTATCAATGTTTGGCCACGACTGGAAATTTCTGGAAACGAAGGAATATTATGAAGACATATTAGAAAATTGATTTCAAATGCAAAGCTTGAATATTACTACTTCACCACTATCTCTACATAATTATGTACATGTTCTTTTGGCTGTACCTTAGTAACAAATTTAATGTGTTAAAGGGGAAAGAACACCCATCCTAAACATGTTTCAACAAATGTCCGAGTTACCTAAGACATGACAAAAACGTGTGTGGTTCCGATAACCCGACCGACCCTACTGAAAAGGCTCGAGTCCCGACCCTTAATCATCATAAGGAAACATAAAATAAAAAAAAATAGAAAGTTTCAAGCGCCCTTCCTTAATACAAATTGATCTGCCTTGGCTGAAAGATTTTGTCGAGAAAGTGGCCGTCGTGTGCCGTTATTTTGTAGCAAAGTCAACTTAAAAACAACATTCTATTTCAGCTTGTCCGGAGCATTTTTGAGGTGCTCAGTGGACCAGCGAGTTGCGCGTTGGCCTGTCACTGCTGCGGCCTGGGTTCGATCCCCAGCGATGGCACAAGTTGTTCGTCCCGGGAAACTCTTCCGACGGGTGAGTCCGATTCCTCCGAGGGTTCGAATTTCGCGGCGTTTTTTGACTGGGGTTAGTGGTCGCATGTGGCAAGGTTTCCCAAACACCTGCTGAGTACCGTAGGTTTTCTCCGGGATCTCCGGTTTCCTCCTACATTAAGTTTGGGATAATTGGGCTAAGATCTTGCCTACTGGACCCTGAGGAAGAACAGCCATTGGCTGAACAGGCTATCCAGTATAAAGATGTTCAATTATTATTATTATTATTATTATTATAAGCATTAATTGGGGCTGGCAAAACAGCATAGCAACGCAAAGTTCAATAAGGCAAAGCCATGGTTGTTCGGTGTAACAGCATAACCCGGGCTGTTGTCGGTGATCGTTATCGTAATGTTTTGCTAGATATCACGTTTCTGTTCTCCGAGTTACCAAGGCAAACGGTCGTTGAAGTACTTTTAAAACATGACTTACTTTATCTTAACTTTAATATGTCCGCTTAGTTGTGTCTGAAGCAGTTATCATCGTCAATTATAAATTCAAATGCGACACAATACCTCGACCCGCCAAATCGTGCACCATTTTGAACATGGCGAATTCCATTGCGGAACGGTCGCACAAAAGTACAGTAGATTTGGATATCAAAGTGAATCGCGGCACATCATATATCATATCATTATTGTTGCTGTGATATATTTGCAGAGTATAAATTTTTGGTTTCGTATATAATAATCATCCAATTCTACTAATACTAATCGTCCGAGCACTACTCTCCTTATTTACAAACCATAGGGTGCGGAGTCCACCGTTTTCAAAATGACAGCTACGTTTGTGGGTAAGTCTGGATTCGATATTTTGAAGAGCTAGTATCCGAAATATATGTGTGACTAGTGGTAATGGAAGGTTAACTTGTCGATTGAATGTTATGTAAAATATATAATGGGAATTTTTCGGTGTGAACATTACCTAAAAGGGTAAATACAATAGCTTGAAATTACCAGTTGTTGGTGAGAAAGTCTGGGGCTAGTTGAAAAATGCCTTTTAAAAATCTGGATTAGCCAGACCTGGAGAATAGCCAAATCCATTTCCTTGTCTTCACAAAACCCTGTGTTTACTCTTCAAAAAAGTCATGCGGGGTGTAAAAATGTAAGATTTTGATATGTTTTAAAAAAAGTCAAGGGTTCCTACTAAAGACTGGATGACGGGGTTTGTCCACCACAAAATCGCAAATAAAACTTTTTTTACCAACTTGATTTCAAATATTTTTGCAGCATACGATAACATATACTTATACACTTCAGATGATAGAATGAAACATTTTTACACCCAAAAATAAGGAATTTACGTGATTAAATACTGGCACCATATGTAGGTCTAGAGACATACTTCAGTAACCACAAGCAAGTGGTATTTTGTAGAATCCACATGCATATGTGCTGCTTCCCATGGTATTGGCGGACTCCAGTACTGTTGCCATTGGCAAAAGCACACTGTATATGTTTTGCCTAACTTGGTAAGTAACGGTCAATTTTGTTGTTGTTGTTGTTTGTTTGTTTTTGTTTGATTAGAAAAAACACTAGGTAAATAACTCATATATATGTAAGCATTGCCATTCGTATGGTAATATATGACAACATACTTCGTTGGACAGGCCTTCCTGACTTGAAATTACAAAAATCCACCAAACCGATATTCAACATTTCAATATATGCCACCCTTGATCAAAACATACCTGACAAAGGAAAGCACATTGTTTTTTTTTATTTCTTTCTTTCTTTCATTCTTTTTTGTTTTCTTTTATTTTTGTGTTCTTTTTTGCTTTTTTGTTTTGTTTTGGTTTTTTGGTTTGTTTTTGTTGTTTATTTTTTTGCTTTGCCGTTTTTTTGTTTTTTTTTGTTTTTGTTTTTGGTTATGTTTTGGTTTATTTTGATTTTGGTACTCAACTTTTAGCTTCACTCCAGGGAGATGACCAGTCATTCAGCTGCCCGCTGCATATACTGTAGGAGAAAAAGTATCACCAATGCAGTGTGTGACAGTTTAAACCAGTGCAATCTATCAAATTACATCTGTGTATAGAAACTGTGATGCAACTTGTGCCTGTAACTTCTAGCCCCAGTCTCATCAGTATTTATTATAAGTGCAACGTAAGAGGAGTCCTTTATCAAAGTGTGTTTACTGTAGGATAAGTTCTAACGGTTCTATATTAGAGGTCGGCGGGTGTAAGTACTCTGCCTGCTGTATTTAGTAGGTATATAGTGGTTGTTACAAATGCATGATCGTGTACATAAAACGTTGGATTAATGAATAATTCTGGGGATATAATTACTGTGTCGCGCTCCGACATCATATGTGTATACTGTTTGGTTCATTGATAAAATTAAAGCGACAGCACCGTCTGGTCTATATTTAGCCAATAATAAAAATCAAGATTAAAGGAAAGGAAGGACTATTTGGAGCTGTGTTTTGTTATAATGTTGTGCGCATATTGAATTCATTTACTTGTTCCTTTATTACCACACAACACTTTAGATTCCGGTATAGAAACAGTGTTTATGCCTAATAGTGTACGCTTTGTCAGGGATGGGGCTCTATAACGTAGGTCATGGTTTACTTGCTGTGTTGTCGATTAAGTTAGAGTTGAGACCATGCATGAACACTGTCGGGTTAGATCTGGGAATACAATACACATCAAGGAAGTATCAGTACGCATCGAGAAATTACATAAAACATTGTGATATATTAGATTGTCAAACAATTGCAACAAAGTGGAACACTTTATTGCCATCGATAGCGCGTCCTCCGTCAGTAATAGAAAATTTAAATTAATTTATGGACATATGCACTCTACTCATAATTGTGAGGCTTCTCTTACAGCTGCCGTTGTCCCTTCTCAGTGTACATAGGTTCAACAAGTTTGCTTGCTTTAAAGATTGAAATTTCAATATTATTCTTAAAAAGGCGTACATGGCTTGGTGTGCTTTGGCAAACATGATGATTTCAGGACAGCCAAAGTTGTAACATGTTTGATACCGAGTACTTTAGAGGCCACCAAAGGTGCAGACAGCATCTTTACTCGGTTCTCTTGTGTTTGCTTACGCGAACTGGGCTTGTGACGAAACTGATCGCTTTCGCACTTTCTTGTACAGACCTTTTAAGGTTCATCATGAACATGAAATATTGGGAATGCTATATTTGTGTGATCACCAACTGATGTTTGGTGTGATACTGTACATGGCATGCATGTGTACCACTACATATACAATATTTAGCCCTCCGTACTGATAAAAAAATCATGACATGCTCTTCTTTAACATACTGAACCCTAAAAGGACAACCACAAACGAGTTTGTAAAGCTCGTAAGTACGAATATTTCGTAATAACGAGCTTTGTCTTAGTAATGTGTTTTCAAAACTCGAAATTACGAGTGTTTACTCGAAAGAACGAGTTTTTAGACTATCAAAACTCAATATACCATAAACCAGGACAGAATTTTATAATGTTAATAAGGATCTATTGATATGTGCCAAATGTTTATCAGAGGAGCCCTTTAATATGTTGACTCCACAATCAGAGGACCGGTTTAAAACCACCAGTTGCCTTTATGGGTGATTGCCTGTCTCAAGTCAGGAGTGAAACTTGCTTCTTTATATTGGTATTGGAAGATGAATGTTGCTGCCTTGGTAGCTCTGAAATCTCTTTGCTGTCTTGTTGGGTTTGGAATTTTAAATGTGGGTCATCTTTTTCTATTCTATTGGTTAGATTCTCAAGTACATCTAGGGAATTGTTTATGACAGTGTAAAATGACAAGTCAGGTCAATATGTGTACCGTCTGCCCTATGTGTCCGCACTTGGACCTGCCCGAGCAAGCCCAGGGGGTGGTCTTTCGAAGCAGGATCAAATGTCCTGACAATATCTTAAACCCCCTCATATCACCATTATGTTGCAATAGTTCATGATATATTTATGTGCTACGTACATACATAAGTTTTGTTTCACCACTCTCTTCGCAGGTTTGCTGAATTTACTTGATTTATTGTGAATCATGTCTTTTCATTGCTATTTTATGTTGTTAAAGGTCAAATGCCTGGTCATTTTTACCGTGTATGTTTGTTTTTTACACAGTGGCCATATTTACAAAGAATTTTAATCTGATGAAAAAAATAGGATCACAATTAAACTCGACCTGTTTTTTTCATCCCACATTCCTCAATCCTGGGTCGCATGAACAATTTTAGTTTAAAACAATCTTTTTTACGGTGAAGGTACAAAGCACATGATTAACAGTTCGGGGTTATAGCTTAATCTTAATTTGATCCAGATTTTAATCCAGCTTTAAAAATAAACGTACTAAGTATTGTAGCCCAGAACACAGACTGTTTATTCCTGGAAATTTTTTTATAGATAAGGCCAAAGATTAAGTAGTTTAGGGTCAGAGATGCACCAATTTTATTTTAGGATCAAAGTCAAGATTAGACCAAATTCTTTGTGAATACGACCACAGGTGTCCTAGACAGTAAAACCTTTTCACGCTGCGTTAAGTTCAAGGTCCTTTTGCTGGTCTTTTTACTAGTTTTTATGTATAACGTTTGGCTCGCATGCTGTTCCAACAAATTTAACTGTCGCGACTACGGCCAAAGATTTCTTTCACCATTTGGAAAGCCCGGATATGAACTACTAGGGGTAGAAATTGATCACATTACGAGACCTTTGTATTTGAAATCTGTAAACTAGTCTGGATTAGGTCAAAAGCGTGGGTAATATTATTATAACAGGTGACCTGAACACCAATTTTAGTACTATGCCAGGAGGAAAACTGAATCATTTTCGCAGAAATACCTTTCTTGTGCAACATATTCAACAGCCTGTTCTTATAGGATATTGAGACATCACAAGAGTGAGGTCTTGTGTCAAAAGGAATTAAAAAACCCCAAACACTGAATGGTTTGTTGCTCACCCTGACACACACACACACATACACACACATAATGCCTGTGAGTCGTGTTTTTTTTGGACCATGCTGTTCGTATATGATTTTAGGAGAATTGCATTCGTTAGCACTTTGAACTGCATATTGTTCCAAATTTTAAAAATCGTATTGAACTGTAATTTCTAAACTCCGATGCGTTCCTAGCGTGAGAGCTTCTCCTTCATGCACTAACAATTTGACCAGCACAACGGAAAGAGTTGTTCGGTTCTAATGGACCCAATGGTCTCATATCGAGAGACATCTTTTAAACAGCTTACTTGTCCAGAGCTGTCAAGGTCAGAATCCCGCATCATTTTAATTTTCGTAAAAAGCAAGGAGAACATCTCAAATGTTTAAGCTCAGCTACCGCAAATCGTCCAAGAGACAAAAAGAGTTGTTTAACGGAAATCATTAAAGATTAAATCACTGCAAAGAAACATATAAAAACGTATGATTTACATGCAATATACCTCCCCATGCCTTGATCATATAATTCGCAAAATCCCAAGTCAAAGTGTTGTCCGCTGATATTTTGCTTTATGAGAAAACTGATTCCTTTAAAAAAAATTGATTTTATAATATAGAAAGGCAAACTTCTATTACTTCGCGAACTTGAGTCAGGTACACCTGAATGACATCTTATCTAATGATGTATCAGACGATATTTCAGGTCCATGTCAGCAATGGCGCTGTTTAGGCCTGTGCTTGTAGCCCACTTCTCCTCGGCAGATTATTTGACATTCTTCTCTTGCAAATATTTGTAAAAACAGGTAAGGTGCCCATGTTTGAATTAGAATAGAGCCTTGGTGAGGAGCTTTGGTGCGGAATAATTTCCCTTGGACCACTGGCCTGTGTCCGTTTGGCATTTATTCAGCACCAAAGCTCCTCACCCAGGCTCTATTCTTTAATTTAACCGAAACGATATCGCACTACATTGTATTTTGTTACATGTCTACCGCATGCAACTGGACACCGCGTTATTTTTTTGATAGTGATCACTGCAGCCCGGAGGAGAGTCTTGCCACATATTTCCAGTTCCGAAATATATAGAACAAAGCAAATGTTTCCAAATTGAAAGAGTAACTAACTACTAATCACATCGATGATTTCATGTGCCTTCTGGATGTGCTTTACATAAGTGGGGTCAGATAAATCATTCTGTCTGTGTGCCAACACAGACATACTGTTTTTCTAGGAATTCTTTCTTTCTTTCTTTCTTTCTTTCTTTCTTTCTTTCTTTCTTTCTTTCTTTCTTTCTTTCTTTCTTTCTTTCTTCTTTCTTTCTTTCTTTACCGGCAAATTTGTCCGACATTTCATTTGAAATGTATCACATGTAGAAAATCCAAACTTTGCACAATTATACTTCTATGGATAAAGTCTGGCCTTTTTATAATGAGAGATCACGCTTTTCAAAATTATGCACATGAGGGCTAATTAAAGTTTTAAATCTTCAATATCTTATATACTATAGTAGATGTGGTTCCGATTGTATGGGAGTTTGATCATAGCAAGGTAAAGGTCATCTCAAATGTCAAGGTCATGTCAAGGTCAAAGGTCATGTCAAGGTCAAAGGTCATGTCAAGGTCAAAGGTCGGTATTGGGTCAAAATGTGATTTTAAAGCCAAAGTGTCATTTTAAAGGTCAAGGACCACTTCAGGTAGAGGTCATTTCAAGGTCAAGGGTCATTTCAAGGTCAAAGGCCACTTTTGATGTAAGCTTTCTTCTAGCCATAAATTGGTAAATTTTTGTCCAATTTTGATCATATTTGGTTCAAATTGTAGCTATTGTAACACTGCATATTTTGAAGTCTCGCCTTTTCATAAGAATAGATCATACTTTTCAAAATTATGCAAACGAGGGCTAATTAAAGTTTTAAATCTTCAATATCTTATATACTATAGTAGATATGGTTCCAAGTGTATAGGAGTTCGATCAAAGCAAGTAAAAGGTCATATCAAATGTCAAGGTCATGTCAAGGTCAAAGGTCATGTCAAGGTTAAAGGCCGATTTTAGGTCAAATATCAATTTAAAGGTCAAAGTTCACTTCAGGTAGAGGTCATCTCAATGTCAAAGGCCACTTTCGATGGTGGCTTTCTTCTAGCCATAACTTGGTCAATTTTGTCCAATTTTGATCATGTTTGGCTCAAATTGTAGCTATTGCAACACTGCACATTTTGAAAATTACATTTGACCCCCAAAGGTCAAAGGTCAACATCATCTGGACCTTTTAAAGTTTCACCTAGCCATAACTTGGCCAATGTCCATCCAATTCTAATCATGTTGGACTTAAATTGTGGGTTTTGTAACACTACATTTCTGCAATTTACATGTAACCTATAAAGGTTAAAGGTCATAGGTCAAGGTCATTTGGACCTTTGAAATTTTCATCCTGCCATAAGCTTAATGGAATGTGAAGTACCAAAGCACAAAATTTAATACCATTTAATATTTACAACTTTGGAAGGCACACAGACAGATTTGCTTTGAAGCAAATCTTCCTTTCTAGTTATCTTTGTGTCGCCTGCCTTTGCTATGCTGACTGTCGAGTCCGGTGCGGATTCGAAGAGCTGCGGAGTACTTGAATTGCAAGATTTATCCTTTCCTTTGAAGGATGATTCATATAGCTCTGCCCTTCTCCCTAATTTAAATTCGTTTGAATGGAAACATGTTTAAAACAAGCACAGCAACAAATTCGCATTGACGAATTTGTATAGCTTTTTAAAAGCGAGATTATCTAAGAATAAAAAACACACATACACACAGAGCAAATTATGAAAAAAGGCCTGACCGTTGTAAATCAGCTGACAAACTGGGGAACTAAGAAACGTTCATGTACGAAACACAATTTGTGTCAAAATTAGAAGAGGTGGAAATGAAGAATACATGCGGTATCGAAGTGATGCAGGTTTGTAGAATTGTGATGGTTTCTTTGCAGAGTTACATCCTGTCATCTATTTGAGCTTTGTGCTGAAATTTTCGTCAGAGTTTGCACGCGTTAATGATATCTTTAATGCCTACTATAGATATTGGTCGACAAAACGAAAAAAAAATGATTTTGTTCGCGGCACAAGTAGGATATTACATATAAAAAGAGCTGGTTCCCAAAAGATTGCGTTGTGCGTTTCTAATTTAGTGTGCAAAACACCCCCCATTAACCAACCATTGATTATGTATTATTCATTTTAATAGAGTCATCACCAGTTCATTTTTTGGATAAATAATATTTTGAATTTGAATGGTGTCTTGTAGACTACTACGGAACTAATGCATATAATTTTGGAGACGGGATGTATTGGGTTTACCCATCCTGCTTGCTGTAAATGGAACGTAGTATGTCTCAGACGAACATGTACAAATATTTCCCAAGACCTCTCTGATATATGTATTTTCATAGGACGCCGATAACGTGGCTCGGGTCTTTTCTGACTGACAATGGATTGTTTTGGAGATTCTCAAATATCTGAAGCAAGGTTCTCCACATTCAGATGTTAATTAGAGCCATGGAAAACCCAGCACTAATGTGATGGGAAGGTACGGGCCAGAATATTACCACAGATTTAAATTCTTCAGTGCGAATCATCATCATCATCATCATCATCATCATCATCATCATCATCATCATCATCATCATCATCATCATCATCGTCATCGTCATCGTCATCGTCATCGTCATCGTCATCGTCATCGTCATCGTCATCGTCATCGTCATCGTCTTCGTCATCGTCATCGTCATCGTCATCGTCGTCGTCGTCGTCGTCATCGTCATCGTCGTCGTCATCGTCATCATCATCACTGGTGGCATTAGAAGTAGTAGTAGTCGTCGTCGTCGTCGTCGTCGTCGTCGTAGTAGTAGTAGTAGTAGTAGTAGTAGTAGTAGTAGTAGTAGTAGTAGTAGTAGTAGTAGTAGTAGTAGTAGTAGTAGTAGTAGTAGTAGTAGTAGTAGCCCAGCAATAACAGCAGGGATTGCCTACACAACATACACTGGTATTTTATGGCCCACAAGCATATTAAGTAACAAGCATGTAATGCAATAACGGCTATGTTTTGCGATACCCCTCTTTGTAATAAGGCTTGACCGCTGTAGTTTTCTGAGGTACAGAGTCGATGTCGCCGATAGGTGACACTATAGTTGACTTTCTGCAGCTATCCACCTGTTGCAGGTAGAGCCACCTGGTGGATAACAAACCTGCTTTATTCATTGGCTAAAAATGTAGTGACACCTGAAGCACGTGCTACCGCCATGCAGATTAGTTTATCTGTATGTCCTTTTCGAGTCATTGTGTTTCTTATATTGGTTTTGAATTGGCCTGTGATACCTGTGTCAATATGTTCAAACCTCTGTTTGTTGATTTTAGGGGAAACAAAATGGGGTCTGCCATATCACGAATTCTTTATTATTGTGGGCCCATGATAAAACCAAGGAAACAAGTTTTATTTCTAAGATATTTTTAAGACAACACTTTGGTTTGAAAAGAAAAAGACAAATTACAATTTGAGAATTCAATGCCTGGTATAGATTCCTCAACTTCCATTGTTTAAAACAATTAAGCACTGTAACTATGTCATATACATGTACGTAAGTATAGCTACCGTTAATACCACAGCAACAAACATGTCAACTCCCCCCTCCCCTCGTCCCCCCCCCCCCCCAGCCAGAGTTCAGTTGAAAAGGAAAGGTGTGAAGAGCACCGGACAACTCCTCCAGTCTATGTCCACACTGCCCGGCATCTTGCGCCTGTTTTTCCATAACAATCCCATTTGTACTAGCTATAATGTACGTTTCCACAGACAGGAGAGGTATACACAAGCATTTCCTGTCATATTGACGCGTCCGTGCATCAATACCAGTATATATATTTAAAACTGAACACAAATATTCTTTATCGACGATTCCCTATGAAAGAAATTGAAGGGAAGATAGGTTTACGTCCTTCCACATATTTTATCTCAGAGTATTTACCACATTGAACCCCAAACCGAAAGCATGCATCATTTCCTGCAGTTGATTTCCCATGCGCACTTGGTTGATGCGTGCTTTTAAACATGCAACAACTCCATCGTTATCGGGGGTATTCTTTACACAGATAGAATTTAGAAATGATTGTCATCGGCATGGTGTACGAATCAAATATTGTCCTTGCCTGACGCAGCACACTATGTGAATGTTGGTCTCTTAGAATAACATAGGGGTATTTAGGATATGGCTTATGTCTCTGTGGCCCTGCTAGTATTTTGTACTAAGGAGGAACCCTATAAGCGTTGCAGAGTATATACGCGTGGAACAATTTGTATGTTCTCTTTTGTGTTTGTTTGAAGAAAACTGTGTACGTGAATATACAGATGTGTCATTGTGTCGTGTTAATGCAGACAATCTCTCGCGTAATCTGCGAGGCTAGAATTGAGCACTTCACTCAAGATCACATCTTTATGTAAATCAACATTCAGAAGCTCCAACACAAGACGGTAAATGAAAAACGTGTAATGGTCACGAGTGATCAGTTGTTCACAAATCCCACCATATGAACTGTTTCAGCACCAATTTTTGAATGAGTCAATACCAATGCACCACAGCTTACCAAGGAAAGTTATTGACCTTGATTACCCTTTACTACGGCGTAAGTTAGGCATCTTGAATATGAACCAAGTGTTGTCAGCGATGCGAATTCACAGCACACAAATTTTCGTCGAATTGGCCGTGGGAAGGTTAAAAGTCTCCTTTCACAGTGTACACAGGGTGTTCTAGCCTGACGACGTAGGAAAAATGGCAACAGTTGGCATTTGCAAGCACATATAACAACATTTTTTGCGGTGAGCCTATCTTATAAAATCGATCCTTCTTTCTCACTATCTGTGCATAGCCCCAAATAATTTTTGGTATTACATTTAGGATCTTACGTGGTTGCAAGGAGTTGAATTTTATTCCTCAAGAGTAATCATATCACTATTGTCAAGTGTATGTGTGAGCATCACAAGCTGGTTTTAGCAAGATTACAGGGAACGGCGCATTTTGCGTGATCGTGAACGACAACTTGTATGTGCACTTCAAATTAAAGCAATTACATATAGTGAACTGCGACAGACCATACTGGTAAAATATGACTTGATTTATGATGGACAAGTGAAGGGTGAAAACGTTTATATTCAGCCAATTGCTCTCGCGTGTTGTGCCTCAGTCAACAGCCTTACTTGCACAGGTTGAGCGCCGAATCCGGCCCAGGAAAGCTCTTGATCTGAGTCATGCTATGATAGCGCTCATCAAAAATTTGCATTTGTTTTGGCCGTTTTAGGGAGAAATGGAATCACTCCTTTCGGAACCATGAACAGGTCCCCCTTTTAGTCCTGTCATGTATTCTGGAATGTCTTAGAAGCGGAAGCCATTAATACAATTAAGGATCTTGTATTAACTGCTGCGTCATTTAAGATGATATAGCAGTTGATGTAAGTATGATATTATAGAATTATTCTAAACAGTCTCACCAGAAACATGTTTACCATCGAAACAAACCATTTATAGCTCTCTTTTAGACATATAATACGCATGAGTGACAAACAAACACAGGGAAAATAGCTCAGTTGTAACATCTCATATGACAAAAATAATTCTGTACTTGCGCCTGAATTACTTTAAAATGACCAAATTACTGATCAGGGCACCAGGTGGACTACACTGGCGTCGTAGCTTCTGATTATATGTTTGGTAGTTTTTTTGTGCTTCGTTCCAAATCCCAGTCGCTCGCAGACCGCGTCAACGACAGCGACACACTCCATTATTTCTGGCATCTTTTCTGGTGCAGTGTTTAATGCTTATGTTACCATAAGCGCCAAAAATGTGCCATCCATCCAATGCATACAACCAGTAGCTACCATGAGTGTTAGATTGTACACTGCTGCTCCCGCATTCCAAATGTGATGCCATTTTGTTCCTCTTTGTTTTATTTGTGTGACTTAGTCACTTCGGCTGATGTGAATGAAATTCCTACGACCAACGTACGTTTGCATTTCCCCATCGGGAAAGCCTGCTTTGACGAAGCAAAGATGACTATAAGTGAGGTCTACTGAAAACTGTGGGTCTTGCTATTCGTTAGATGCAGGATAATAATGAAACCGGCAGCGTCCTGAGTCTTGCTCACGAGATTGACCGTCATCCGATGCGCATTCTTGCGTTCCATGCATGGATAATACGCTCACAACTCAATTTTATTATTGTGTTATATAGTGTCGGAGGGGTTGCAACCTGCATGTTACAGAAATGATTGAGACCCAAGTCTAAAACATAGACAAAAGTTGAGAATTTGTCATGGAATCAAAATTTTGTATTTATGGCATACGAAAACCTACATGAAAACAGTTTTGGTTACTGGCTTAGATATGAAGTAGGTTTGAATCTGTTTGTTTCTTGAGTTTCAAATTCTAGTTTGGCTGTATTATGCACACATATTCGCATGCTTTGAGAGTTCTTAAATCGCATGGTAACTGAAACAGTAATCAAGCATGCTCTAGACGTAATCTTTGTATGCATAATAGAAAACAATATTCAAGATTAAGGTCAACATTAGCGAGAAAGTAAAGGTTGATGTCAACACTTTGCAAAGTAAAGTTCAGAATACATGATTCCGTGTTATACAATAATCTCGTATCGGTTGTTATATACGCTTAGCAAATATATCGACCTCAGCTACATCCCAATTAATTACATTATGTTGTGTATGGATACAAACCAGAATGTTTATACCGTTCGCACTATATTGCCACTAAACTTGTCCACCTCTAATTAAACGTCGCGTCAATGGTGTATAAACTACTTATACATGTTATATACTTCCAATGATCATCAAATTGGCAGCTGAAATATCCGGATTTATCATACTTAAAAGTCATTCAGAAATGCAAGCTTTGCAGAACACAGTCACAGAATACGGTAAGCATAATCATTCACACTTCACCAAATAATGAGACTATAAATAATTCTGGTTAGTTATCATAGTCACCGAATTTTTTTTTTCAAATAATCATCAAATGCAAACTTGACACTCTCATAATAATTTTTATTGTCATACCTTTCAGACTGGCACATTTTCTTGCACGTCATTGCGTTTTCACTATTCCTTATTTTCCGGCCATGATTCTTAGGATTCGGAATAAAAGGAAAATTCTTGGGTAATTGCATCCAAACTGCATGTAAGACTTTTTTGACATATACAGTCGCTACATGATGATAATCGGCTTTGGGTGAGTCCATTTCAACGCACAAAAAGCTGCTAGATAGATGCATTTATTCACAGAAGGTTCAGAAAGTCTGGAAATGTTCTTGTGAAACTTCCAATGCGTGGCTAAGGCACCAAATGCATTTTAAAATTGTGTTCGTTTTAATTAGTTCAGTGGACCCAGTCTGCCTCATACTGACTGCAGAGGCATTTGAAATATCTCAACCCTAAAATGAGTGCAGTCCAGTCAGTGCATATCGCCATAGCAACCAATGAATAATGCAGTTTTGCTGATATCAATTGTGAGCGTATTTGTGTGCCTACTTTCTCGGAAATGGGGAATTAAGTATCCTTGTGTATCTGGCTCTTTGTGTTACAAGTGCGGTACTGCATTTCAGTTTGTTATAAATTTTGAAAACTTTAATTCTCTATTCACATGTAACATAGGTCACTTTGTTTCGGAGTTTCCCCCGGTGCCCTCTTGATTCTACCCTTCTAGGATCGTTAACAGGGTGGTTTGGTTTTGTGGTATGCATAAGGGGTTTCTCTTTTGTTTGTATGTCAATCTGGAGTCATATATTTTTGAAGTGAAGACCATTTTTTATTCACATTTGCATATGATTTGAGATTCCTCCATATATATGGCAGATACAACTTCTCTTTATTGATTTTTTCATAATTCTAGCACCAAGGCGTTCAGTTACTTGTACAAGTGTCTTGTTCTCTTTGTTCCTTTTGTAGTTTATGTGTGAAAAACAAAAAAACAAAAACAAAAACAAAAAACAAAAATAACAAAAACAAAAAAAAACCCAAAACAAACAAACAAACAAACAAAACAAAAAAGAAAAAAACAACAACCTCCCAAGAAACGAGAATAAAGAAACCTTAGAAAAGACAAAACAAAACAAACCACACAAACCAAAAATAAAAAAGGAGGGGGTGGGTGGGTAAATTTCTGTGTTTATTTATGTGTCTAGGTAGCACTGGGAGTATTTGTGTATGTCTGCACTCTATTTTCTGCTGATCTACTGAGGGTGCGTATTTGTGTGCACAGTGATTCCTCCAATTGGGCCAATACCCAGAGTATTGAATAAAGAGGATGTTCCAGAACATGTTCTGTTTCACATTTAATACTTTAAGCAGCCATAATCATGTTTTCGACACCACACCTGAGAATAAGTTCCTTAGATGCTGTCTTTGTTACTCCCTATGTTTTTATTCATATTTTAAAATGGCTTCAATTTTCCATTTAAACATTTTACCCTCTGACGTTTTATTGGAGGATCACCATCCAGTCTATGCTGAGGAACAGCGTCCAATAATAGGCTGACAGGACCCGAATCATCAGCAGTAATCAAGTTATACTCAAACATGTCAACCAGGGTTTCAATATCTCTTTAGTATTTTTCAGTCCTTGTTAATTTGGATCTGTATAGAGGTGCTGGGAGATAAGCTGTTGCACCCTCTACCTCCATTCTCCAACACAAGTGTAACTGGCGTGTTCATATATAGTACTACGCCTGCATACTGCTCATCTACTGAGGCTGAAGTCTGTAGCACCTAAGGGTGGGCTTTATCTTAAAGGTCCCAAATGCAGAAACATTTATTTTTGGTCAAAGTGAAGGACATGGAGTGTTGTAGCACTTCTGGGAAGAAAATTTGCCATATTCACACAGGGAAATCACTTTATTTGCAAAAGAATTTTGTTGCCCATAAAAAGCTCAAAGTCAATTATCAAGCGGGCTCTAAGATGTGACGTCACCGAAGGGAGTCGATATGATACAATGGAGGATAACGATAGAGAAAGAATGAGCAGTAGCGACACAGAGAAGAGCTGGACAACAGTTTTAGCTGTTTCTTTCCTGAAGAGGAACTCGCTGAGCACATGGGGGAATATGTAGGGTTAGAAAGAGATAAGGACAGAGCAATTCAGCCTCACTGGAAGTAGCCGCTGTCCGGCTACGACAAAGCGGGTCTTTGCCGGTGCAACTGGTGCTGAGTCTATACCTAGCACCGACCAATTATGTCATTGCTGCCACGGAAGATCACCAAAGCTGGAGGTTGGGAAGTTTAAATGGTAAGGGATGGTTTTCAAAAGTCATTGCGAGAAGATTCTTATATAAGTGACTGGTTTAAGTTTACGGCAGGTCATCTTGTGAGGTTGCCAAAAGGCTATACACGGTAGTATACACTGCAGGCTAATAAGCCAGTGTAAATGTAAACTTAAAATCAGCTGAATCTTAAATCATAGGCCTACATGAAGCAAGCTTTTAGTTTTATTCTAGTAGTGATTTATAACAAGGCCTGGGTTATTTAAAGGTCATTGAAAAGCACCTCTAAGGCCAGCGCATGCCTAAACAGGCTAATAATGAATACTGTAGAAGGCCTCAAACTTTAAATGATGGGGCATTACTCAAGCACTTGACCACAGCTTGAATACACGTAAGCCACACAGCGGGAGGTGCAACTGTTTAGCCTATGTTAGAGTGCTGCGTACCTACATGTGATATCCTGCCTTCTTGGTTTAAATTACATTTTTTTCATTAAACAAAAAAATGATCGGGAACAAGAATGTTACCTTATATCAATTCTTTCGCATATAAAATAGGAGAAAATGAAGCACTGTACTATATACATCACTGGACGAAGAAAAGAAGTGCACACAAGACAGTAATGAAAGGCCTGTTGCCTTATAAGGCTACAATCTGGCAGTACTCAGAAACCTTAACTTCAACCAGTCACTTGTATAGGATTTTTCGCATGAAGACTTTTAAAAAACATCCCTTCCCAGTCTACACTTCCGAAGCACCAGCTTTAGTCATCTTCCGTTGCAGCTTCAGCATGATCAGTGCTGGGCACAATCTCAGTCCCAGTTGGAACGGCAAAGATCGGCTTTGTCATAGCCTGGGCCATGGCTCCTTCCATTATTGGTTCACCATTGTGGATGATTTCAGACTGGACAATCAGGAAGTTTCCCGTTTGCATACCCATTTTAATCCAGTAAGCTGTGAGCACACTAGCTTTCACTGCTGTGGGTTAATGTTTACAATCAGAGTTGATGCTCCCTTTCGTCACAGACCCGGATGGTCGGACTGTGATGCGATTTAGCGATGCTTGAAGAGAATGTAAACTTTACATTTTTCGTTGACATCACATTGCGTGGCTCTACGAGAAAATCTGTCTATTATTCATCTCACCTACGGTGGCAGTACATATTATTGCGTCCACCTGTAAAGTCTGAATATCCTGCACGTTTCCTGCCCCTTTAAATATTTTATAAGCGGATAACATTCTAGTCTGTATACTGACGATTAGATTGGCTTCTAATTGTCACCATTATTGCGTGCAAGTACTTAAAATGCACTATTGGCCTGTCGTTTCATTACAATGACCACAGCGTATTCATGACAGATGTGTTTAACAAACCTTTATCGCACAAAATCTTACGGATTTTGACTTTTTTCCTGCCGTCTTTTAATGACCTGGAATGTAATAAATTCACATTGTTTTCAGATGTGTGCTCTGGTAATTCACATCTTTAATTAAACCAGAGTTGTGCTTGCATCTTTATCAAAAGTTTGAATAATGAAACTGAAACCCGATTTCATAGGTGGGACATTATTGGCATCTTCCTCGCTGGAATCTGATTTCATGCTTACAGCTTTACCTGATGTTATAGGTAAACAGAGTAGAACCTTTGAAGTATATCATATGAAGCTGCAATACATTCCAACCCATTGCAAAACACACGGCAATTAATTTGGTTGGTTGCACTTTATCAAAAGAGCAGATACCCAACATCAAGAGAACATTCTGAATGATAAAGACATACCATTGTATTATATTTTTATGGGCATTCATCATAGGTTTTTCATTACCACCAAGAAAACACTAGTATCTATTAAGATAATTATATTTATTCCTTTGTGTGGACGTCATAAGTGCGTTAATGAAGTTAAACACTTAGGCTGCTCATCTTTTAACTTTTGCGTTACGGAAGTAGAATAACGAGCTCTTGAAAATGAAATTTTTAAAGGGGCATGTCAGGTACACTTTTTTGTTTGCTTGCAAGCACCTGCCTCCTGTGTCAAATGACATTCTCAACTAACGAATGAACAGGTTCTTTTTTCTTCAGATGGGTACATATCCTTTATTATGCCAGAATAGATCTCAAAATTACACAAAACAGAACAAAAGGTACCAACCCATGTCCCTTGACAGAGCAAATATTTTTGTCAGTGGAATGGGGCTTAACGCTGTAAAAGAACTGTCACTAGCTACTGAAGAATGCAGTCAAAGAAACTATGCTCAGTTGGTTTAGGTAATGGAATATGCTGTAGCAGGCATTGTGCTTAGTTGGTTTAGGTTGTGAAACATATTGTCGACGGAATTGTTCCTTGTTTTTTCCGGTGGCTCATAAAGAAAGTTTGTCTAGTTGGTTTAATTAAACCTGTCTCTAGTAGCCTTAGGTGTAAACCAATAGTTAAACTAAAAAGTATTTATAGCCTCTCTAATGTCTAGCTGTCACCATATCGTAGTAGTTCTTTTATAATATTTCTAATTAACAAGTATATGTACATTTCTAAGTTTCCTTTTGCTATTTTAAGACTGGATTTAATGTACATTTTACAAACAAGTTGTGTCCGACTGTCAACAGAATCGTCACAAACTTCAGTACAAATGAAAGGCGCAACGATGTTGTGCCACTTGCAACTTGTCACCGCAGGTGGTACTAGCAATATCATGGCCCAGAAACTGTACCCTTCATTTACAGGGTTTTCATTGGATAGTTCAAAGATGACATAAAAACGTGGCTTACTCAACTTTTGCAAGGCATGCACATTTTAGTGCATTGTATTTCTATTATAAAGGAGGAAGGGGGCTTTGCTAACAAGTAATTTAAATTATAACTTTTTTGTCAGAACAGGAGCGTATACAATTATGGACCCTATAAGATTTAGGTGTAAGTACTTAAAGAGTAGAAATTTGAATGCATCGATTTTGGATTTGAATGGTACCTCCATATTATCAACTTCAAGTCAGGCGCGAGTGTTTTTAATGCCTCTGCTGTTCATTGTTTATGACGACACATGAAGTGAATAATTTAGTTCGTGTTGTAAAATACAATTATGTATGCTTAAAACATCAAGCAACGGACTAAGAACAGTTCTCTCTAAGTGTATATGACAGAGCCCTTACTGCGACAGTCAATAACGAAAAAAGAAAGATTTGTCAAAGGCTGAAAAATATCGTGAAAGAGGTATGACCCATTCCAGATAATAACACAATAGTTTTGTTTCAAGAAGGCATGTTTTCTTTAGCATGGTACTGTGTATTGTAACAATCTAAGACTAAGTTGGTATGTATCTCATAATTGAAAAAAAAAAACGTTTTAATTGGATATTTACTTACTTAAGTAGTCACAGCTGGTGGTATTTCTTATATTTTTTCACATTGCATAAAGTCTTTGTAGATTGTAGAACTACAAATTGGGGGAGGTCCTTTCTCATTATCGTCATTTTTCTTAGATAGAATTGGAATATATATCAGTGCAAAATATTCTGCACATAATGTCATAGCATCGTCTAGTTTAGGAGGTTTCTACGCATACTGCAGTACAATACATATAACAGGAGCGATGTTTTTACATTATGTTTTAAGTCAACACTTAATATGACAGCTGTTAAAATATTCAGGTTACAATTTATCTCCCTACTCAATAATTATGTCAACTTTGGAATTGGTAAACATCCAATATCCAATATCAAATAATAAGGCACGAATTGCATTTTTGATATTTTGGCCCTGAGCTAATGTGATATCCCAGATTCTTTTCCAATGGCACACAGAATTAAGCGTCGTGAGCTCCTGTACATAGTTAACTTTCCTAAAAAACAGATTCTCACGAAGGAAAGCCAACTCTGACAAATCAAATTAGATAAAAACTGTCCATGGCGTTCTACAGGGATCAATAATCTCACCATATCTGTTCATCATGTACATATCAGACATGCCCACAAACCGAAGCTATAAAATATGATCATGTAGACAATATCAACTTCCTTCATGCAAGCAGCACTCCAAGAATCTATGAATGAAAGAGAATTGCATTTATTTAGCCTACCACATTGATAAAACAGAGATAATATTATTCCAGTCAAGGAGACATTGCAAAAAAGACGAGACACAGAAACCGAATAAAGATGGACAAACCAAATAGTCCCTGATGTAACGCATAAAAGTGACATCTACCAGCGAAAGACCCATGAAATCAAATACAACAGGCTACTTGTACGTCTGGGACATGCATACCTAAAAGACAACATCCATGAAATGCTCTGACAAGACTTTCGCTACCTAACCTCTATCTGCATTTGTGGATTGTAAGCAGAAACCATCATTCATTTCCGCATTTAAAGTGGACGACAACACAAATAGGATGAAGCATTATATTAACCGATGGAGAGTTTACAAACAGCATCAACCATTCCATTTGACACTCCGGAATTAATTAAATCACTGTATACATGTAAATATGCGTACATATAAAATATTGATAACCTAGGTGGGCAGCGGCTCCTACTCAGTTTGCTGCCCAATATAACTCACTGATCAAATGAATTTTATGTACTCTACGAATGTACTTACTTTTTATTCATCACTTCATATTAATTTTATTTGTATATACACGGACATGGCTATTGACCTTTTGATTTCTGACTGAATCGAGTACTCATCATCGACCACGAAGAAGTGGGCTGCCTAAAATTGGAACTTCAACCGAATCAAACCCGTGTCCTTGATGCAATACATAATTCATCATTTTCTCACCACTAATACCGCTGCCATATTGTGTACTTTATACAGAAAGTATACTTGCACAGCACAAAAAGAACAATTCTTTAACAACAGACTATATAGGTACGGAAAAGGCCCATTTTTTAAACAACAGTAACAATGCACGTGTTTTTTGCATGACCAGTTCTCAAGGGTATATTGTGTCTTTTATAGCAGCACACCTCGCTGGTCAACCAACCCGATTGCACAGAAGTAAGTCGTTTAGCATATACTATTCTTGTGGATATCATGGTCTTTGAACAATAACGTGTGTTTTTAGCTGAAGGTACAGAGAGGGTACTACTTTTTATTAGAATTAGTGTTATGCCACCAAGGATTGGCCGATATGAATTCATTGTGACAAGTTGTTATATTTTTATAAGAACCTCATAAGTCCCAAGTAAACACCAGCAGACAACATTATCCCCATTCAAGTTGTATTAGATGGACCATTAAGGGAAAAGTGATAGCTTCGGCTGGGGTGTTTTGCCGCAAGATGGATTAGGGTAAGGGCACAAACCTATC
The DNA here is from genome assembly GCA_964020975.1 of Hermodice carunculata. Classification (NCBI taxonomy): domain Eukaryota; kingdom Metazoa; phylum Annelida; class Polychaeta; order Eunicida; family Amphinomidae; genus Hermodice; species Hermodice carunculata. The sequence continues at coordinate 84,001,159 of OZ026619.1, read as the reverse complement.
GCGGGTAGTCTTATCTTGCAATTGCCACTCCATTCTCAAAAATCTGTTTGTCTCGTTCATAAACAGAATAAAAAAACTACAGTGTGGTGTGGCAACACAATGTCTCAAAATTGTACAAAGTTTTTATCTTAGCAGCTCATTGACAGATTTTGGTGCATTTAGTGAATATTACACATTATAAATATTAATATCAGAGCTCTTATCCACGATAACGCTTCCAGTTTAAGAATTCTAATCAAACATGATGACTTTGTAATTTCTATATTCGTGATAACTCCATAAACTGTAGATTTCTTATCCAGAATACCTCCATGAACTTAATACTTCTTATCCATAGTAACTTTACGAACTCAACACTTCTTTTCCATGATCACTTTGGGAACTCTACATTTATGAACGTATAATTATCCATGATGTCGCCATGCAAATAAGACTTCTTGCCAATTGCAGTCTTAATAATTGATAATTTGATAAAGTGATAATTTCATGATGTAATAGCTATTTTTGTGGCTCAGTTGAGGTTTCCCCAACATTGTTTAGTCAGCAGTATGCATGTCTGTTGATTTGTTTCCTGCTTGCAGTGTTTAACAAGGCGTTGCACCAGTCTGCTGTTTTAAGGTTAAGTGCTTGGTGTAAACTGCTGGTCTGTTCCCTCTGGTGTTACTATGATTAGATTGTGATCGCTTACCTACAACTAAAGGTTCAATTGCTGTTCTGTCTAATTGGTCCATATGGTTTTGGTACTTGACTGGGCCCATCTCTGGCCAAAGCACAGCAGTGTTTTCATTTCTCTTGCATACTTGCAATGCGTACACCACTCAGCAACGTAACAGTTTTTTCTGCACACATCATAATTCATCTTATTCGCTGTGTTAGCGTGTCACTGACCACATCATGAACATGAGTCCCTCCAAATTACAGACTGGATGTACAACTGCTTCAAATATGCAACAGTACATGCTTCATGTGATTGTTTTGTGTCATTTCACTGCGTTCCTTTTCCATTTGTCGGGCAATATTAGTATCTTTCCCCGGCACTTGCGGATAAACATTTACGTGTTGCATTTCCCAGGTTTATTTTTACATTAAGTGGTCAGAGGGCAAGGTGTAACTTCGTATCTGTCATGGCATAAGCATTATATTCATGAATGCCACGGCATGATACATATTTACTGTATGAATTACTTACAATAAGCCATAACTCATGCAGTTGTGTGCATGTAAACACATATGTGATTTCTTCCTTTTTTAACCCTGTCCAGAGTTTACCTCCGAAATTACAGGAGTTGGAAACGCCAATTTAGAACACCTCTGTAAATGACATTTTGGTGTTTTAGGGTGGAAGAGTCATAGTATTTAAACTTATACTAACTAGGGATATTTAAACTTTATGATGCTATTAATTAGGTAATATATTATAACTGTTATGATGTCCCGAGGGAATAGTATCTGAAATTTCTTGTGGTCATATCTCTACGTATTTTGCCTGTTTTTGTAAAGGCACTAGTCAGTACGTTCAAAATTAGACAAGTTAGCGCCATATTCAATATATAATCTTGAACATCTTCAACCACTCAGTCATTTCAATTCTCAGACAGGTACGCTGTGAGCACTGCTCCTGTTCGTCTAGAGCACATTCAAGTTCCCCAATCAGGGCTTCTTATTGCTTTATTTTTCTTCAACGGTTTCTAGTTTTGACATTAACGATACTCCGAGAAGATTAGTAACCTATTTAGAATTTCTATGGTCAAGAGCTGTGGACAGAAAACGGGGGTAGTGATAAATAGGGGTTCTTTTTCCGGATGCGATTGAAGGTGATTCAATCTCAGTCTAGCGACACAATAAGGGCAAGAAAGAAGCCTTATACCCTAGACTTATTTGGCAATACAGTAAGGATGATTTCGACTATTTTGTAGGCTTTTTGACCGGATCTTATTTTTAAAAGATATTGAAGAGTGTTACACCGCTTGGACTAACATCTTCCTCGACGCTGCAAAAACACCGCATACTAAATAAAATTTCCTTGCTCGTCCCAACGATCTGCAATGGTAAGATTCGTCTTCCTGTGTCAAAGCGGAATGTTATGAGGGCTCTTTACAATGTCTAAAGAACAACACATGCACAGGCTGAGCTTGAAGCTTGGTCCGTCTATAACGTTCTATGGAATACTTGTCACGAACGACTGCAAGGCGCAGAAGTGGAATACAACACGAAGATCAGCAAATCTGTCAAAAATTCTAAATTTAAGGATAAAACTTGGTGGCGATATTCTAATATTCTTTCTCTACTCTCCGAAGGAAAACAAATCTCCGACAGCTTAGCTAAAGCTCACATATTCGAATCTTTGCTTTTAAAGGTTTCATTGATACTCTTATGACACCAATATCTCTGGTGCTTCACATTCAAGTTATTCAGGTGATTCCACCGGTAATACACTCCTTTCTCTGTACAGTGACCTTTCCCTGGCAATATATCTACGCATATAATTGCAAAGTATTTTCGTGGAGAGAAGCAAGGTCTCTGACAAAGTTTGGCATGATTGTTTACTTTAAATTTTTTTTTAAAAAATGGTTTGAACCGAAATTTGCTTAGCTGGTTTAGAGATTACCTTCGCAACATAAGCAAAGCCTTGTACAAAGTTTGGAACAATGGGTTACTTTACACGTTGAAAAAAAATCTTATGAAAGAAAATTTACTCAGTTGGTTTAGAGATTGCCGTTGCAATCCTCAACGTCGTATAGCGCTAAATGGGAACTCTTTTAGCTGGAGAACAATCACTGCAGGGGTGCCTCAAGGCTCAGTACTGGACACTTTTTTATTTCTTATTTTGATCAACGACATAGTTACATTGTTCATTCCACAATTAAATTATGTTCAGATGACACCTGCCTTTATATCTCTGTCAATGATGTTATTAAGACTGTTGCTACCATTAACTTGGACCTTTCTGCCATAGAAAATTTGGTCGCCATTTGGGTTGTGACATTCAATACTTTATAACATATTCTATGTTAATTCCACGTAAACGTCAGACAATTAATCATCCGCCCCTCCACACACACTGCTGGATCAATGCCACCAGTTCACAACTCTTAAACAGCATGAACATGAAACCCCAAATAATTACAATACCCATGGCTGTACTGATTTATTACAGAGCTAGAACAGCTCTTTTTGACAAATCCTGTTTCGCGTCCGCCACAAAGTTATGAAACTTGTTGCTCTCCGATACCAAGAATTTTGTTTCAATTGAAGTCCAAACTTATCACCAGCCCATGCCGTCTTGTGAAACGCCCACCATCACCTTAAAATGAAGGAAAATAATATATCTCCATATTCCACGCTCGACGATTGTGGATGGGTCAAAGCCTGCTGAACGGTTATTAACCCCCCCCCCCAAAAAAAAATAATAAAATAAAAATTTTAAAAAAAATGGTATCAAAGATTTTCCAATGTGTTCGTGCGGCCAAGGTATTCAAAATGTTTGGCATTGTATCTTTGCCTGCCCTTTGTACACAAAACATAGAAATCGTTTTTATTCGGTTGTCTCTGATCTTGCCCCGTTCAATATCCGTACAGTTTTATATTCGAAAATGAACATTGCAACTATGAAAGCAAAATGACAATTTTTGGCTCAACAAGAACATATTCAAAACTCTTAACAGATTTGGTTCACAAACCAATCCTGATTCACGTACCGTTATCGATCAAGTATGAGTGATGGTATAATGATGCCTAGATTTCAGAAGCCGCATTATCTGTCTTGTCACGTCTCATCTAAGTCTCTCTAACGTTATCCATGTATAGTCATGCACCTGGGCATTGTGTCGTTCCGTCTGCCCTGTCTCTTGTCTTTTTTTATCGCAAGAGAAATTCATATAGGGCCTCCTCCTTATTTCCGATTGCCAATAGAATATGTTTCAACCAAGATTTTTAAAACTAAATCATATAGAAATGTCATTTGACGTTCTGTCCCTAGATTATCGACCAGTGCGCATCTAGTGGATTGCGAACGAAAGACACAGCAATTTAACTCATGCTAATTTGATGCATTTGAACTAATAAAACCTGAATATAGTCGAGACTATGACGGTTCTCATTCTAATCTTAATGTCGATGTAATTTCTACGCATAGGTTTTGGACCACTGAGAATGCTTACAGAATGATATAGTGGTTTCTTTGAGATCATAATTGTGATTTTCACTTTTTGTATATTTGTTTCAGATCAAGACTGGTCCAGTTGGGTACTCAGTCAGCTGACTGTAACAATGTATAACTTTGATGGCCAACAATTTACAAAAAGCATGTTTGGCCAACTGGGGCAAGGTCACATGATCAGGCACGAGGCGAAAAGGTTGTTTTGTCCTAGAAGATTGGGAATGTGCTACTCTAATACTAAACATGTAATAATGAGATACATTGCTGTCAGGTTGACTATTGATAAGTGTTACACAGTGACCAGTTTTGGGCTGTGTTTGTTTCAGGCGTCAAATTCACTGATAAGCTGGCCGTCAAAGTATTTTACAAGACCAGCTGTGTCGACTGGAACCCGTTGAAATTTGTTCATGTCACTGAAGCACTGTCTTTGGATTGCTGAGCACTAAAACATCCCTTTATAAATTATTGCAATATTAATAAAGATCGTTTGCCGCACTTTTACATCACTTAAACCAAAACAAAATACACTGTCGGAGGATAAAATCATACCACTTTTGAAAATAGGCCTATAATTTACTGAACCTTGTGCCCTGTGGCAGCAAAATATGTATTGTATTTGTGTCTTTTTGTCCATAACCACTTCCTAGTAGTCATTATCCTATTCCGCAGTCCGAACTCTTTACTCTCCATAAGTTAACCTGTCCCTGTCTAACTTATATACATGGAAGTACTATTGTCCATATTGCACACGTTCCTCTGTAAAATTTTGACATAGGCTGTATTAGCCCAAATAAATTAAAGGGTCTTCAGCGGGTGACTACTCAACATGTTTCGGAGCCTTTCCGTGGGATATATATATATATATATATATATATATATATCCCACGTTTGGGTCGATGTTAGTGCTATACAGCATGTTTATAAATACAATGGGCCTTATAATAAAGTCATAAGAATGTTCTTTACTAGGCCTACTGTTCGGCAGATTACCTTTTACCGGAAGAGTGATATAACCAGAAGAGTACCAAAACCCGGAAGAGTACCTATAATCCGATGTGCTGATATACGGTTTACTATTATGAGCTAAGCTACTTCCCGGGTAACGATGGCGTTGTGTGCTGTCAGCGAGACTGCCAGATCTGCGCTGAAACATTTGGCACCTGTGTAGCGCAACTTATTGAAGTAGGCCTAAACAAACATGAGATAAACAGATCATAGCATGGTTTGTTGTTGATACTAATATCAGCTCGCATTGAAATAAGCAATCAAACTGGGTACCTTATGGCAGAAGTCGTTCGCTTCGCTTACTCGTTCTGCAATTTTTGGCACGCAGTGCTCGTTGATATTTTTCGTATCGACAACAAACCATGCTATGATCTGTTTACCTCACTTTTGGGTCGATTTTAGTACGGTATTACCAGAAAAAAACATAACACGTTTCAATTGAATTTATTCTTTGCATATAATAAATGCAAGAAAAATTATTGAATTTACAAAGACAGAAAAAACAAAGACTTTTCATACACCTCCGCATGGGCATAATACGCATATTTAGCCGGTTATTGGCACTCTTACGGTTAAAGGTAAAATGCCGAACAGAAGGCCAAGTATAGCACATTCTTATGACTTTATTAGACCGCCCGTAGTGGTCTAACCTATATGATAGTTGTACACATGCTTTATAGCACTAAAATCGACCCAAACACAAGATATATGTATATATATATATATATATATCTGAACCTTGTGACCTTATATGTTAGAGGGAGGGGCAGATGCAACTGTTTTGGGGGTTTTTTGGGGGTTTTTTTGCACCTCAAATTTAAATGGACTGGGATTCGTCCTGGTCCTAACCCCATCTGCACGATTCTTTGTATTTTGGAGATGAGTCAATTTATTTTGTGGCACCCTGAGGAGGGAGAAAGAAAGAAAGAAAGAGAAAGAGAAAGAGAGAGAGAGAGAGAGAGAGAGAGAGAGAGAGAGAGAGAGAGAGAGAGAGAGAGATTTTAGTCCATTAAAATCACATTTCAGGGACAAATACTGGACGTGCCATACGCAGACTTTCACATAATTCTATATGCAGAGGCCCTGTGTCATATATAAAGATGGACATAAACGATTTATGTTATCTGATTTCCTGGGAATGAAATCAAATTCAAGTTAGTGCAAGTGAAGGATTGGATACCTAAACAGTGACTTTAGTGCAGAAACTTTCCAATTACAATGATTGAATCACGTTTAAATAAAACATATAGCAGGAGGAGCAGGTGTCATCATGGGGTTTGTTTAACATTTCAGGTGCAGAATGTCCATTGTTGAAATACTTGATAGGGATTTCCCTCTGTTTGTACAGGTTGTCTAGCTTGAACTGTTTATTTTATAATCATTGGGACTGAATATAATGCCCCAGTTTATTTCTATTTCCGTTATACACTGGCAGGTTATATACCTAAGATAATTTATCCAGAGAGAAAGGGTACATACGGGTTTCGGGGGAAAGTCAAATATTCTTATCTGAACTGGCACTTTGCAAATGTTGTAATTATGTTTGGTTTGACAGGTTTTCTTTATTCATATTGAAGCTCTGCATTTATAAGCAAAGCTTCATTTATTTAGCTAATTCATCATATGAGACGTTCATATTAATTGAGTATTATGTGGGTTGTCTTTGCTGAATATGTAGCTTGGACTATAAGATGTTACTCACACAGACATATACTGGAACCGGCTCCAAAACATGTTCTGAGTGGTTACCCTCTGAATATCCTTTATTTGATTTGGGCTAATACAGCCTATGTCAAAATTCTACGGAAGAACGCGTATTGCATTGTATTGCATTTTATTGTATTGTATTAGGTTTTATGTCAATGATGTTGCACAGTCTCATGACATCTTTTTATTGAGACTACCCACGACCTTGAGGAGAATAGGTCTCAACAGCCAAGTGGTCTTAATACGGAATATTAAATGTTAAATATAAACTGGAACAGAAGTGTAACAAAGTGGGTTTAAGGGGGTTGTTTTTTTATGAGGATGTCTTAACGTGTAGATTCACGGATCGTATTGTATGTACCATGCATGCCATAACAGTACTCTGAGTTATCGGACAAACATATTTAGGTTTGTCTTGGTGGCTCTGAGGTCAGCGCATTGGACTTTCGACGGCGAGGTTGCCGAAGGTCTTGAGTTCGAATCCTGCTCTATCAACCAATTTCAAAGAATATTTTTTCTTCCTTTGTGTGTATTGTAAACTTTCAAATTGAAGATATATCAAGACAGCTATACCTTGCAGCAAGCGTTGTATGTTAAAAGGAATCTTGTGTGTGTGTGTGTGTGTGTGTGTGTGTGTGTGTGTGTGTGTGTGTGTGTGTGTGTGTGTGTGTGTGTGTTGCAAGCAATAATCCATGATCACAGAATTTCTTGCAAAATTAATATTGAGGAAAGCTTTGAGAAAAAAAATCTGCAAAAGTTACTTTCAATCTATTTTTTATTTCAATTGCACAGGAAATTAAATGACAGTTCTCATATCCTGATGCAAGGTTTGACTCATTCAGTCCTATTACCTGAAGCAATCGTCGTGGTTCTGGTCCCCATCTGCACTATTTTTTTGCACTTTGGATAGGAGTCAATTTATTTTCTGGCACCCAGAGAGAGAGAGAGAGAGAGAGAGAGAGAGAGAGAAAGAGACAGACAGACAGACAGACAGACAGACAGACAGACAGATAGAGCGATAGACAGACAGAGTTGCTGCAGATTTTGGTTCATTAAAATCCCACCTCATGGACAAATACTGTACGTGTCATACGCAGCAGATTTTCACCTGATTCTATATGCAGAGGCCCTGTGTCATATATAATGATGGACATAAACGGTGTATGTTATTTGATTTCTTGGGAATCAAATCCAATTCAACTTAATGCAAGGATTGGACATCAAAAGAATGACGTTAGTGCAGAAACTTTCCAATTACAATGATTGAATCACGTTTAAATAATACATAAAGCAGGTGGAGCAGGTGTCATCTTGGGTTTTTTGGCTTACATTTCTGGTGCAGGATGTCCATTGTTTAAATGCTTGTTGGGACTTTCCTGGGTTTGTACAGGTGGTCTAGCTTTAACTGCTTATTTTACAATTACCGGGACTGAATATAATGGCCCAGTTTGTTTCCACTTCTGTTTTACACTGGCAGGTTGTATAACTGAGATAAGTTATCCAGCCAAAAGGGGTATATATGGGGTTCAGGGGAAAGTCAAATTATTCTTATCTGAACGAGCACTTAGAAATGTTATAATTATGTTTGATTTGAAAGGTTTTCTTGATTCATATTGAAACTCTACATTTATAAACAAAACTTCATTTATTTAGCTACTTCATCGTTTGACACGTTCGTATTTATCCATTATTATTTGAGTTGTCATTGCTGAATATTTAGCTTGGACAAGAAGCTGCTACTCAGAGAGACATATTCGGGTACAGGCTTCAAAACATGTTCTGAGTGGTTACCCTTTGAAGACCCTTTAATTGATTTGGGCCAATACAGCCTATGTAAAAATGCTACGGAAGAACGCGTGCAATACGGACAATAGTACATATTTTAAAGGTTAGACAGTGACAGATTAGCTTACCAAGCGTAAAGATTTCGGACTGCGAAATATGGTAATGACTGCCAGGGATTGGTTCGGAACGAAAAGTCACAAATACAATAAAGTTTCTCATTCGAGAGACCACCGCCCCTTATGTGAGAGGCTGTTCTTTATAGAGGCAGTGTCTCACTGGAGAAGTCCCTCAACAGAAATCTAACAGTACAACTTAGCAACAGTGAAAGAGAGACACATTTCAAATTCAATCGTTATATTCTTCGAAAATCTTTTATGATATATTTTTCGGTATATCTTCCTGATGAAACGGAATGTAATCGTATGAGTTCATATCTTGAATCAAGTACGCTACGCATTCATGATATTTTTTGGATGGTTTGTCTATAGAAATGAGGAAAAGGACATACAGAATGATCTTCGAAACACATTTTTGTCTTTGTCAGCACGCATATTTGCTGTGAGGCAACTCTCCGTTTTATTTATATTTTTATTTATGCGCGCCTGAATACACATCAATAAAATTAATGCAAAGGCACAGGTTCTGTTAACCCTTTCCCTGAAATGACAGTGACGTCACCATACACGTTTGTGAATATATTCCGCTGTGCCAAACGAGCACGTTCACAAGGATGTTTTCCATTGTTTTCATGACCTTCATAACACAGGCAGAAAGCAGAACACGCAGTCTGTTTGGCAAGCCTTTGCGCGTCGCTTGTGCATATACCAAAAAATTACCCAATGTTCAGTCGTGGTACCGATAATGGTACCATTTGAAATCATCAGACCTTTTACGCTGTACATGTACCTCGGCAGCCATGCTGCCATCGTTAATCTTAATGTCTTTGCTCTACTTTGATCTGCTTAGGTTATTCCGCCAAGTCAACCCGTCAAAAGTAATATCATAAAACACTATGGTGTTGCTGTGGGTCAGGTCCAAGTTGAAAGTCAGACAAAATCCATCATTGTGTGTGCTTCCACATGTCTGCAAAACTGGTTATGAACATTTCTACTAGTATTGGGTGCTCCTGACTTGAGCTTGTTTTCCAAACATCTGATAACATACGTGGCTTTACGCTGAGGGTACGATGCTTAGCCGAACATTGCCCATTGTGGGTGAATTACTGCAATTTTCCTTCCACTGACACTTGTCAGTAACGTCTTTGCATGTTTTTTCGACAACCCAGCCACAAATGTAAAGGGTGCGTATTTACATGCAGGCAAGGCCGTTCTAGTAATACTTCAAAACTGGGTATTTCCAATATTTTCTGACATTTATTTTCCAATTTTATTTATTTTATTGTAGGGCATTCCAAACTTGAGATAGTAATATTTTATCCATATTCTACCTCAAGTGTGTTTTCAAATGTAAATTATGTTATCAGCTGAATTGTTTCACTTGCAGACAAAACCTAAAGACCTGAAGGAACACTCCATTGTAGGCAGACGGCTGTTTGTAATGCCTCCAAATATCACTTTCCTGCAGTGAATTTATGAATTTATTCCGCTACTTTACATCTAGTTTCTCTTGTTATATTGTGCCATGTGAAGAAAGTTTTTGAAATAGTCTTAATTTACAGCAGAGTTTGCCTTTTACTGTACAGGAAAACCGGCACTTTCGGTTCTGTACTTTTGTCATGACTGACATTTGCTTATTGGCTTGTATTGTATGGCATTGTATTGTATTGCATTGTATTACGTACAATGCGACAAATCGGCAGGGTTTTATTTCAATGATGTTGCATAGTCTCATGATATCTTTTTATCGAGGCTATTCACGGCCTTGAAGAGAATAGGTCTCAACAGCAAAGTGGTCTTAATACGGAGAATGAAATGTTAAATATAAACAGGAACGGAACTGTCACAAGGTGATTGTAAGGGGAGTGGTCTCTTTATGGAGATGTCGTTAAGTGTGGATTCCGTTGTGTTTAAAGAGATCCACGGACCATATTTTATGTCCCATGCATGTCATAACAGTACTCTTAGTAATCTGACAAACATAATTATGTTCGTCTTGGTGGCTCTGAGGTCAGCGCATTGGACTTTCGACGGCGAGGTTGCCGAAGGTCTTGAGTTCGAATCCTGCACCTTTAACCAATTTTAAATAATATTTGTCTTCCTCTGTGTGGATTGTAAACTCTCACATTGAAGAGATGTCAAGTGAGCTATACCTTGCAGCTAGCGCTGTCATGGTAAGTCATGGTAAAAGGAATCGTGTGTGTGTGTGTGTGTGTGTGTGTGTGTGTGTGTGTGTGTGCGTGTGTGTATGTGTAAACTATATCACAAATCGGTTACTGGAAGGCTGACAATAATTGTCTTCGAAATGATGAAAGTCAGTCCATGATCACAGAATTTCTTGTATAAGTAATAATCAGGTACGCTTTGATAAAATTAAATTCTGGAAAAGTTACTTTCAATCTATTTTATAGTTCTATTGCACGGGAAATTAAATGGCAGTTCTCATATCCTGATGCAAGGTTTGACTCATTCAGTCCTATCAACTAAATCATTTTTTTCATCAAATGAAACTTTTTTCAAGAGGTTTTGTCATAAGTATGCTGTCAATTCATTTCACACGAAAAGGAACTTATTGTTTATTGTGAACCTATTGTAAACCTATTGTAACGAAGATTTCTATGAGCCTGTATCGATGTTTTGTTGCCAACCACAGATCAATATTTAAAGAATTAAATTACCCTGAGTAAAAAAAAGTGCGTTATTTTTTTTCTCACAGTCAAAGCATGATCGAGAAGTTGATACTGCAGGTTTCATACGCTTTAGACATTGAATTTATATCACTCAAAGGAGTGACCAAATTTGTTCTTGTAAAAGTAAACTGTTTAACAAGGCTATATACCCACCTATTAGAATAGAGGGGTGGTCGAATGTTCACGTTTATCAATTTCCTGAAGCCAATGCGGAAGGCAATAGAGACTCATTCACTTACATTTTTGTTCAAAACTGACTTATGCCTTGTTAATCTTAATTGGCATTCGCCTTAATCCAATGTAGGTCTAGTCATTAGTACTTTCCGTTCAATTTACTACTTTGGTAGGTCAAAGGCAATGACACTACTGGAAAGTCTCACGTTCACGTCATGGAAGCATAAGAATAAAACTGTATAAGCGTAGAAATGTTTTGGTGGTTTAGTTTGAATATCATGCTAGGCTTGATTTGTGCATAGTATTTGAGTTTACCCTCAGTACCTCTTGGCCCTCAATGACATAGCAAAAGGTATACCACAGAAAATGTACCGGCAGAAAACAGTTATGATTAAACCTTGCTGAACACTGATCCTTCCATGATATAATGAAATGAATACGAGTTTTATCTACATACATAACTCCCGGCATCTGAACACGTAAATTCATTTTCTTAAAACACGATTGTCAGAAAAGATGTCGTTTCTTATGTATGCATAAATAAATAAATAAATAAATAAACAAATAAACAAATAAACAAACAAGCATACATACATACATATATATATGCATATATATATATATATATATATATATATATATATATATATATATATATATATATATATATATATATAATATATACACATTCATAATAGATACGGATTTGAGGCATTGCTTTCCATAGCTATACGAGGGCTGGCTGAAAAGTTCTAAGCATAAGGTGGGACATCTCAATCGGATTGAAACTAACCTTTGCCACCAACAAGCACAATCATTTCATGAATCATAGACATAAGAACTACAACTGTAGTGCTATTAGTGTCTTTGTACCGGACCATCTTGTAAACCTGCCGATTGAAATTACCAGAAATGGTCAAAACCGGCTGTAGGGCAGTCATCAAGTACTTGCAACTGAAAATGCCAACTCAAACACAGATTCATGCCGACATTGTCTCCACTTTAGGGGATAATGTCCCTTCCTTTTCCACTGTTGGGAAGTGGGCTGCGGAATTCAAACGTGGCAAAGAGAGCTTTGACTATGACGCGCGATCCAGGAAGGCCTTCAACAGCAACCATTCCCGAAAACATTACCCATGTGCATGACATGGTGACGGCTGATCAACGAATGACTACTCGATATATTGCCAACGTTTTGGACATCTCTCATAAAAGGGTTGGGCACAAAATCACTAAGGAATTATGAATGACAAAAGTCCCTGCAAGATAGGCTCCAAAACTCTTTACAACGGATCAGAAACATATCAGGTTCCAGGCATCCCGTTGCGATTTATGCCGTTTTGGAGCAGATTCCGATAATTTTTGGCCCGATTTGTACCCATGGATGAGATCTGGATTCATATATTTGAACCAGAAATTAATCAAAATTCAGTTTGAAGCACCCGGGATCACCACCCTCCAAAAAGACCCAAGTCGGTTCCTTCTGCTGGAAGGATGATGCCTTCAGTCTTTTGGGATTCCAATGGTATTCTGCCGACTGACTATCTTGAAAAAGGCCAGACTATGAATGGAAGATATTATGCTGACCTACTTAGACAGTAGCGTGAAGTTATCAAAGCTAAGCGGCGGGGAGTGCTCACTAAAGGAGTCCTGTTCCACCAAGACAATGCTCCTGTTCACAAATCGGTGGCTGCCATGTCAGCTATCCATGATTGTGGCTTCGAACGCATTGACCATCCCCCTTATTTGCCCGATTTAGCCCCGTCAGACTTCTGCCTGTTTCCCAAAATGAAAAAGAACTAGCCGGTTGCTATTTCCCCAATAAGGATGTAGTTATTTCCGCAGTGAATGACTTTTTTAGGGTGGCTTTAGAAAATTTCTTCTTGACTGGCACCCAGGCCTTGCAGCATTGCAGGCAAAGTGTGTAAACCTGGAAGGGGACTATATTGAGAAATAAGTGAAAACCATCGACTTTTTTACGTGTCTTTCACAGCTGGGCTTAGAACTTTTCAACCAGCCCTCGTAGTAACAACATTTTCCGTTCAAACACCTTGGATATTTTCTTTTTACATGCTTTTTGTACAAACGTACGTACTACGTACCTCCACATGGAGAGAAATCGTTTGCAAACCATTACCATTAATTACTGACACCCTGACACACATACACATTCGCACGAACTGATGTTTGACTCAAGGACCAGTACTTTAGCTGTAATGGTTTATGCACTCTGCAAAAAACGTAAGATCTGACTTTTCTTTCTTGATATTTTAAAAGCATTTGACACTGTTAATCGAAATTTTGTTATTTGCAAAACTTTGGGCGGGGGGGGGGGGTCTTTGGAGGAAAAGCGTGGCAAATTAATACTTGACCGTTTTTATAATCAGGCTGAAAATAAAGGAAAATCTAGAGCCTTTGAACTTTCCTGGTTTGAAATACTAAACGGTGTGAAACTTCGTTGTATTTCATCACCTACCTTGTTTTCCATATTGGTGACCTTGCTTACATGCCAAATGATACAAATTGAGGTTTTTAATTCAATGGTGCTCCGATGACAGGTTTGCTGTATGATGACGATGTCGTACTAATAGGTCATAGTGTGCATGTATAAGCAATAGCTTAAGTGTTAAATACATTTAGATTATTTGCAGTTCAATGGCATTTGACGTTTAATCATGATAAATAAACGAAATGATCATCGGCAAGCGTCACAGTAGCGCTAACAAGTAGATGCTTGTTAACAGTACTCTTCATAAAAGTACAACTTGTGCATAGCCGGGGATACCTTTTACACAGCCATAAAATGAGTAAGTATTACTTTAGCTAAAAGTTGGATGCTCACATGCGAATCTTTGTATATTTTATCTAGACATGAAAACGTTCATAAAGCCTCTCTTGGGAACAGCATGTGGAAAAGTGTAACACTTATTAGTTTCCTCACATGTTTATGCTATTTGGCTTTACAGCACTGTTGAAAGTAAACCAACAATCAAATATATCCAGTAGCCATACCCAAAGCCACAATGTGTGCAAAATGTTTCCCTGCAGCTACAGTAACTGTAGGGGATCAAGAATGGCTCCCAATTAAACTGTCCTTGGGCCGCATTCGTGTCAAGCATCATCGTAGACTCAAATGTGATATTTCCGATAGCAGATTATGGAAACAAGTATTTAACAAACTACGTCACCCTGGTTTGGAGTGTTTGTTTGGAAAATTCTAAAATACCACGGCCTATTATCTGGATATACATCAATTGTTCAATAATTATAGTTTATTATGCATCTTTAGGAGTTAATGGTTTACCTGCTAACAGCCTTATGAGAATCTAAGTAAAGAAAGTGCCTGGTTGTTGCTTTTGTTTTAAGACATTGAAGCTAAATCGTCATTGTATTGGCACTAATTGATGGAATGTACTGCTTTTGGTCAAGAATACATTCTGTCATCCGACATTCCAATAAAGCAAAGTATTGGTCCTTATCAGAGCTCTTCCTTTTCCTTTTCCCTTCCCCTGAAATGATCATAAAAGACTTACATGCATAATTATTACTGAAAAGCAAATTGACAAAAATCAATTAACATGTTTGATTTACCTTTGTTACCTCGTCTCTTGTAGCAAAACTTTGTCTCTTGCTGGGCGACCGATCATTTACATAATTGTGGAATCATTTACATAATTGTGGAATCAGTGTTGGGTTTATATTTGGCATCGTTTGCAAGCAGTTTTGAACGGAAGCTTGAGATACGTGCAAAATACTTAATAGTGGACACAGTGTTATTTGCTTCAAGTTTTCCCTCTAGTCCCCCAGTCATATGGAGGCCCACAAGTTTCAATACAGCCTTTTATTCTTTTTTATCCTCGTAACTGTATCACCTGCATACATATGTATACATACAGTTCGTTTAAGTTCTTAATCGATACATCGCGTTGCGACGTCCCTGTTGTGAAGAGGTAGATAATAGCAATGATGATGATGATGATAATGTTATTATGATGATGATGATGATGAAGGAGAAGAAGAAGTAGAAGAAGAAAAAGAGAAAGGAGAAGAAGAAGAAGAAGAAGAAGAAGAAGAAGAAAAAGAAGAAGAAAAAGAAGAAGAAGAAGAAGAAAGTGGGTCCACATGGGTCCACACTGAAGAGGCGTCCTAGGGTGGCCACTTGGTCTCTTGCTCTTGGTGTAGCTGCGGAGAATACTGTTTCGGACATTAGACAATATCTGTCATCGAAGGGATGTAGATTGGTTGGTTGCTTGGGGTTTAAGCCAAAGACGAGCCTTGATTTTACCACTAACAAAATAACAGTACCAACGTGTAGTGTAGACTTTTTGTCTACGGAAGGATTTTGGCCTGATAATATTAAATGCAGGGAGTGGTTCACTATACGGCGATCATATGAACAATATGATAATGGGCCAATGTGACAATGCAATGAGGATGAGTGGAATGAAAGCTTTGAATGCTTTAATCCTGCAGATTATAGTCTACTTGTCGGTGAACAATAAAACTATATTTGGATGATGATACCCAGTAGATTCTTAATGTTTTATACTGTGTGTATTTTGTTTTGTTTGCTTGAACTCACGATGAATAAAGCTTGAAAAGAGCCACCTGTAACCATAATGGGTTGACGTCCTCAGAGCCATATTTGTACACTTTATTGAATAACAATGATAAAGTGATGGTCAGCGAGCATTGGCTTCACCCTTTTGAATTCAAATGACTAGAAAAAATATTCATCATGATTTTTATGTTCATAGTCTTTCCAGTTTAGAGCTAGCACCGAACAGGTATACACGTGGTCGAGGCAAAGGGGGATGGCAATTTTGGTGCAAAAATATGAATTGCAGTATAACAGCAATGAATGGAGAAACGCATGATTGTTTTTGTGGCATTGAAGTCAGAATATATGACAATTGTGAAACTATCTATATAATTACTGTATATATGCCAGTCCCACAGCAGGGACCACTCCTAAATAATTACATTGAAGTACTAAATCAATTGGATGAGGTGATACAAATGTGTCGAAGTAAAGGGCAGATGATATTGGCTGGTGATATGAATGCAAACATGGTATATCTTGGGGAATCTAGGGGTCCGGTGCACCTACTCCAGCTGGTATAATACTTCACCGTTTTATTGAAAGAAATTGGTTAAACGCTCTTAACTCATCAAGCAAAGCTACAGCTATGGCCAAAACCTTTATGTCACACTCAAGAGGTGAGTCGTGTATAGATTATATTGTTGTGACAAGTAAACTTTTCGAAACAGTTAATGATTGCTTTGTTGGGGATGACCATATGTTAGATGTCTCGGACCACAGACCCGTGTTAGTCGAATTTGGAGATTTGTGGATGAGACGCGAGAGGTTTGAACCCTATTCCAGGTATCAAAAGTGGTCTGCATTTGATGAGAACAAATTGCTCATGTTTATACTAATAAAGGTGATGATAAGGTTCGTACTGAAGCCATATGTTCTCGAAGTATTGTAACTGAAGAGCATATTGAAACATGTGTAGAGGAGATGATTACTATTTTCACGGGAATCGCTGGAAGTAATATCCCGGCGTCTGACAACAAACATTTTCAAAACCCTTACTGGAATGATTGTATCAATGAGTATAAAAAGAATAAGATGGAAGCTTGGCACAAGTATAAGGCTGATTTCAGGAGAGAGCTGAGGAGAGCCAAAACATCTAAATGACAGAAAAGTTCATAATGAGATAGACAAAATAAGAGAAAATGACCAGGAAGCGTTTTGGATAATAGTTAGAGATAACAGAAAGACTAAGCCACCTCCCTCAAGCTCTCTAAGAGTTGATAATAATATCATACGCGATAAGCAGGAAATATGTGATGCGTGGGCTTCTCATTTTGAAGAATTTGCTCACCCTGATGTGACAGAAAACGAGTTTGATGGCGAAAAAAAGTTTGTTGAAAGAAATTTGGTGCAAATTTTGGAGGTTTTGTCCAAAAAGGGCGAGGAATGTGGCGTTAAAGACCCAATTTTATACTATCCAATTACTTTTGAAGAAGTTGAAAGTGTGTGTAAAAGGTTAAAACCTCGCAAGGCTGGTGGTTTTGATGGGATAACGGGGGAACATTTAAAGTATACTGGCCCAGAGGCAATCAGTGCTATTGTGAATTTATTTAGAGCCATAGTAAGACTTGAGTATGTTTTCTCAAACTTCAAGTACGCAATATTTGTACCGATTTTTGAAGGGGGGAATAAGGATCCCCGGTCCAGAGATGATGATAGGGGTATCTCGTTGACGACTATATTATCCAAAATATGGGATTCGATTAAGTTTGATCGATTGAAATTTTGGTCAAAACAGATTGATTATCCTCATCTTCTACAATGTGTTATAAGAGAAGGTGTGTCATGTCTCAATGCCTCTTTTCTCATACAGGAAACTGCTGGATACCTCAAGGAAAAGGGTGAAAAGATATATGTTGCCTATCCCGATACAACAAAAGCTTTTGACACAGTGTGGATAGAGGGTATTTTTTACAAGTTACATTGCCTTGGGTAAAAGGAAAAGCCAGTCAATGATGCGGAAAAGTTACCAAAACAATATGGGATCTGTAAGGCTAGACGGGACCATGTCTAGGTGGTTCTCTATTCGGCAAGGCATTAAACAGGGAGGTGTGCTCTCTATGTTCCAATATACGGTTTTGATTCATGATTTACTGTTGGATATAGAAAACAGTGTGTATGGCATGTCAATTCATGGTATTACTGTATCCTCCCCAACAGTCGCAGACGACATGTCACTCTTGGCAGGGACAGAAGTAGCTCTAAATGGTATTTTACATTATGTACATGATAATAGTTATAAGTGGCGTTTTGCACACAGTCATATGAAATCTGGGTCCTAGTTTTTAATGAATCCAAACGAGAAAGAACGCAAAACAGAAAGCAACGGAAATTCTGGATGGGAGACAAGAGCATAATTGAGCTCGGTATATATATATACATGTAGGTGTAGAAATACGAGTTGATGGTATGGGAGAAGACAGTGTGAATGACCGTAGAAGCAGGGGAAGGCGAGCGCTGTATGCTGCCATAGGTCTAGCTATCCTTGAAGGAGGTATTAACCCTGTCACGGATGCCAAAGTATATGCATCGGTTCGCCTGCCTATTACTTTATATGACAGTGAGGTGTGACTTCTTAAGAACCAGGACCTAAATTCCCTCAGTGTGTCGCACAGGCAAGCCGCTGGAAGGGTTCAAAACTTGCCTGAGAAAACCGCTAATGCTGAAGTGTTGAGTACCATAGGGTGGTTGACTATGGAAGGAGAAATTGTTATAAGGAAAATTGTATATTGCTGTAACTTGCTCAGACTACCAGCGAGATCAGTAGAAAGACAACTGTTGGTGAAACATTTTTACTTTTACCCGGTTGATATTTTGAAACTCTCTAGGTGCATTTCTGGAAATATGATAAAGTACCTACTTATGTATGGACTTTTCGATTTTGTAATAGAAATTCTTGATAGCGGACGTAGGTTTCCTAATAAGTATGCGTGGAAGCGTGAAGTGAAGGTTAAAAAAAGTAAAGACTAACTAAGAAGTCCAAATGGTATGCATCCATCAATGAAAATTACAAACTGGATGTGTTTTGCATGGTAGTTGTAGATATAAAACCGCACCATTGGTGGATTCTTGCGCGTAATGAACCTATGTTATTAAAGTGTGTTACTACAAGGACAAAACTGATATTCGGGGAGCATTGATAATAAATGTAGGTAGAATGGTTTCCTTGGTTCGTCATCTTCGATTATGTACTCATTGTAGCTTAAAACAGGTTGAGGACCTTCGGCATTTCACCTTGATTTGTAATAAGTACGACCATATCAGGGAAAGGATGTTCAGGGAGGTCTGCGACGTGATGCTGAATTTCAGTAGTATGAACGAAGATGAACGGTTATGCACAATTTTTTGGTGGAGGCATAGATCAAACAAGATATGAGCAATACAGACTAATGAAAATCTGCTGTCAGTATGTGTCCTACATGTACCATATAAGGCTCAGAGCTGAGAAGTGATCAAGCATAAAGGTAGAGTATGTTACTTAACTGACCTGAACAGTCATATATTTAGCGTGGATGTAATCATTGCATCGTACGTTGGGAGTATAATGAAAAAAAAAATGCAGAAAAATGTAGAAGTCATATTTGACTGGTTGTGTTTCATTTGACCTCTAGCTTGAGGTCAACTGTTATATGTGCATGTGAAAGGGGGCATTGGTTAACTCTTTCACTGCCAACTCCGATAAACGTTGGTTTTGGGCTGATTGACACAACGATACCAAATTTTCTACCAACCAACCTGTCATTCAGGTACAGTCTAACCCAGAGTCACCACAAGCGAGCAGAGACCCCAAGACTGGTCCTGACCAACAGCTTCTTGCGATGCGCTTTGGTCGCATCGCATCCCAAGTGCACCGTGGAAAGTAAATGGCAAAGTCCAAAGTTGGCGCTGAAAGAGTTAAGAGCTGCAACCCTTTACTCCCTAAAAATCAGTAACCTTTAAGATTATACGTCCCTCCATTTCTCTCTCTCTCTCTTTCGCTCTCTCCGCACAGACAGTTGGTTCAAGGTCAATCAAGTGTTCGACGTCTGTCCAGTGTGCTGTTTTTTCTGCTCGTGTACTTAAATCACAAAATATAATAACAGGTTTTCTACTGAATATTGTTTCACAAACAAATGCACATGTGAAAGAGTAGAGTAAATAGTGATCATAAGTGTCGTGACATTAACCCTTTAAGTGCTGATGATAACCAAACAGTCTAAGCAGCGTACCTCGAGGCTCTCCAAGGGTCATCAGAAAACCTGTTGGCACACAATGTCACAGCAAAATTGAAAATACTTATCAGATGTTTCGTTTAACAGTGTGTGGGCAAAATGTAAGAGAATATAGGGCAGACGACATTTCAAACTATTGGCCGTTGACAGGCCTATTTAGGAAATTGTGAACATGCCAAATGAAGGCAGAATGAACTCGATCCTATATTTTGTCTGGCAAACGGTGCATTTAAAGACAACAGGGCGTTATGTTTGCACAGATACAAATAAGCAAAAGCACAACCGGAGAAATTCTCATAATGTTGACCAGAGAGGAGAATTATATCTTATGGCACCAAACAGCTCGTAAATGAATTATTAACAAAGAACCTATTAAAATCTTTCCATCTTTTTGTACTTATACTAAAGCAAGTAAAATTTCTGAATACCAGGCACTTCAAGCATTTTGTCGGATATTTTACTCTTAATCATTCCTGCCAGTAATATCTTTTACAGACGTGAACACATTTTGCTGATCACAGCAATACAAGCACACGTTGGAAACGGAAACGGCACGGGACAACTGCGTGTATAATGCTTAACATTTATTGGTCTCGTGTCATGATAATAAAAGACAATTTTGCAATCATTCAACACAATTAAAGTTGAGTGCTTAAACTGCAAGGTCAATTGCAAATGTACACAGTCAATGCGTAGAATAGTATTAAAGCAAAGATCACTTTAAATGACATTCATTTCCTTTTCGCCGAATATAGAGTTATATAAAATTATTCTCCTACAGTGGTCTTTGCATATCTGGAATAAGACAACAGACCAATCCATGCATGCAAATTAATGGTAAGAGATTTCATTTTGAAAAGGCGGATTCTTATCTCTATGTTAGTCCACAAGTGGTACAATATATGACAATAGGTCACATACATGCCAATCAGTGACACATGGCTGTTCTCGTGACGTAAACAGATACCCATTGCACTCAACAGGAGATTCAATCTTTCAGTAGTGCGATTTTGGACTGAATCAAATACTTTCCTCAATGCGCTTAAGACACAATACCCCCAAACGACGCCAAGGAATGCTGTTGACCGAGCTCTACAATCTTTTGCTGGAGCTGCAGACTTGTGACACTTGAACGAAAGGACCTTTCGTGAGTAATAGGGGTCTGGAATTATTATAATATTCCAGATAAACCCGATTTCCGGTGTGATTGGGAGACAAACGGTTAATATCAGATTACGCAAAGCCGAATGTATAAATCTACCAAATTGTGAAAGATCCCGATGTGCCTATAAAGTTGAAATTCTATGAGAGCCGGTTGCTCAGTGCTGATCAGCTAATCTTTTATAAATTTGAATTTCTTTATTGACTTTTATTCAATGTCAGTGATCGAAGTGTCATGTTTCCGTTAAATGGTCCTGGCTTAAGTGGACTGGGTAATCAAGGCAAGAGGCTTGCGATAGTCTTTTATTTTAAATACATCTGATGCCAGAGGATCGTCCAGAGTACCTTGCCGACCATTTTAGTGGCTTTGGAATTTGTGTGTGTGCATACATTGCAGCTGTACTTGATAAAAAACAAAATCTGTGGCACAAAGAACCGCATTTTCCATTTGAATAATAATTGTATTCATAACAAAAAAAGACGTTTTTACACAGCAAAGGGGCATTACACGTACATGTAGTTTTTTAACGGATTATATTTAACGATTTGCTATTTGTTTCGCCGCTCCTAATCCATGCTCTCCGTGTACAGGAATTATACCCCTCTATTATAATACAGGCCAAAAAAAGCATAATATTTTACATCTGTAGACCTTAATATCGGTATCCATCAAGTTCTCTCATTTTTCAAGCAAAAACACGAACGACTGAAAAAAGAAAATATTTTGAAGGGCTCGTGGTCTTAAAAACTTCTGAATGCCAGAATATGCCCATGCTGCCTTTTAACAAGTCATACATTTTAGAAAACTGGCTCCTAAATGTTTTTCATACTGCAGATGAACATTCTCAGTTTGTACAGATGGGTGAACATGATCATTACCCTCAATGCAATGACACAGACGGATCGCGACAAAAAAAATGTACGGGACACTATGAAATCTAGAAATCTTATCGACGTAATGAACTGTCTAAATAAGGACCCTAAACGTTCCAAGGAAAGTAAATTGTATTACTTTAACAACACATTGAGCGTAGCAGTCGAACATTGGTAAACAATGGACCCATTTATGGGTATTCACAGGGATCAATATTTATCCAGGCTTAAAACGAATGAATTAAAGCCAGATGCACTGATAATAATGTTGGAGATCTTAAATGTAACAGTTAATGTCATCAAGTCTGTGTGTATCACAGTCAATAATTATTTTGAGCACTAAGCCACTTTATATGTATATAACATTTCGATCTGTTTGGAGCAAATTGCTTCAGCAATATATCTGGTCCGAGTAATTTTCAACTACTAGTATTTTATTTCTGTACCCTCAATAAAAATAATAAATCAAAATATGTTTATTTGCTTAATGGCACGAAGACTCGTAATTTAGCGGAAGAAGTGAAGCACCTGTCATATAAAGCTACCATTTACCGCACTAAGGGCTTCATTTGTTTTACTAAATTGCCTTTGTTTGTTTAAAAATACCTTTGTTTTCCTTGATAATGCCGGGGAAGCTAGAGTGGCAAAGGTGCCTGTTACACCAATTTCAAGTGAAACATTCTGTTCCGATGAAGAGTTCCAGTTCACTTTTTCGATGCACTTACCGCAAACCAACCGCTTGAGGTCTTTCCTAAATTTTGTTCCAGTTAAACAGTACAGAAAGAAATTGATAGAATTATTAAGATTCGTAAACAATTTAGAGATGTTGGAAAATATATTGTCCAGATCTTTGTCTCGGCGTGTTTTGACCCAGAATGGGCGCGCGACCACCACCGATATTGTGGGTACCACTAAAATGAGGAATGCAAATGATATACTGAGGGTCATCAAGGTCACCTGTCGAATAGCATGATTTGGAGTTAGATTGCTGGAAGATATTTTTTTCTGCACTTTGTTTCTTGTGTATAATGACAGCAGTATTGCAATATTACAAAAAAGGATGAACACACATGGAATTAATGATACTGTTACCATTGCTATCCACGGGCGCACTTTCTTTCTGTAGAAATACCAATCTGGCAAAGTGGAGCAATGTTCCACACATGTAACATTATCCTTAGTGTGGTAAACATCTCCTTTGCTAAACAATGCTGTCCAATTTTTCAACGACGCCAGTAGCACTAATCCAAGGAGGCAAAGCCTTGCTCTGTTGTATGTACACACGCGAACCTTGTGCAGAGGGATACATACTGCGATCAAGCGGTCAAAGGTCAAAGCACAGATCAGCCAAATCGCAACATCTCCGAAAAAGTAAATAAGAAATGTTTCCACACGGCAAACCCAGACATTCAGATCCGATAATGTGACAATACGCATTTGTGACAACCAGGGAGACACAAGGCTTACAATAAGGGTCAGTGTATCAAAGACCGCCAGCGAACGCGTGTAGAAGCTAGCCGATGTACGATAATTCCGACCAAGTATAACAAACGACAATGCGTTGCCCACAGTTCCTATTATCAGTATAATGGGGGCAGCATAGAGCCACATTTGGCGCATAGACTCCTGTATTGGCGTACGCGGTCCTGATACACATGTCGATATCCTGGTATCGTCCACAGAGATGTTACTTTCATTCCCGTACATGTGTTTGTTTAGGCCAACCGCAGGAATAGTGGGAATATTTCGCTTTAGTGTAACATATGGAAATGGTGATGCCCACTACTTTTGTAGATGTCTCTGGAACTCGTTATCCTTATTCTTGGCAACTTTGGCGCAGTGCGCTTTCTCGAAGTGTTAAGAATTCACCGTCACGATGCCCGATGAATATCCAAAATGCCGAGCACAAGGTTAGTATGAAGCGTTCACCTCTCTGGCTGGTCTTTTTAGCACGCATGCTCCATGGTTACCTCAACAAGGCAACTGGGGTTCATCACATATCATCTTAATGGACTTAACTTGTTGAAGTGAATTCCAAGTTCAGTCAGGATGGTGGTTAACAGAAAATCTACAGTCCAGGGTACTTGGTATAGTATGACTTCCCCACAGTGATCCTGCAATTTAAGGTAACAGTATAATTAAGCTCATCGGCCATATGCCAAAATTAAGAACAATCATTGTTTGATCTGGATCATCTAACGATGCAAATCAAACTAATTATGAGACATATCCTTATGTTCGCTAAATTGACATTCAGCATCAGCCTGCCCAACATAGTAGCTTGTAAAATTCAACCTATCTCATCGATGTGATTCTACGTAACGGCTTGGGAAAATTTACTTAATATTGGCCCCCAACTGGTTTGTCACATGGGACTATTACAATGGGCCTGTTATCAAAGCAGGATACACGTACATCGAAAAGGGCAAAAGGGTCATCATTATAAAGTTTACTTATTGGCCAATAGTTTTCCTTACAGATATATGGACTGTTCAGTCGCTGTGCCATATCTATTCTGAACAAGACATCCCGCACACTATATACACCCTCTGGTCCGACAGCTTGACATCGATTCACAAACCAGTACAATCAAAATTATCTCTTACATATCTAATTTAAGTATGATGCTATATAAAAATGTGGCCTGAAATTTAATGCACAGTAGGAAAATACTGCCAATGTACTTATTTTCACGTGCATACAGTTTAACGGCCTTTTCATTTCTTTTTTATTTTACTTAAGTTTCAATTTCACATTTTACATGTAGTTTCTGTTATTATGTACATTAAAATACCAGGCTATTGTGCTTTTGGTTTCATAGTTCTGAGCCCCCAGCAAAATGGGCGAAAATTAAAATTACAGGGAAATTAAGTGAATTTACAGTGATCGAGGAGAGTGCTTTTACTTGCAAACAATTATGAGCATGAGGTGTGAAATAATGATCAAATTCAAACGATCTGTTCAACAAATTAAGGGAATAACGCACCCGTATCACCATGGAGCAGCCAGTGAAGTTAAAACAGATGCAAATAATACGAATCACTTACTAATTACAATATTTGTTGTTGGACCTCTGGCATTAACAGGAAATTGAACGTTACCATTGGAGGTTAAATAATCCTTATCGCAAATTCCTAAAATTCACATTTAGAATATTTTAATAAGCCGATGAATTAACATGATGCTTTTATCGGCCATATGGAATGGAGTTTTTCGCCACGTACTCGAGCGTTCTGTCAGCGCAACTGGAATGCCATTTTTAAAGTAATCATTTTCGTCGCAACTTTCCGTTCTAGTAATCTACAAAAGGATTTTCATGAATCGGCGCAAGTTTAAACCTATCAATACTCTTATCATTGCGAACATGGTGTCTATTTAAAAGCCTCTCTCTCTCTCTCTCTCTCTCTCTCTCTCTCTCTCTCTCTCTCTCTCTCTCTCTCTCTCTCTCTCTCTCTCTCTCTCTCTCTCTCTCTCTCTCTCTCTCTCTCTCTCTCTCTCTCTCTCTCTCTCTCTCTCTCTCTCTCTCTCTCTCTCTCTCTCTGCAGTACGCTAGTCAAAGCTGCTCACATGTGGTTCTAATCGGGTTCATTAAATAAGCAAAGACGTTGACAGATGTCAATGTTATTTGGTGAGTAGAACAGCGATCAGATGCCACTGCCACAGTCGTCTGCTAACATAGGTGCATACAGTGCCGTAAGAATGATAAGAAGACTAAATTACAGCGTTGTTGCCTTCTACTCGAGCAGTATTCCTTTTTATTCGGCTGACACATTGCACTATTTTTATTCGTTGTATGAAGTTTATTTTGAACATTCATTCATTATTCAATTCATTGATTTTCCATTTTCACCACAGAAAACATGTAAATTACATGAGGATTTTGAGTTTTATATAATAGTTAAAAAAACAGTGCATTAAAATACATGATATATTATGATATCTACTATCCATGCCCCTTTAAAACTGCAGGCAACACTGTGTAATCTGCTACATGGCCTGATTATACATGTACTTATTGCTACATTTGTCAATTGTTTGGTGGTAAAACCGAACACAAAAACTTTGGTGTGTTACAAAAACCATGCCTTTATATACAAAACTACAGGTTTTGCTTCGTTATCCAGGTAAGTTTGTATATTTTGCAAGAGTGAGTGGTTTGTAACAAAGGGCTGGGTACAGCGCACAAACCCCAATCCAAAAGTGAAGCCCTCGGTCTTGTCACTACATGTACAATATAGCCAAACTCATAGTATTGGTGCGCAACCCAAAAATTTTGCGGACAAAAGTCCTGGATTTTATCAACAGAGCTTTGGGCTTTGTTGATCAAACCTTGGATATTACCAAAAATCCTAGGACGTAGTAAACTAACTTAATTCAAATGAAATAATAGAACTAATTTATTTGTGTTCGCCATACAAAACACCTAGTTTCATCATTTTTCTCTTCCATTTCGACAAATAACGGGGTTTAGTACATTTTGAAATGACAAAGCAAAACCCAGGCTTTTATCACTTTACTAAACTCTAGGTTTCATGACGCCAGAAACCCAGAGATATATCACAATAGAAAAAAAAGAGGTTTTTAGCTGACCCAACATGGCAGGTGTCACATTTAGGAAGTAAAGTGTACTGATCTATCAAACTCTATGTAATTAAACGTATTATGATAAATACCAACTGTATATTTTATCTCTTAAAATATGTTTACCTCTTTCTGTTCCAAGCACGACTTAAATCGTTATACTTAAATTAAACTAGTCTGAATCATCATAATGATCCAAGACTAAAATTCCTCGTAAAAAATAGTTTTCATTCAAGTACCAGCATGCCTATAGTTCCAGAGAAAAGCCGTTGACTCGATCCAAAATTTGGTACTGAAAGAGTGAAACGACAACAAAAAAGTGCGCACCTGCTTTATTGCCATATGCATAACACCAGTTCGTAGGCCTTATCTTGGCAACATGAGGAAATTTTCTTCCCTTTTAATGATGTTTTGTATGTGTATACATGGGTCGTTTACAAATTTTCCCAAACAGATATGGTAACAGTGCTGGACCTTGAACTGAAGTTCAGGGCATTCGGGTCTGGCCAGGGACACAGCATCACATGTTAAACTACAGATGTCACATTGCCATAATCACTCACATGATCACAGTCAAATTTCGATATTGAGTTTCTCTCAAAATAAAACCAATTATCTGAGTGCAGAATTAAATGAAAAATTCAACACACAGAGTTTTGCGAGAAAATTCTGGTTTTCAAACAAAGCCCATGCTTTTGTTGAAAAGGGGGTTTATATTAAAAGTCCCTGGATCATGTTACAATTATTTTGACAGAGAAGACCGGGATTTTTTGTATTTTATTTAGCAATGACATTTTAAAATGAGTAATTTGTGTTCTTCTTTAAATGTGTTTTACAATACTTGGGGTTTCGTTCACAAAGCTTTGTGGTTTTGTGAATAAAGTCTAGTGCTTAGTTACAGTGCCGTGGGTTTTTTGAACAAAGCTTTGCCTTCTGTGATAAAACCATGGATTTCCTCTACAAAACCCTGGCTTTTGAAATACAAAGTTCAGGGTTTCAAATAAAAATTCCAGAGCTAAGTTTAACAAATAACGTCCAAACGCGCCATGTGTTTGGGATAATGTGCATCTCATTGCTTGTTTATTTGCTGGTTTATTTGTTTATTTATTTGGCAATTAAATTCCTTTGGAATTTAAACACATGTATCAATGATCTATACATGTACGCATGTACATGGCGGTAGATTCAATTAAGTTCGCTATCAACATCATCATTGAGAGTTTACCTTGGGGGTTTATAAAGCTTGGTTTTTGTGTGCCACGCAACACTAGCCTTTATGTTGTAGAGCAGCACTAAGATATAAAACTTGACGCCATCTTCTACGACAATAAAGATCACCAGAATCTGTCTACCCAGCAGGAAAGCCCGCATTTGAACTCAAAAGGAAGAGATGATTTGACGTCAAAGCTTCATAATCTTTAATATGTTCAGATACCCGTTTCAGGCGTATGCTTTTGACAGTGTATTCCACCTGACAGAACTGAGTGGACAAGCTTTCATCATTAAATTTTTGCTCATCAAACAAACCATTCAACAGTTTTTGAGTGGTCAGAATCTGCCACTCCAATACCCACCTAAGTGTTAAACAAGAGCGTTAAATCGCCACTCTATATGATGTTGCAGCAAGCAGTTCTGAAACTTTTCAGACTTAGTAAACTTAACTGCTTCCTTTCCACTCCTTCCTAGCCCCTACGAAGTTTGTCCCATTTTCACAGTGAATCAACTTGGTAGCTGCTCTTCAGCTGATAAACTTCATAAGTGCACACATGAAGCCACCCGTTTCAAATGAGTAAGCCATCTCTAGATGGACAGCCTTACTGGCAAGGCAAGTAAAGATGCAGCCATACCTTTTACCCACTGTCCTACCCATGAACACATAGAATAGTAAAAAAAAGTCAACCCCTACTGAGGAAAAGGAGGCTCTCCTCGAGTGACTCGCTCATCTGGCAAGTCGGCCATTTGTACCTTGCCCTTTTTGCCATAGATTCTTTTACATGTGACACATTTCTCAAGGTTTTGCTTTCGACCCTTCTGCCACTGACAATCCAATTTAGTCCTGGTCACTGACAGGACGTGCTTTAGCCCAGCATGGCCTGTTAACTTATCTACATTCCAAACAATGAGCGTTCCAACATGGTGACTCTTGGGCATAGTAGGATCAGCTGTGCTCTCGTCATGTGGTCTATTTCTGAGACACCCCCTACTCTGGGTACGCCATCTTGCAGAATTGGATACCGTTTTCAAAGAGGACTGGTTCTGCTGACTTGTCCTCCTGACTATAAAGCCTTTATTTCATCACTGAAGCACTGTTTCTGTTCATTTGTGATTATTTCTGCTTCTGCAGTATTCATGTCTGTAAAAGTGAGCTGTGTTACCTTTGACTGACATGAAGCGTCTTTTTGTACCTTGGATCTCCAGATTCCTCTTCTCCTTAAGAAGCCAGGCCACAATCTTCATGAGCGTATACCAGCATGAGTATTTAGCCCAGATTGTTTCCAACAGTGGCTGCTCCTGAGTGGTAGCCAGATTACCCACCACTTCATCATGCTATGCCTCTGGATCATCACCAGATACTCAATAACAGGCCAACTGGCCAGGCCATGTTCCCACAGGTTGACTTGGGAAACTAGGGCCTAATTGATTAGGTCAGAAGCTGACAAACCCTGTGATGCTATGTCAGCTACATTCAGATCTGATGATATGTGCTTCCAGTGGCTGACTTGTGTGTTGTCTGATTTGACCTACACGATTGGGTACAAAGGTCTGAAAATGCTTGTTTTCACTTTGCATATAGGACAGCATAATGGTGCTGTTTGTCCATAAGAGATAGAGTTTATTAGAGGAAGTGTAAGCTCTCTTCTCACCATCTGGCCAACCTTTCCAGCCAATGTTGCAGCAGTTATTTTAAGTCTTTGTTTTGTCATTGACCTCATAGACACCAGTTTTGACATGGCATATCATAAGCCAACATGTGCTTGACTTTGGTTACTCACAGTCCATAGGTGAGTGGTCACACCAATACCTTTCTGTGTGTAATCACAAAATATATTGAATTGATATAATGATGATTGACCATCAATATACACACCTGGGTATCTTCACTTCTTTCAACATAGGAAGTTCAGTCAGTCATGACTGCCACAAATCAACAAGTCAGCAGGTATAGGCTCGTTCTAAAATATACCTTGCCTTGACATTTGCTGTAACAACTGCTTGGATACAAGAATAAATGGACCAGCCAAACCTTTGAGATCTTATACTAAACTAACAATGCTCAGTATTCCCCATCAAGTGGCTGCCTTGTCAATGACCCATACATTATTCCAAAGGTATCTGAGTCAACACAACACATTACACTTAAGGAAGATTAATTGCCTTGATCGCTGGAGCTTAAATCAACCACTTTATGTTAATTAGGACATTTGTCTTCAGGAATGTCATTGAGGACTTGCCTGCAGTTATTGACCGACTTGGTAAGCTAAAAACCTCGATCATCAACCATGGCAGAAAATTTTTGTCCAGCTATTTGGTATACATATACTTGAAATTGACTTTACAAAATCAGTCATGTAGCAGCCCTGAAACACTGCATCAATATTTTTTTGTAATCATACTTACGATTCCTACCATTAGCAGTCTTATTCAAAGCATAATTTGCTGCATCACAGGACCATACACCTCTGAAAAGGTGAGTAGTTATACTGAATATGCTAGGCTTCATGTCTAACTTTCCTTTCCATTAAACCACCACAGAGATCACAAGGCATCGCGAACAACAGGTGATACCTTTACCTACATGAACATGGCTTCTACATCTGTTAAGATCGCCACACTGTGCTGGCGAAATCTTAGCATCACATCAACCGGGTTATTCGCCAAGTCTGGCACTTGA